>OW964834.1:5783479-6383479 GCA_943142095.1 Ophonus ardosiacus | reverse complement strand
TTCCTCTGACAGCTTTATAAATATTTGGTTAGTTTACTCTGATCTTACGTTTAATTTCGCGTTTGAAGTTTGTGACATTGTGACCTTCATGTACGTGTGACTAGTGTCGTTGCCTGAGTATCCGATACATGACGTCACAGAAAATCGTATCGCGAATATCTTTTAAGTAAATTATGAATGAAAAGTATTATATTTTGGGATGTTCTATGTTGCAATATGGATAATAAGTGTCATAGATTCTATTTTTATAAAAATATTAGCAACTTTTTTTTTGCATGACCCCATTATTGCTGCGTACCTGAGTACACATCCTTGTGCGAAAAACTGAAATAATTTATGTTTAATTATATTAAGCAATATAGGACAAATTTTTATTAATCATTAGTGTATAATGCGCATTAATACTAATTTCATTAATTCTTTTTTTTTAATTTAGTGTTTTACTCATCATATTGCATCATTACTTGAGAACTATTGGATCTGATGAAATGATGGTGGAGAAATTATGTTTTCTTGTCATTGTTACTTTGATTTAGTTGTGTTAACATTTAATATTATTATTAGAGCTTAAATTAATTAATGCAATTAATTCTGTATGAAAGCTGGTTGAATTGTCACTCTCCTCATCTACAAAGAAAAATCTGAAGAATTTAACAATTTGGTGAATACAAAGAAACTCAATTCCATTTTTAAAGAATAACAAGAAACCTGTTTTTTATGCGGTTAACCAGTAATAGCGTAAAACGTGATTTTTAACCTAAACCAAAATTTGTATTCGCTAAAACACCGGCAACCGTTAATCTAAATAAATTAAAACCGGTTTTAAAAAGAATGGGAAACTGCCCTTTTCTCACTCTCACATTTTTTTATTAGCTGTAATACAAGAAACTACTTTCTTCAATAAAATGAAAACAAATTAATGGATGTAGAAAAAATAATTTGTATTTTGATTTTATTAACCGGTTAATTCAACCATTCTCACCGTTAGGTAAAAGTAAACAGGTTTTTGAACTAAAACTAAAAATTTCTGATCTCAGTTTTGGTTAACAATTAACCGTTATTTTTTAAATTAAGTATTTTTGCATCAGAATCGTTTTTAAATCATATTTTATCGATTCCATTCATCAGTAACTTCATTTTAAAATGCGCTAAAATTTAGCACTAATTTTTTTATGAATAAAAAACTTCAGTTTCACGCATTCTCGATTTTGGTTAACAATTAACCGTTATTTTTTAAATTAAGTATTTTTGCATCAGAACCGTTTTTAAATCATATTTTATCGATTCCATTCTCAATATCGTCTTTTTAAAATGCGCTGAAATTTAGCACTAATTTTTTTATGAATAAAAAACTTCAGTTTCACTCATTCTCGATTTTGGTTAACAATTAACCGTTATTTTTTAAATTAAGCAATTTTGCGTCAGAACCGTTTTTAAATCATATTTTATCGATTCCATTCATCAGTAACGTTTTTTTAAAAAGCGCTGAAATTTAGCACTAATTTTTTTATGAATAAAAAAACTTCAGTTTCAAGCATGAATCCCGAAATTAAAAATAAATATCCCTACCTGTAATACAGTGTAGATTTATTAACTAATTTTAAAAATAATAATTTTGTATATATTAGTGCAAATATCATTTAGCGTTAGCTTAAAATTCATTCAATCTGTAGTTTTCAAATTTGCCATCACAACGTCACTTCCTTGAAAATACATGCCAATCGTTGAATAATGTGAATCTACATTGTCTCATAAACCAAAAGTCTGATTTTGATTTATTGGATTATGAAGACAACTGGGAACTATTATTTACTATGATTATACCCTAGTGTCGATCTTGTCTTAATATATAAGGAATTCTTTTGTTGCAGATGGTATTACAGTCTTCTTACAACTGCTGCTTGAGGTGGCTCCCACTCAGTCTATGTTCGAATAGACGTTCTCAAAGCAATAGAGTCTTTATTTTACTAGTTCAAGTCTAAATGTCTTCGTGGTGGCAAGTTCTACGCTAAATCAACCGTAGTTGCACGAATCATTCCTTATGGTTTTTAACAACCATATAATTTCACACAATTCGAGTGCAACGGATTGTGTCTCGTGGTAGTTTTCTTTCAATTTCGAATTTTAGGTTAAATCTGACGGCCATTTTGATTTAACTTTAAACATGGAGGTTAAAACTTAATCTTGTGATCTCATTCTGTAAATTTTGTTAATTTTTTTTAATGAATTGACAACTATTCACAAGGCATGTCGAAAAGACTAGTGGGGTGAAATTCCTCGTACTGAATTCTATGTTTTGTGAATAAGAAAAATTGAGTAGTCTTGCCACTGCGATTTTTAGCTCGTGATTTGTATAAAGAAATTTTGTTAAATGTTGTTACTGGTAAACATATGTCTTATCATTCCTTACCAGAGCAATTCAACTCGATACATTTGTAATATTATTTTCTATTTTGTTTTTTATGTACGTTATTTTCATACTAAATTTTAATAATACATTGTTGGTAGATGAGCATTCGAATTGTTATTACATATGTGAGACCGAAGTAATAAACTCAAAATATTAACATAGTTCATTTCAAAAAACTTGCAATCATTTCATACAGATGTCCCGGATAATGTGTGCAGACAATCCAGGAAAAGAAATATGTATTGATAAAATTAGACAAATTACACCATTAGGACGCCATTTTAATGATATATTTATTCGCATAGAACACTAGATTTTAGCAAAAATGTATTATTATAATTTCTAAATCAATTTTAATAGTAATTTACGTAACAAGACCTGAAAGTGATATTTTACCGAGCAAGCATATTCCAAAGCTAGTAAGCCCCGCAAAGAAACTTTTAAGTCACGTTTGGTACAATATCTTTTCGTGGTCCTGAAAAATATCTATAGGTTATGTATTATTTTATTGCGAGAAAATAAGAAATAAATAAATAAACAACTGCTCGCCATGGAAACATTCAGCTTTACCAGTTCTGGAATTGATATGAGGCAATTAACGGACGCGACTGATGTTTATAATCAGTCGAGTTCGTTATATGCATATGGGCCGTGTAGCGTTCAAGATTTTTCGTAATAACATAAAATTTAAACATTTAGGAATAATAAAATTCTTCTAAATCTGTCAAACTGAACAACTTTTTTGGTTAATTTATAAATTCTCCTAGGCAACAGTCCATCAGTATGCTGTTATTTTTCTAGGAACACCTGATCCTTAATTGTAGGCTACTGTTATAAAAAATAACGGCCTAGGCCCTTATTTCTATTTTTTTATTTTTGTTTTTAGTCCTGTTAGTCCTTATAGACTATTTTCGCAGCTAGCTCAGTAAAGAAGAAATTTCAGGTCTAAAAAGTGGTCAGAAACAGCTCATTTTCTGGTCCATCGCGAAAAATACTCTTCCAGAAAATTTGTGTCGTCCATTTCAGAAAGGATATTTATAATAGTTTTAAGAATAAAAAAATAATTAATAGAGAAACTATAAGTCTGAACTGATTTTTTCAATTATTGAAAGTTATTGAAAAAAAATAAATACAGTTGGATCCACGATAGATGACTATTCAAGGTCATTTATACGCCGTTATTGCAGATAACTTCATTGCCAAACATCGGCAAAATTTACATTTTAAATTATACTTCATTTCACGTAAGAAAATAGATGGCGTTTGAGAGCCGACCATTTTTACATGCATTAAATAAATAATTTATGGGGTCCCGTGGCCGCGTGCTTGAGTGTCTGGTCGCGAACCTGGGGGAACCGGGTTCGATCCCGACAGACGCCAAATATTTCCAATTTTAAATGGCACAAAAGTGACCCCTGTGGTGCACTCTCCACACCAGCTATGAGTGCCCGTGAGGTGACGCCTGGTAAGCGCCCACACGGTAAAATATATCATCATTACCGATGTCTACATGTGTTGTAGATACTGGCACACCCAGAAATGGGTAATATGCCGTGATGATATATTTATTTATTTATTTATAAATAAATAATTTAAATTCGTGAAACTAAACTTTGTCAATAATAAAAATATTTTATCTGTAAAATGTATAATCCTAAATATTAAAAATTACATCCAAATATGATTAAAATATTACTTAATTCTGTTGTTTTTATTTGATAATTGACAGCTGACAAGTAATAATTTTTTCAGTTTTGTGAACTAGGTTAGCATTCTGACCAATCAGATAGCAGAATTTATATCCCTTTCTAAACCAACACTATTTTCTTACGTGAAATGAAGTATATCTAGTTTTTCAAAAAACAAATAACATGATTAAAATGGCCTCTTAATGAGGCAACTTTTCTCTAATGAACCGATTTATAATTTTGAGATGTTTAAATCTTTTGTAACATTTTTATACCCACAAAATAAAATATATTCCTTTAATTAAAAATAAAACCTATACTTAATTAATTTTACCTAATGCAAGCTTTATGAAATGAACTATAAATTTATTGAAACATTACATTTTATATTAATAAGATGGAGCTTTACTAAGAAAAGGATAATAAAATCAAGAGTTTGTACTTTTTATATGATACGGATGTGATATAAAAATATAATATTTTTTAAACGCGAATTCACAAATTTCACACTAAATACTACCGATCTCACTACATATCGACAGGTTTTCACTGCCTGGTAAATGGTAACGATTCAACTCATTTATACACAACGAACAGGTTTTTATTCAATTATACAAACAGTATTCAGTGAATTCATATATTTTTATTTATTTGAATACTTTCTTCAAATGAACCTGAAGTTATACATTACTGTTGAAATGATGTACAAAATACAGAAAAAATGTATATGTTTTGAAGAGCAAAATATATGTACATAAATATACATGTTGATGATGTTTTCTAGTTATCACTTTTTAGGTTTCGTCTTTTCTTTTAATGTGGCCTTTCCGTATACGTCCAAAAGTCCTGAGGGTCCTTTTTTCTTTTTGAAAAATCTGCCTTTTGCTGTACTTTTTCCTAATTGATTTTTACCTAACTGATCAAATGCTATTCTTTCTTTTTGTTTTTCCATATCCGTTTTCTTTTCTTGTTGTAATTCTTTGTAGTTTTTATGTTTATTTTTGGGAGGTTTTGCACCTAGAATATTTAATGTACTTTAATACAAGTAAAAAACAATTACAGCTCGATTCTCGAAAAGTTTAAGGAGGTTCGAGCGAAACTAATGAGTCAAAATAATATTTATATTTTTTTGTTCTTTTAATTGCTAAAATAGTTTTTAAAATTTATAATTTCAATTAATAAACGTGTATTGAGCCAATAAGTACATAATTAATTTGTATTTAACAAAAAAAAGTACTGAAATGACCAGTATTTTGAACATATGTGATGGAAGAAAGTTATGTGGCAACAGCGCGTCTTGTAAAATTATTATATTAAATTTATCTATCAATTTCAGTAATCACAAATTTTAAAAAGCACAAAAATAAATAGCTTTATTATATTCGACAAAAGTTATCCATAATATAGCTACAAGTTATACTCCAATCTTTTTTCCGTTATATCAGCTGGGACGTGCAACGTTGCCAAGTCATTATTCATCTGTTCTGCAACTATCGATGTAAAATGAGAACATAATGTTCAACATTAATTTTCAGATTAATTTGAGCGGTAAAAAGGCATTATAAACTTCTCATAATATACTACAAGTCTTCAGTTTTATTATACTTGTTTTTTGTTCATCAAAATTGGAAATATCAATATAAAACAAATAAAAAAAGTATCTGCGGAAATGTTTCTGCCGTAAGAGCTTATGTATTAGAACACTGAAAACGTCAACTTCATAAGCGTATTTATAAGAAACTAGACGGTGGAATGTTTTTTATTTTTTAGAATTGTTGGATAAGATATCATTCGTGATAATTACAAAATTTGAAACCATAAAGTTGAAAATTAATTTTTACACGAGAATCGCTCGAACCTCCTTAAGCTAATCCTCATTTTTTGATTAACAAATTCTAATCTAATTTTGATAGTTTATATATACTCTAATCTATTCCTAATATCAATTTTTATTAAATATTATGCAAAATTATTGAAATGGGATTATAGCTCAATAGAATAGATAGTTGAACTACGCAGATTATAATAGGTTAAATTAGATTTTAAGTTATTGGTCATTATTTTGAAATACTGATCCAATAAATGGCAGCCGTTTTAATATAAAATTTTTTGAAAACACCGCAAACTTAGAACAAATAAATTGTCCAGTTTTTTAGAAAACAGAGTGAATAGTGAATAAAACTGAACGTACCTAATTTTATCGCTAATTGAATTTTAGCTTCTTGTTTCTTTTCTGGATCAAACCCAGACATTCCAAATTTGAATATTTCATGCTTAGCCTTCTTCATATCCCATTCATTATCGTTTTGAGCTGGTTTTTCTATTATTTCTTCATTTTGTTGTTTTGGTTTCTTAGGTTTCGCCTTGTGCGATTCGTAGGTAACAACTTGAAAAGATTCAGGTGCATTTCTCTTTAACAACGACGACTTTGTTTGAATTTGAGTAAAACTAGTGTTTGGTTCGGAAGACATCTATTCAACAGGAATTAAAAGTTGTTAACTATATATTTAACCAGGTAATAATGCTACTTACACTTACATTTTCAATAACGTAGGTTAAATTTCATGAAAATATCTACTTACTGTACAATTGTTGTTTAATTGAATAATAACTTAATCCTAATAATAACTAATTTCATGAAGCATAAATTCTGTATTATTTTATTTTTGACGTTTCAAAAACATGTGTATTTTGGAGGTTAAAATATAGGGCGCAGGCGTCAATGATGGCATCGGCCTATCATAATTTTCCGCTATTGCGCATGTAAAAATATGGTGAATGGCTTGATGATTATTTTGGTGTAATATTTTTAACTTTCAAGGTAAAAGTGATGTAAATTGAACTTTTTATTGTTGACTTAACAGCAAACTTGTTCATTGTTTCGTAAACAATATTTGTTAATCTTATTCATAAATAGGGAGCATGTGTTCGTATTAAATTAGGGTTATTCATATGAATCATATGCGTCCCTAAGTTTTGTTATTAGAAAATACTTAAAGTATGTGTTGTTATTAAATATTTCTAATGAAATATGATACGTATCTTCATCTTACATGTGTATCTTGTTTTTATTTGCGTTATTATTTTGCAACTTCATATTTCTGACGCCTTTTAGCCAAGTTGTTTTGACTACATAACCAGGAGTTGAATTCTAGGTTTGTTATTGTGAATTATATACTCGCAAACAGCCGCAATGGTTCCGTTGGGCCCCTCGCCGGTTCATACTCAATCTGCAGTTCAAAATAACCCTCAGGGTCCAAATTCTTTGACTCCAAATCCAACTTCCAATAAAACAAGCAGCAATATGGTAAGAAATAAAAATAAATAGAATTCATGACTTGAACAAAGTTTTAATCCTTTTCTTTTTAAAGAAACCTAACTATACGCTTAAGTTTACTTTGGCTGGACACACCAAAGCAGTGTCTTCAGTGAAGTTCAGCCCAAATGGAGAATGGCTTGCTAGTTCTTGTAAGTATACATGTAATCTATGTATGGCAAATTTATTCAGGAACTAAAAACACAGAACATTTTATGGTCTTTCTATAAACTTGGAGAATTAAATTTAAAACCAAATATAAAAATGTACAATAAAAAATTACTGTATATTACTTTTTCTGAACGTACAGAATTACGCGAAATTCACAACACACAATACACAAACTGGCAAAATATGAAATTTCAATTGTTAGCGGGAAGTGCCAACAACATAACTGACAAAAAAAAATCTGTTGTGGCCAGCACAAGAATTCTCGCCAATTCCATATTAGGCTATATAAGTATTGTATTGCATTTCCCTTTCGAACCGTCGTTTTATAACAAAAAAAATACAGAACTTTACTCAAATACTGTTTTTTTATTGTATTTAACATGTCTTCTGCACACATAATTCTAATTACATCTATTTTTCATTGTATGAGGAAGTTTCTAAATGTCAGAGATTCTTCCAATTCATTAACCAGATTGGCGGTATTTCTGATAGATATATGAATTTTACCTACAATTTCAAATATTTAATTAATAAAACAATAAGAAAGATTAAATATACTTCCCAGAAAAAGCTATCAGAATGTCACTTAAACTGTTGATTTTTGACAATGACATGTGTCATTTAAAAACTATGTTATAAACATTGGAATTTATCGACTGGTTTCCTTAGTGCCTTAGCCTCTGCGATTAAATTACTCTATAAATTATAGTGTCTTTATCTCTAAATCTATACAAAATATAATAAGAATTTTAAGTGTATTAGATGGAGAATTTTATGTTCTTCAATATTTAATAACAAAAATTTACAAAAAATTATATTTAGAAGAATTTTTCTCAGAAACTACTACTTCGGATTGTTCAATTGTTTCCAAAACCTTTTCAGCTCTTCCCAGGAATGTCAGATTGAGGAGTCCATAGTTAAACAGTTTTTAAGTCTTATAGTTTTTGAGGAATCATGTCTACAACATCCAGACATACACACATCCACACACACACACACAGCATTTTAAAAATGTTATAATCGGATTCTAGGGACCTTAAATCGTGCTTATTCACTGAAATCTGGATATGCAAATTTTAGCATGAATCCAATACCTCTCTTATCGAGAGGTAAAAACTCATGTGGCCAACATAATACCTCCCGCTATTTAATTTTTTTTAATTTAAATACATACCTACATATTTACTAATGCTGCAAACTATATTAAGTTTATTTGCTTTATTTACATTTTTTTTTTTTTTTTTGTCACCATTACTAATTTAAAATTATTAGTTTTTTGCAATCACATTTATCTGTCAGTTACATATATTTGAAATATGAACCGTTAATCTTTAAAACATAGGCTTATTTCAAGACACAGTCATGGCTCACTATTCTCTTTCCAGTTAGGTGTACGAAAAAGTGCCTGCCATTTTACTTTTTAATAATGTAACATATGGATTATTTTACATGATTGTAAAGCAAATATGATGTACTTTTCAAATTTGTAAAAAAAATATAGTGTGTTCCATTTGAAATTTCAAAGTTGATATTAATTACTAATAAACCGGAAGTGGTATCATGAATGTACATTCGTCATCAAGTAACTTACGTGTTGCTGTATAAATCATGTTATATGAAATAAATTACTAACTTAATAAATAACTAAAGAAAAAACCCCTTAACCTTAACAATAAATTTAAAAACTATATACGTATTTCGAGAACTAACAAGTTGATAATAATAGATATTTAAACGCACATGAGAGTTTGATAATACATAAATTTAAAGATAAATTGATGAACGCGGACCTAGGTCCCATCCCAAATTCTAAATTATATGATTTAATATAAGACAATTACTTTGTTTAATCCTAGTTACCCAATTAGGTATCTATTCACCTATGACTCCTGTCCCTATATAACCCGTGTTTTCTCCCTTATTCCTCAGAGCTGTTTTGACCTCTGGCATGGTTTACATGCTGAGTAATCTTAACTTCTCTGTTTTTACTTTGTAGTTTCTACTGATGATGAGAACTTAGTTCTCGAAATACGTATATAGTTTTTAAATTTGTTGTTAGGGTTAAGGGGTTTTTTCTTTAGTTATAACTTTACCTTAAGACTCCATTTTAGTTTTATAACTTAATAAATAAGCGAGATATTTTTGCTGGGTCCATTAAAATATAACATCCTGTACTTCCTAATTTGTTGGTACTATGGATGAGCCCATTAAAATTCAATTAAACATTGTCAAGAAACAAGTGGAATTTTATATTTTTGATTTTAGCTGCTGACAAATTGATTAAAATATGGGGAGCATACGACGGCAAATTCGAAAAAACTATATCAGGCCATAAACTCGGAATAAGTGACGTGGCTTGGTCCAGCGACAGCCGTTTGCTAGTGTCCGCTAGCGATGACAAAACTCTGAAAATATGGGAGTTATCTTCTGGGAAATGCTTGAAAACTCTAAAAGGTCACAGTAACTACGTCTTCTGCTGTAACTTCAACCCACAGTCCAACTTAATCGTGTCAGGATCTTTCGATGAGTCCGTCCGAACTTGGGATGTTCGTACAGGGAAATGCTTAAAGACGCTTCCAGCGCATTCCGATCCAGTTAGTGCTGTGCATTTCAACAGAGATGGCAATTTGATTGTCAGTAGCAGTTACGACGGATTGTGGTGAGTGATTTTTACTTTCCACTTTCAAGTTTACTTTGTAGGTTAGTTTGGAATGCGTTTTATAAATATTCAATATCCTACATTCTGTAATTATAATCATTGATATGAGGCGTGATAAAAAAATGAATTTGTTTCAATAAGTATAAATCTAGCATATATTATCCCCTTCAAAGTATTCCCCGTTATACAGGGTGTTTCAAGATAATGGAACAGTGCATTTTATTCGTGTATATGAAAAGTTACACAAAAAGTGATTGACATTTTGAAGGCATAGAGAGGAACATATTTTGGCATAATCTTTATTATTTTAAAGCCAGTGGTACTTAACTTATGGATCAAATGATCAATGTTATATTTTTTTGAATGGCATTATACAGTATGTCCCATTTAGAGGTGCCACCATTGGGATCTCGAGAACTATAAGAGATACGATGTCGGTTAAATGGAACTTTTTGTGCGCCTTTGCGAGGCCATCTCAGATGTGCTTTTGTTTTTCCAAAAATTCTCATAGGGCACTAGATAATGACGAAAAACTGAATATTGTTGATTTTTTCTTTTTCAAATAACTTCTAAACTATTAATAATTGAGAAAAATGTTTCAAATATAAAAGATAGATATTTTTATTAGCTAACCAGTGGCGTACGAAATAAATTTTTATATCCGTAAATTTTCGAGATATAACACAAACTTATATTTTTTTAAATGGAACCCATATCTGATTTCAATCTCAAAAAAATCATTATTTTTTTCTCTTTTCCATAATGTAAGGGTTATTATGTTTTATATTTGTTTTGCTCCTAAAATTTAATTTTTCTCTTTATTTTCCTGAACTTTCTTATTATTTCCCAAAAATACATTATTATTTTTATTAATTATATTGTATTTGATCGAAATAATTTGTTTTATGCCTTTATTACTTAATATTTTCATTCCAAACTCATAATTACAAATTACACTATAATGTGCCAAGGGCGACCAGATACAAAATATAAAAATTAGTTTGATACGAGTTTTGAGCAAAATTTTCTAATGAAATAAATTATTTAAATACAAGGAGTATTTCTAAATAGAAATCTACCAATATTTTCAAAATAATTATATATTTAATATAAAATAAGGAAAAAAGAATAATTTTGAAGACAAAACAAATATAAAACATAATAACCCTTATATCGTTGAAAACAGAAAAAAATTGTGATTTTTTTAAAACTAAAGTCAGATATTTAAAAAAATATAAGTTTGTGTTATATCTCGAAAATTTGCGGATATAAAAATTTATTTCGTACGCCACTGCTTAGTTAATAAAAATATCTATCTTTTATATTTGAAACGTTTTTCTCAATTACTAATAGTTTAGAAGTAATTTGAAAAAGAAAAAATCAACAATATTCAGTTTTTCGTCATTATCTAGTGCCCTATGAGAATTTTTGGAAAAACAAAAGCACATCTGAGATGGCATCCCAAAGGCGCACAAAAAGTTCCATTTAACCGACATCGTATCTCTTATAGTTCTCGAGATCCCAATGGTGGCACTTCTAAATGGGACACACTGTATTTACTATAATAATAAATCTTCTTTTTAGCCGAATTTGGGACACCGCTTCCGGCCAATGTCTCAAAACTCTTATAGACGACGACAATCCTCCGGTATCTTTTGTAAAATTCTCTCCAAACGGCAAATATATCCTTGCCGCCACATTAGACAACACATTAAAATTATGGGATTACTCCAAAGGAAAATGTCTTAAAACATACACAGGACACAAGAACGAAAAATATTGTATATTCGCCAATTTCTCAGTAACTGGAGGCAAGTGGATTGTTAGTGGATCAGAAGACAGTATGGTGTACATTTGGAATCTTCAGACGAAGGAAATTGTCCAGAAGCTCCAAGGACACACAGGTAAGAGAAGTACTATTATTATTAAACTTGCCATTGTTTTTATAGTTTACAAAAAAACTCGTACCTTGTATCCTTGTTTTTAAACATTATTTAAATAGGGGTTTCCAAGCTTTTTCATTTTTAATATGTTATTCTGTACAAAAAAATATTAGACCCGTATTTTTGCTTGAAAGTTTCTAATTCACCAGAAAAAAATATTGAAGTTCCAAGAAATCGACGGCGCGTGTGACGTTATGTGCACCAAGAACTATGTTTCTAAAAGATATTTTGTGTCACGGCGGAGGCAAGATAAGAATGGGTATGACGTGTTAGGTCCTAAGAATGTGATTAGTCGTCTGATTTTAAAAAGGAGATTCGCGCGTCTGCTGTGGTCACCTTTAAAAGATTATTAAAATTGTCACGTTGATGTATAACCTAACAAAAAAAATAACAATTTTGTGTTTGATGAATTTGTTTAATTATACAGAGAATTTATTTTAAAATGCAACATTATAGTTCATCACTTCCATGGTTACTCACTATTGTCATAAAGTGACAGCAATGTAATATTTGTCCATTTTAAAATGCAACATTATAAATAGTATTGCAGCACAGGAGATACCTCCAAAACACATCACAAATGGTGTCAATTCTTATTACGACCGACTAGAATATTGCCTCAGAGTAATTGGGGGTATTTTTTAACATATATTACATGAAAGTTATGCATTTTTGTAAGCTAAAATTTTTAAAGATGTACAACATTCATGTTTTGATTATTTATTAATCGTATGTAGGTTAATTTATAAGAAATTAGTTTTGATAATACAAAACTACAAATTTTGTATGTTGCATTTTAAAATGGACAAATATGACATTGCTGTCATGTGAGTAACCATGGAAGTGATTCGCCATATGTTGCATGTTAAAATAAATTCCCTGTATTTAGTAATAATAATGTAATAATGTCATAAATTTGAAACATTGAAACTTCAAAACAAACAAACACTAGCGCCATTCGCCGTCGTACTTTGTGTCATAATAATAGGCATTTACGAAAATTCTACCGGTGAACTGTTACCGGTATATATCAGTAAACAGCTTTTCATCAGGTTATCGCTACCGGGATAGATATTTTAAGAACGCAAGTAGTAAACAGGGTAGATTTATAACCTATGAAAATCAGTTGAAAGATGAAACAGATTTGAAATTTGACATAATTAAACGTTATCTTGTCTGGTCTTTTGTATTATCATAATTAACTTCTGAAACTGCCTTCCGATTTTAACTTCGCTTGGCATCTCTATCTTTTTTTGAGCTTAGATTCTTTATTTACCGGCTGAATTACTCGATCCACAAATCATGGATCCGGTAGATGGATCTGGTAGATATGGTATAATTTTCGAACACGGTAACTATTAACCACTTTTGTTTTCGAATGCAATCGGTAGGTGCGGTATATACCGGTAGAATTTTTGTAATTGCCTAATGTCAAACTGTTTCAATGTTCTATAATTTATTAGGAAAAACATGCTTATTATTTATGTTGTTTATACTTAATAATAATTTTTTCGTGAATATAACGTTTAAGTTTTTATATAAAATTATTTCAGCGCCAAATTCTTATACTTTAAAAATTCATGTTTCGCGTATTACGTAAAATTTTTATCGCGTTTGCACTAAAATTCTTATTTCATCTTGTGCTTACAGAAAAAAAAAGTCGTATAGGACCCTATTATTTATTTAATATTTAAACAACAGACCAACCATTTCATTATTCCATTAATTAAATGCCTTCGTAGTTATTTATATTTACTGAAATGTTTCGTTCAAGACGTCGTCCTATGCACGACCTGCCACCCGACAGAAAACATCATCGCTTCGGCAGCATTAGAAAATGACAAAACAATAAAACTATGGAAAAGCGACACATAAACAACGTAGAAGATGTTCGATGCCGAGTGAGAGAATGTAATGTGGTTAAGTTCCATTATCAAGAATGATTCTTATTTTTATCACCAATCTTTTTTTAAATTATTTTCTCGTTCCGTTCATCGTTTCACAATACTAGCAGACAGTGCCTTCCAGAGTTACTATATCGTTATTGTGGCACAGTGTGGTGTTAGTTTTCTTCCTTTTCTTCATTCAAATTGTGAATCTTTTTTTTTTTTGACTGTACGAAATTATTTTTTACGACTGCAAAGCATGTAAACTTGGTTAACTTTAAGTTGAATCGTGATGATTTTGTTAGGTGTAATTGTACTTTTATATAGTATATTAGTACACAGTTTATAAATAAAATGTAAGTATATGAAAAGATTTAGATATTTACTAAAACTTGTAGTAAATTTTCATTATAACCGTATTATCAAGGTGTCATTGTTTTTTTACCAAAACAAATTCTCGTGACGTTTCACGATTTTGACGACATTTTTTCCTTTTTTGGACAGTTTATAAAACTTTTTAAATGACATGGTGGATCAAACAAGAAGAAAACTTCATATACCTAATTGGTTTTCTCCTTATTTAGAGAAACATCGAATATACGAATTATTTCATGTAAGTTTCATATTTTTAATTTAATATAATAATAAAAGGCATTTTCGTAAATTCAACAGAATTGAAAATTTTAAAAGTAAATTGGATGAAATCGATGAGTTCGTAAATTCTATTAAAATATTACGGTTACGGTGAACGGTTTTTGCATTAATAAAAGTTCTGTTTCGGTTATCTGTAACGGTTTTTTGAAAATACAGGGTGTCTCAATAAGCTTACTCACTATTGGTAACTTTTTTATTTGAAGAGGTACGAGATTAGTTAAATGAGCAAAATGGACCTATTAAATTTTTATGACTCTGTGACGTCATTTTAGATGTGCCATCTAGCGATTTTTTTCTGAATCGCTAGGTAGGTGACACCATGTTGCCAAATAACGAAAGATAAATCAAATAAATTTATACTTGTTAAAAATTATGAAGAAAATGACAAAAAATATATGTGTTACAAACAGAAATATATCTAATAAAAAAAAATATATATGTTATGTAAAATGTATGTTTAATTAGAGATTATAATATCAGTTCTTTAAAAAAAATCATTTGACAACTATGCTATTTTCTGTCACTTTTCGATTGTTCTGGTATACGGAACAAAACAATTTTTATCATAAAAAGCAAAGTATAATAAGTTCTCAAGTTTGAAGTACAGATATGCAGGAACATATAAGAACAAGAAAATAATTTCGTAAATATTGTACAGTATGTAATACATACATCATCACAATTGTTGGCGTACCACATATTCCCTAAGGATCTGAATAAGACAAAGCATTGGGGTAACGAATTGAAAATTAATACAGAATTATTGAAAAAAACTTTATAAATATCTTATGTGGTTTTGCACATTTCTTTTGACTACGATAACAGTTGGCTTTAACGCACACAACTGTATCGCTTTCTTCTAATATTTTGATATCGTGTATATAACCTTCTTTAGCTTATATCTTCTTTTCTGATTTCCATTTGTTCTTCCTCTCTTTTTGAAGTATTCATCGCAAGTACTATACCTAAATTGAGTCAGTTTTATTAAATTTATTGTACATGTATTTGCTGCCATTTTTTAAATTCAAATGTTTTACACTTTGTCACCTACCTGCGCTAAAATTCAACTGCGCACTATGCACATCTCACTTTTATTAATATCTCTCTCTTTTAATTTAATAGGTCCATTGTGCCATTTTATATTAGAAAATTGGTCATGTAGACAAAATAAAATTTGTGTCAGCGGTTCTCAAAATTTGGGACAATATATATATTTTTTAAATGGAACCATATATTTTTTGTTATTTTATTGGAAAGAGTATTTTTTTCTCTTTCCAATAAGGTAATGTTGTTTATGTACAATTTTTTCAAATAAACGAGTTATTTACGGTTAAAAATTTAAATTTTGTAAACTATTTTATAAGTTTTTTAGACAAGTAAGCCATGGAAACAATTGATTCTTTGTTTGTTTGACGTTTAATAATTTCTCCCGTAAAGTTCTCTGTGTTTAATAATGTTTAATAACTTTAGAAATGAAGAAAAGTTAGATATGATCGTGCTATATGGAAAGTTATATCTAGACACCAGTTACGTAGAACGGTCGGCTCTCTTTTCAAAAGAGTTTAAATGTGCGAAAGAAATAATGACTTTCAATTTGAATATTTTCTTTGTTTTGTTATTACTGTAAAATAAATTAATAAAATAATAATTTTATAAAAGACAATTGTTTCCATAGTTTACTTGACCTAAACTAATAAAAGATAATTTTTATCTTTAAACGTAAATAACTCGTTTATTTGGAAAAATTGTACATAAACAACATTACCTTATTGGAAAGAGAAAAAAAATACTCTTTCCAATAAGATAATAAAAAATATATAGTTCCATTTAAAGAATATATATTCTGTCCCAAATTTTGGGAACCGCTGACACAATTTTTATTTTGTCTACATGACCAATTTTCTAATATAAAATGGCACAATTTTGCTAATTTAACCAACCTCGTATCTCTTCAAATAAAAAAGTTACCAATAGTGAGCAAGCTTATTGAGACACAGGATATTGATTTTCGTTTCGGTTAATAAACAAATGAATTTCGGTTTTATTACAATTTCGGTGTTTTTCGGTTTCCGTTATGTTAAAAGTTAAAATTAAAAATTAACTTTTTATTTTTCTATCTATAATTCTCGATAGATGGCTCTGCTTGTGTTTAGTTCTCTGCCATCTTGGATAGTTTATCATTCGTCTCCCAACCTAGTCAGTGCCTCCTAGAGACTTCAGTGCACCACACTGATGAGCTCGAAACTCGTCCGTGGTACTGGTTGAGTGGGCCTATCTCTGATAAATGACCGCGAGGTTGATTCAGAAACTAAAATGTTGTGAAACATGTCAAGTATGATTTTTTTAAAGTTATATTAGAACTGTTTCACTAAGTACCGGCATTGTACTTAAAATTTATGAAGTTGATATTTTCGGTTTAGTACAATATTTATACCGGTTCTTTATATTTACGGTTTTAGTGCCGATATTATTTCGTTTCGGTTATAGAATAAATTTATTTTTCGTATCGGTTTTCATATTTCAAGAAATAAAATATAGGTTTTGGTTTGCAATTACGGTTTTTTGCGGCAAAAAATACTTTTCCTATACTCATAGAAATATTGAAATGAAAGGCTTTTCCAAACGGTAATAGAGAAAACATCTATAATTTAATAAATATTGGCAATAATTTAAGTTAAATCTGCTGAATTTACGAAAACGCCTTATTGTTCGTCTAATAATGTCTGTTAAATGTAATATAAAGGTTGTATTTTGTATAAATAATATTTTATTTACTCTAGAAATGTTTCTCTGCCTTTTAATTTAGGAATTAGCTCGAGAATTAGTGATCCAACAACCAGCTGACCATGTATTATTTTTAAAAGAGATTTTATACAATGCAACAATCAGTAGATATGCCCCTAGAATTATATTAATTTCTCCCCCACATATTAATGTGTATGAAGTTGCGGAGCAAATTTCGCGACAAATTAAAGTTGCAGTTATAACTGACAATAAAATAATTACCAGCATGGCTCGTGTAAGAAAGGATAGTTATAAAATGTTATACAAAGTATAATAACTGTTAATCTTAGAAAAAACCAGGTCGACCACGGGCCAGAAAATTAACCAACGCCTTAAGGGAACTTTTGAGGATGGACAACACTTATTACACTGGATGGATTTTGCCAGGTAATTAATATTTATTTTTCATCCTCTACAAATATTTTCCTTCGATCTTTTTTTTTGTCTAGGAAGAGTAAAATCAGAAAAAAAATCTTCATTTACACATTTCATATAGTCAGAAAAATTAACTCAGACGTGTCCAGTAATAAAACCATAAAATAGCATTTATGTTAAAGGAACAGTAAAATTATTTTACTATACACAGCATGTCTTGATTTTGCAGAGCGGTGCAAATAATTAGCCTGTTTCACATTTTTCAAAAACTATTTTAAATGAAAGTTTATGCAATAATTTTCTTAGTAATAATTTTTATTTTAATAATTTGTTGTTATTTGTGGAAATAATTAAATAAAAAGATTGGCGTTCTGAAAAACTACCCCCCACTCCTGTAACGTAGAAGCACATACATTACATCATTAATAACCAATAGGAAAATAGTTTTTCCATCACCTACATTTATTCCTATTATTTATATAAATAAACGTAGGCTAAAGTTTGTCACATATTAATAAAAAATCTTTTAATTTGACATTTGACGCAGACATTGCTCATTGTAAATGAATAATAATTACACTCAAGTCGGACAATTTACCGAAGGTCAGTAGCTGGATGGTGGCTGAATTTATATCAGAGAATGATTGTTTTATTTCTACCGAAATAAGGGCAAGGGGTGCTAAATATCTGAGATAAAATAAAATATAAGAACTGAATTTACTATATAAATTGATAATATATTTTACTTTAAAGTTCTGGTCGTGTTTCTTACATTGAATCTGCTACAGGACATGTAGATCTATCATAAGTGAAGCAACAAAAATATACTGTTATCGTGAAGGTGGATGAAAGTTGAAATGATCTTCACAAACATGAAAACACGATTTTTCTGACATTATTAGCTCTTCAACCTATTGCTTCTAGTCACAATTTTCTTTCGTTCGCATCTTTTGACAAATTTATAAACTCTATAGTAGGTTTATTCCTATCAGTAGTTTTGTAAGAAGGCACAATATAATATCGTAAATTACCCATTTTATTTTAAACTTTTTATTACCTACATATTATACAACTTGAACCAATCTTAAAAATTTGACATTTGTTTGACAACTTTGACAATACACTTGACACCAAACACAAAAATTTTTACATTATAAACGGACCAATTAGAACCGCTGAATATGTATGTGTTCTGACGTCACATTCTGTTTCAGATCACGTGACTTCTTCAAAATTTTATCCAAATTTCAAAAATTAATTGTAAAATATCTAAAGGATATTTCCTGATATTTTTAAATTTGAGGCTCTTTAAAGAACAATATCTTTTAAAATTTAATACTTAGAAGTCATATAAAAATTCTTGCAACAGCCCTATTGCCCGTTAGCATCCAATGTTATATTGCAAACCGTGTGCGATGTGCCGCTTTGTCATAATTACGATATTATAGTTATAGTTTTATTACTGGACCCAGGCCCGGGAAACGCAAATGGGAGATACCGGGATAGCATTTTTAGTTTCGCTTCCATACACTAGATATGGCGACACCAGTATCATTAGTGTGTCAATTTTTTTTCATTTTTTCTATTGCGCGAATTTTGACATTTGTCATTTTCATTTGAAACAATTCTGACTGTCATTGTGAATATATTTTTTGTATTATAAGTAGTTATTTGTGTGAAAAAACTTGTAAATATTTAAGAAGACAAGAATAAAGTGTTGTGTACCAAATTGTACAGCTACTGGAAAGTGAAAATGTTTCTTTATATAATTGTATTATTTGATACCAGTGAAACATATTACAAAACCGTATTCTAGGGATAACAAACTATAGATTTCGACAGTCTCGAACTTATCGGGATTTATTTGTCAAGTGGTTGGAAGTTTTAAACATGGATGAATGCTATTAAGTATTGTATCTTTCCTAAATGAAATTACAGTGTTTTCAAAAATGCATTATTTTTACTCATTTTATGTAATCTTTGTAAGACTGATTTGTAGTTGTAGTAGATTTTTCATAAAATACTACGCAATGATAGTATTTTGTGAAAAAAATGCTTCAACTACAAATTAGGGGTAATTAATAAACCGAATATACCAATATTAATTCTAGGTAATGATAATACCGACCGAGTTTTATATTTACTTTTGCTTCCATACACCAGATGGCGACATTGATGTGGTATCGATGCTTAACATATACGTTTCCAATCTAAAATAGTGTATATGGTCTGTGACTGGACCCGACAGAGTCAATTTTTCTGACTATATCAATTTATTATAGATTATCCTAGGAGTAGGAAAGAAGCTCTGTACATGCAACATGAAGGAATTTTACCTTCTCATGTATTACAATTAGTGCCACCTTTTGCTCCTGATCTATATCAACTAAAATATAACGAATCTGACGCTGATGTTTGGCTAAAATACAGACGAAATATTCTAGGAATACGCGATGCTTTTAAAAAGAATCTAAAAGTAAGAAAATACTTATTCATTATTTGAAAAGGTTCACTAAAAAATTCAGTAATTCGAAATTTTTATATTATTTTCTTTCAAATGATTTTTACCCGAAAAGTGGTATATATATTTTAATAAATTATTTTTGGTTTTGTCTTTTATTTAAATCTATTATAAACTAAGTTTAATTTCACAAATTAATTAATATCATCTACAAATAATTGAAGGCTTCATTGCAATAACCGTCCATGTAACATTTTGACGATTTTGAGCTGATTATTTTTCGACATTTCTTAAAACCAATGAAATGTTTCATTACCTGTCACGTATCAGCGTTTTAACCAATCCTGCCATGATTATAGTGAGAATAAAGCTCTAAAGATTATTCCCGGGAATAATCTGTAGCTATTGTTTTGTCAGATAGTTATCAACACATAAATAAAATGAACGAAATAAATCAAAAAATTATAGAAACCACTTCTGGAAACCGTAATCAATAATCACTCGGTAAGAAGGCGATTATTTATATTTATTTTGCCCTGTCAAAGTTATGTGCTAGTTGTCAAAACAGACTTGCCAACTGCACCAAGTAAATGAATAAAGTTAGTTAATTACGACAGTAGATGGCGACACAATAGCAAGACAGTGGCTTTCCTTTGTTCGATAATTCGAGAGTTCGATAAATTAGAAAATAATTCTCCAGTTTCTTTCTCAAACTTGTTGCCATTTGGCACCCATTTGCATTAAAAAAAGTGCACTTTTTCAAACTTTTGTGTTAAAAGACGTATTTATAAACCTATTTTTTTTAACAGACGTAAAAAAACAAATAGGTCAAACTTTCAATAATTTTTTTCTAATGAATAATTGTTTCTTAATTTAATAGGAAGTTAATATTGGTGAGAAAAATTTAGACGAGGTGGTAGATTTTTGTATAGAACTAATAAAAATAAAAGATCGAGTAAAATCTCCTGTAATTCCAAGAATATGCCTTTTAGGCCCTAGAGGTAGTGGTAGAAAAACCCAGGCTAAAAAAATAAGTCAGAGTTTCAATATAACTTACGGTAAGAAAATTTATTGAAACAAGTTTACTTTTTTAACATTTATCTACACGTAGTCGACTTTGAATATCTCTTATGTCAAACATGGATTTCTGAAACTTATTTGGGTAGTTTATTAAGAGCTTGCAAAGATAAAGTAGGAGAAAATTCTTTATTATTAACATCCGTTGTTCATAAAAGAATCTTACAAAAAGATTGTATTGATAGAGGATGGATTCTAACTGGATTTCCAAATACGTTGCAAGATTTTAAATATCTGGATATGATTGATACTCCCCCCAACAGGTTTTATTGTGAAATTACTTCCAGCGTAAATAATAATAAAAAAATCTTATTTTTAAGAGTGATCTTTTTGGAATGCGATGTTAGTGAATGTCGAGAAAGAATAATAAATAGAAAAATGAATTGTTATACCGGTTCAGTGATAAATATTTTAGAAAAAACTGCCGAGAGAAATAATCCGGAGTATAAATCGCATCCAAAGGATATTGAAGAACTATTTGCCTCTGAGGTAATTTCATGTTTTATAAATATTTTCTACTAGCAATGTATGTAAATAGGGGATTCCACTCATATTGAATTTTTATTCTTCCCATATAACTGTGTTATATTATTACTGCCAAGTTTATATCGCTACCCATTTTTGAATTATTGCCCCAAAAGTCAATATACCCCACTAGATAAAAACTTCAAAATTTTCAAAAATTTAATTTTTATGTATCTATACTTCTCAATGCGCTGATTCCAAATTTTGAAACCGCAGGTCGATATCTCTTTTCGTTCTCGAGATATTTGAATTCAAAGTTTTGCTCAAAACTGCCCATTTTTTGGTAATAACCCAAAAATGGGTCGAGATATGAATTTGGCGACAACACCATTCGATTCTACGGGCAAAATTACATAAGTACACCAATTTTCAGAATTTTTGAACACCGCATACAATCTCTAAAGCAAAATAACTGAAAATGACCAAAAATCGCAAAAATCTAAGGTGTACCCCTTACGATTTTTTTAGATTTTGGCCTTTTTTAGGGGTTTTCAAACTTTTAGTCATAAAAAATGAACCGGTTGGACAAAAATTCTGAAAATCGCTATACTTATGTAATTTTGCCCGTAGAATCGAATAGTGATGTCGTCAAATTCCTATCTCGACCCATTTTGGGGTAATAACCCAAAAATGGACAGTTTTGAACAAAACTTTAAATCTAAATATCTGGAGAACGAAACAAGATATCGATCTGCGGTTTCAAAATTTGGAATCAGCGCATTGAGAAGTATCTAGATACATAAAAATTAGATTTTTGAAAATTTTGAAGTTTTTATTTAAATGTGGGGTTATTAACTTTTGGGGCAATAATTCAAAAATGGATAGGGGTATAAACTTGGTAGTAATATTATTTGATTGTAAAGAGAATGGTATGTAAGTGTACGCATTTTTAGAGTATTTGAACAACTATGTGAATTTTCAGAAATAAAAGTATTGAAATAAAAATTGATAAATGCTATAAAAAAGTTCCTTGGAAAAGATTTTATATATCCAATAAAATTATAACACGAACACATACTATTTTTACAAATTCCATACCAAAAATTCCTTTGAAAAGATTCTATAAAACCAATAAAATTATAACGAACGTACACCATGTAAATTGCACTTTACAATTTCTTCTTCAGCTTTCTCACCTCACTGTTTCTTACTTTTCTCTTTCACTCATTCCTGTCCAACGCATCTTCTTCACACAGTTCTTCCTCTCTCAAGTCTTTTGCGATACAGTCCTTCCATCTTCTCTTTCGCCTTCCTCGTTCTCCTAACATTCTTACGCAAGGAAAAACCCTTCCCTCATTCTAAACCGTTGAACTGTTTAGGCAGTGTAAACCAATAAAATTTATTTCCAGTGGAAATACTACTGTGAAAACTACGACTCTTTACGAAAATACTGCGGCTGTACTGCAAACATTGTTGATGGTTGCCAAATAAAGCAATGGGTAACGGAAAACATCCAAGCCATTATAATGCGACCACTGCCAGATTGTGAACCTAGGGCTCCTTGTGATTCACTTTTCTCTTCAGCGGCAAGTGACGATGATCAGGATGCAAGTGATCAACAATCTGTTGATACTTGCCATTGTAGTCCTTGTACTAAACCTGGAAGTCCTACTCCACGGCAGTTACTATCAGATATTAATATTATTGATTAAAACAAACTTATTTTACAAAAAAAAAAGAAAAATACAACTTTGATACAATGCAGTTATAAATTATATAATAAATATAACTTTTTATATTAAAAGAAGTTTATAACATTCTCGAACAACAAGATTTATATGAATGTAAATTTTATTTTTCAGATGTCTTTTGCGACATAGAATGCAAATTAATTTATTTTATTTGTAGTTTACTGGAAAACGGGCATTTACCAAACACTATTTTAAAGAAAACATAACATTTTTCTATATTAGCCGTGAAAATACTACGTTTTTTGTAATCGTACAAGAAATATGAGTTCTGAAATTCAGAATGAATTCGGAAAATAGCGACTCCCGTACTAGTGCGTAAAAATAATATGTATAGTCGGCCAAATAGCAGCTATATCAAAAAATTTAAAATTTTATTTTTTTACGATTGCAGAAAAAAATCTTTGCAACACATACGAACAACGAGATTCAGATTGTTTCATTTTCCGAACTTGTTACAAAAATAACTTTTTTGCCCTCCTGAAGTGTAATGGGAACTTTACAATTGTATACACAGCAAGTGTACCCTACATTTTACGTTTACTGTGTTGTAACTTGTCTAACTATGCGGTAAAATAATCAAAATACACTGGACGTTTATGGGCATTTAGAAAAGAAATCATCTTTACTATAATAAAGTTCATGTAAAAAAGTACTATCTACTTAAATTATTTTTTTACTTTAACATTTCCTATATTTAAAATTAATTTATATAAACCAAAATCACGGCAACGACATCTGTCATTATTGTATAAATCCGCCGTTACCGACATAGTCACCGATCGATGTACCTGTCAAATACGCGAGGCGAACATTGCTGAAATGTCAAATATCGACACCTACCTATTATTTATTACGAAGAAAACATGAGCAAATAAATATATTATGTCATAAACAACGTCTATTATTACAGATAAATTTTCGCTAGAAGTACTCTAATGAAGATAAGTAAAATCAAATTTGGAAATTGACAACCCAAAAAATTTGATACAATTCTCGTGCGTGAAGTATTTTACAGCGCTCCAGCTAATAAGGCACTCGCCTTGCTGTAAAATACAACTTACACGTAAATAACTATTTTCTACGGGTAATACGTGTTTTTAAACTCAAAGTGTGTGCGGGAAATAAAACATAAGATTTACTTTTGTGCCCTTCATAACCGCCAAAATAAGAAGACATTTGCATTTGTTTGACTAATTTCCCGCATTTGTTGAAAAATAACTATTAATGAATTTAGAGGCATTAAAAGTTGTTTACCTCTTATTGAATAAAAAGGTACTTTTCGGATATGATACATAATATGCTACTATAGATTCTTGCATAAATTCAGAATATGAATTAAAAATTTGTATTTCCAAAGAATTAATTTGGCGCTAAAAACAATATTAAGGCGGCTACACACGATCTACTTTGAGAGCGACCTGAACTAGGGTTGCGCCTACACGTTCAGCCTGGCCTTTGGTACGCCTTGAGATCTAGTTAAATTTTCAGCAGTGATCCTTCGATCATGGCGCCAATAGAAAAATTAACCGAAAAGTTTGGAGTAAAGAATAGTAGAAAAAAAAAAATAAAAACAATAGTACCATCGTACTGTACACACGCTCCACTCCGGCCGACCTGAGTGACGGGGTTCAAACAGTTATTCGTTTCGATGTCTGGCGGCCTCTTTGCGCTTGGGCCTCAAAGTGAATCTTCCTACGTGAGTAGTTACCTGAAGCCTCAAGGCAGACTTCTCCGGTAAACCGGAGCGTGTGTAACTGCCTTAAAACCGTTAGTACTTCGATAGTTGCTCGGCAGAGGTAGTAGGAAAATAAATTTGTCAAAATGTCCGTGCAATAACCTATTTTGTCATTTCACTTTTATTATTTAAAAGGCCAAAGCGTAGTGTAATAATAGATTAGTGTCTAATTTGTTGGTAAATTCCAGTTAGTCAGATATGTAAATGTCATCAAAGTCATCCGGAAAGTTGATATCTACTGGCACCTACTGTAAACTTTTAATTACAAATTTTTATTTAATAAACAAACTAAAATTAAATCAAGTATTAGTTACTATTAATTAGTTACAACGATATGTCTGTGTTAAAACTAAAAAATAAAACGTGACTATGGGCTAATAAATAACGTAAATAATATTAAAATTAAAGAGGTTAACAAACAGGTCAAATGATGAATGATAATAAATCTTTTAAGAGTTATTTAGAACTCGATGAACCGGATGTACAGGTAAGAACAATAAAATATATACATATTTTTAAATATATAAATGTTTAATAATATTTCAGGCTCTTAGTTTAAGCGAAGCTCATGCTAAATTAATGCCAGGTTAGTTTTCTTTAAACTATGTTTCCAAACTTATTTTCTAATAATTTTTCAGGCGAAGTTTTAATAAAGGAAGCCCAAAATGTTGTAATGTTTAACCCTATGACTGAGCAAAAACCGGGCGGTCACTTATACGGAGTTCTTAGCGTTACCAATTTTAAGCTTTCATTTATCCGAGCCGACTCCAAGCAAAACGATATTTCGAATTATCAGCAAAATCTATTGTTGGGTGAGAATGAAGTGTGTCTGTCGAATATCGACGCTGTGTACCAAATTGGGGACAGGAAGCGTCGACTTAACCCAGGTCAAAGTGTCTCAGGGAAAGTTAAGGGATTACAAGTGGTCTGCAAGGTGAAAACAATTGTTTTAATTAGCGCACATTGCGTTTTTTACTGGATGCTTTTATTTTAGAATATGCGAGTGTTGAGTTTTAGTTTTAAGGTATCAGCTGTTGACAATGGAAAATCGATTGCCAATGCTTTGTTACATCATGCGTGTCCTAAACGGCATCAATTGTTATTTGCTTATGATTACAAGTAAGTTTTTTTATTATCATTAAACCGCTTTTATTCTAATTTTCTGCCTACTTGTGTAACAGTTTTAAAATTTTTGTAAAGCATATATCTTATCTCTTGGGACACTTTGTCTTAACCACTTATTCGCTTCAATAGTTATTTATGGTACAAGTGAGTAATGTGTAACTTTTTTTACAAGAAGGAAAATTTGGCGATTGCGCAATTTTTTAAGTAAGAAAAGGGCTTTACTCTTTAGTTACATACAATTTTTTTCTACGTCTGTAATAAAAGCGTGAAACAAAATGTCATAGCGTTTCGTTTTTTATCAGTTTTCGTTAAAAAAGCGTTTTTTTATGTCAAAAAAAGTACACTTTTTTCATTAAAATGGATTTATAAAGTATCTTTTTTAAATAATAAATAAAAGTGTAAAAAAAGTGGATTTTTTTAACGCAAACGCGTGAAATAATGAAACGTTACGCTACTTTTTTTCACACTTATAGCAGACGCAAAAAAGATTAGTATGCAACTCGAGTAAAAATTGTGTTGTTTTACGAATAGGAATGTTCTAGTCAAATCCTATGAGACTATATTTTTTACTCTTGTTGCATAAATATGATTGTATTTAAAAAAATGTGCACTTTGAGAAGTTTATTATAATTAAAAAACACATTGATTGGTAGTATTTACTCATAATTTTAGCCACCCTAACTAATTACCATTGGAATGATTAAAAAACAACTGAATTTGTTATTTCAGTCATAGCTTAATTGCCCCTGGATTAAGAGTAAATATTACCAGTCACTGTCTTTAACAGACGAAAAGAAACTTTTTTCTACTCCCGTGTGTGAAGTGAGTACTTCACGTATCAATTTTTATGTGTGAAGTTTGATTTTTTGCACACAGTTCATTATTTTAAATATTACAAACTGAATTGTATTTTAATAAAACAAAGCTGTTGAACACCCGTAACGTTGGTAACCATGGTTACACAAGTCTATAATACAGAGACTTTACGCTAAAAGAATGACAATGTAAAGAAAAAATATATTTTATTGCAAGGTCGTAGAAAAAGTATAGTATGTAACACTCCACCCTCATGTAAAAATTTCAGCTTCACACACTTGCCACATATTATACTATTTTTTATTATATAAAAATTAACTTCCATAGTAAATTTAGGGCCGGGTTTATAAATTTAATCTTCTCTTAAAATTTACATCCACAGTAAATTTAATTAAATGATAAATGCAGCAATGATTTAACAGCCCGTTTCACAAAAAGGTTTAAGCTAATCCTCATTTTTGGATTAGCGAATTCTACTCTAATTTTGAGAGTTTATATATTAAAATATAGTCTAATCTATTCCTAGTACCTACCTTTATTGATAATATCATGAAAATTAAATTTTAAATACAGGAATAGAATAGAATTCACTAATTCAAAAATGAGGATTAGCTTAAACTTTTTTGTGAATCGGGCTGTAAATGTCATAAGAACAGAGAAACCGATTCGAATTTGTTTATTTTATTAAATTTATTTGACAACTAAATTTTAAGTGAAGATTAAATTTCTTTATAAAACCGGCCCTTAATTAATTAGACAAATTCGAATCGTTTCCATATGAAAAATCATCTGAAAAAATTTGTACTTTAATAGTTTTCATTTAAAAATTTTTCCAGCATTGATTTATAATTTTACAAAAAAATCTTCCATAAAAATATTTAAAAAAATAATCAAAAAATTATAAAAAATATACCATTGGTGAAATAAAAATTTCAAATATCAAATGAAAGTTCATATTTCAATTACATCTGATATTTTGTGGCACTTATACCGGTTTTACATCAATGATATTGGCCCATGGAACTTTTTCTTATAAGAAATCTTATATATTTTTGGGAACTTAAATTCTTCTGGTTTTAAATACATAAATTGAAGAGCAAATACTTCGATACTTTACATTCTAAATAATGAATATTAAAAACCGCTACAAAATGATATTTTTTTTTATAGGGAAGAATATTATAGCAGTAATTATAGTACGTATACGGTCAAATTCGACCATGTTAGAGACTGGAAGAAAGAAATGGAGCGAACTAAATGTCAAAACTGGAGAATATCAATTGGAAACCAGAATTTTTATTTTTCTCACGGTCTTCCGCAATCAGTTGTGGTTCCATCATCAGTTTCTGAAAGTCAATTAGCCAAAGCAGCTGAACATTTTTGTAATAGATTTTTTCCTGTTTGGGTAAGTCCGATTTGCATTTACATTTATATCTATTGTACCATGATCCAGGTCATGAGTTATAAATAAAAAATATTGTAGTGAAAGGAAAATATTTAAATATGTATTTTTCACATACATGTTTACGACACATTCTTTTAATATAACCTTTTATATATGCTGAGTATGAAAATAAAAATAAATAATATCAGTAAATTAACATTCACACCGTTTCAAATCGATTTCCGTGATAAATGTTACGCGTATTTCTATTTCCGTTTCAAGTGTAAATGACTCATACAAATTACAAGAACCGTATGCAACAGAGAAACTAGTTTTAGAAGATAAATTATCTAATTGAAATAAAAAATTTTAGTCAATAAAATCAATAGTAATTTATCACTATTGCATGAAACTTGGTTTTATGATTAGTTACATTTGTATTTAATTGCATAATAGTTTACAAAATAACGCCTTTTGAATGTAAATTTAGAAAGCGTTATTCTAAAGTTTCTAGTTCTGTATCAAATTTATCGCAGAAATATAAAACAGCAATAATTCCAAAAAATTCAAAATATTTAAATTTGACTGTTTTCAAATTAATAATAGGTTTATAATTAAATAACTAATAACAGAGGCCGGTAATAATTGTTCGATTTATTTATTATTATTTTTAAATAGAAATTTTTATTTAGCAATACACTGTTATGTATAATATTCGTTACTCATTTGCCGTCAAATAAATATGAACTAGAGAAATCTACACTGTTGCCAATTCCGTTGGTCATGTTGAAATGGCTAAGTTATGAAGAAGCGGCAACATCGCCGGGCAAGGGATGGTGTGGGGAGAAGGGAAAAAATTGATCATCAGTTCATATTTATTTGACAGTGAGTGTAATTGTTCTAATATAACTCAATTTTAAAACCTGATCAATTAACTGATTTTTGAAACAGATTAACAAATATGATATTTCATATTTACTAAAAAAAATGCTATAACTATTAACCGAAACTCCAAAACTAATTAAAAATAGTTTTTAAAATCGCCTCTAAAACGAAGGAGAATGTTCGTTTTAATGAAACTACTCTGTTTTTAAATTCGGGAGATTCAAAAATTACGCGCGTAAAAGAAAGATAGTGATTGGTTGCCGGTAATGGACCTTTTTCATCAAAAGAGCAAAAGACAGAGATAGACAAAATGACGTATACAGGCAGATCTCGCGAGAATGAACCAGCAGTTATCTCCATTATTAAAGGAGATAGCGATTATATTGAAATAACCAAATTTACTATAGGCAATATGGACAAGAAGTCGTATCAAGAAGCGTTCTGTTACTTCCGGTTCCGGAGTATGTAGTACCAACTTTGAAATTTCAAATGGAATATTCTATATACAGTGTGTCCCATATAAAAGTGCCACCATTGGGATCTCGAGAACTATAAGAGATACGATGTCGGTTAAATGGAACTTTTTGTGAGCCTTTGGGAGGACATCTCAGATGTGCTTTTGTTTTTCCAAAAATTCATATAGGGCAATAATTATTATTAATTGAGAAAAACGTTTCAAATATAAAAGATAGATATTTTTATTAACTAACCATTGGCGTACGAAATAATTTTTTATATCTGTAAATTTTCGAGATATAACACAAACTTATATTTTTTTAAATGGAACCCATATCTGATTTTAGTCTCAAAAAAATAACTATTTTTTTCTCTTTTCAATTATGTAAGGGTTATTATGTTTTATATTTGTTTTGCCTTCAAATTTATTATTTTTTTCTTTATTTTGTATTAAATTTACAATTATTTTGAAAATATTAGTAGATTTCTATTTAGAAACACTCCTTGTATTTAAATAATTTATTTCGTTAGAAAATTTTACTCAAAATTCGTATCAAATTAATTTTTATAATATTTGTGTCAGCTCGCCCTTAGCACATTATAGTGTAAATTGCAAAACAAATATAAAACATAATAACCCTTACATCATTGAAAAGAGAAAAAAATAATTAATTTTTTGAGACTAAAATCAAATATAGGTTCCATTTAAAAAAATACAAGTTTGTGTTATATCTCGAAAATTTACGGATATAAAAATTTATTTCGTACGCTACTGATTCGATAATAAAAATATCTATCTTTTATATTTGAAACGTTTTTCTCAATTACTAATAGTTTAGAAGTAATTTGAAAAAGAAAAAAATCAACAATATTCAGTTTTTCGTCATTATCTAGTGCCCTATGAGATTTTTTTGAAAAACAAAAGCACATCTGAGATGGCCTCCCAAAGGCTCACAAAAAGTTCAATTTAACCGACATTGTATCTCTTATAGTTCTCGAGATCCCAATGGTGGCACTTTTAAATGGGACACTGTATTTTAATATTTTTGAAAAGTACATAAAATTGGCTTTACAATGGAGTAAATAAATAGCACCTTAAATTATTATTATTATTATCCTTACCTATGTCTACATGTGTTGTAGATACTGGCACACCCAGAAATGGGTTATATGCCGTGATGATATATTTAAAGTAAATCAAGAGAATGTGAAATTTTGTTTTATTGATTCTGTTACTGTATTTAAAATTAGAGTTATTGTGGTTTTTGGCCAGATTTTAAAATAAAATTTGAGCTGTTTCCCAGCCTTCTCATAAGAAAATTCAATTCTTTCTTGAAAATTTTATTAGAATTTGTTTAGAATGCTCTCAGGGTTTTGACATCTTACACCAACCGTTATTTTATGGTTTCTTGCCCAGAATACCACACATGATATATTTTCTTGTAATCATATATTTAAATGAAACAAATTTCGCCTTTGTAGGTGTGGAGCGCCCCTTCGGGCTCCTCCCTCATCCGCACCGGCGACATCGTCCCCACCATCACAGACCGCACTCAAGAAAACATAATGCTCGAGAACGTACGTAAATCTCACCCCAGTAAACGGCAGCCCCATGTGATGGACCTGAGTCGCGAGTGCCCTACGCCTAAAGATATCCGGACCGCGTATATCAAACTACGGGACCTCTGCACGCCCGAAACAGTCCGGCAGTTTTGGATACAGGATGGGAAATTTTATAGCGCCTTGGAAGGCAGTCGATGGATGGCCTATGTAGCGCAGTGCTTGTCGAGGAGTGATCAGGCTGCTAAGATGATGATGGAGGGCACGACGGTGGTCTTGCAAGAAGGTAAGAACTAAAGAAAAAAACCCCTTAACCTTAACAATAAATTTAAAAACTAAATACGTATTTCGAGAACTAAGTTCTCATCATCAGTAGAAACTACAAAGTAAAGACAGAGAAGTTAAGATTACTCAGCATGTAAACCATACCAGAGGTCAAAACAGCTCTGAGGAATAAGGGAGAGAACACGGGTTATATAGGGACAGGAGTCATAGGTGAATGGATACCTAATTGGGTAACTAAGATTAAACAGAGTAACTGTCTTATATTAACTCATATAATTTAGAATTTGGGATGGGACCTAGGTCCGCGTTCATCAATTTATCTTTAAATTTATGTATTATCAAACTCTCATGTGCGTCTAAATATCTATTATTATCAACTTGTTTCAATAATTTTATATTAGAACTGTCAATTTTATGATTATTAATAAACATATGGTGTGCTACGTTAGATTTATCAGGAATACCGCTTTTTAAATGATAGAAATGTTCTTTAAACCGAGTATCAATTTGTCTTTTAGTTTGCCCGATATAAACTTTATTACAATCTTTACAGTCAATTTTATAAACACCGGATTTTTTATTATTATCTATTTTATCTTTAGGGTTACCTAATAATGATTTAATGGTGTTATTTGATTTATAAGTTACCGTTAAATTTTGATTTTTAAAAATTTTGTTTAAACCTTTGGTGGCATTATCAAATGGTAATGTTATATTTTTATTATTAGTTGGCGTTAAAGTTGTGAAATCTAATACGGATTGACGATTTTTAAATTTATGGACTAGTTTATCTATAATTTTAACAGGGAATCCATTATATTTAGCTATTTCTTTAATATATTTCAATTCATTTTCAAAACGTGTTTTGTTTAACGGAAATTTTTTCAGTCTATTAATTAAAAAGTTAAACGCTGCTAATTTATGTTGCCAAAAACATGCTGAGTAATCTTAACTTCTCTGTTTTTACTTTGTAGTTTCTACTGATGATGAGAACTTAGTTCTCGAAATACGTATTTAGTTTTTAAATTTATTGTTAAGGTTAAGGGGTTTTTTCTTTAGTTATAACTTTACTTTAAGACTCCATTTTAGTTTTATAATTAAGAAGGTAAGAAATGAAAAAAAAATATGTTTTTCTACACTCGTGCGGGAAATACGTGTTTTCGAAATGAGTACGGGAAATGGCTATTACCACACTAGTGCGGGAAATAATTAAAAATATGTTATTTATGTTTTATTTATTACAAAATTTATGAGAAACGTTTGGAAATAAAATAACTTGTTACAGTACAATAAAATACAAATTTCATAAGACATGATTTTAGCGCAGGTGTTTTCTAAGGGACAAGTGCGCTAAAATGTCATCAGTTTTTTAAAAATATTTTAGTATAAAAGATGTAAAATATAAAAATAGTATAAACGACTCATTTTATAAGGCTGTTTTCGCAGGGCTCGTTTTCTAAAAAAACATGTCTTATGAAACTCGTTCTTTAAAAATTAAAAATTTTCGTTCTCTGGATATCAAAGGAGACAAATTATATCAGGCCAAATTAGAATAACTATAAAATAAATGTTTTAAAAAAAATTAATTATCATCGCGACGACAATTATTTTATTATTACTATTGCACATTTATATTTTAAGGAAATGATGTAGAATTGTGCAATCATTTGATTGCTGTGGTAAATCAAGGCAACAGAAAATAAAAAGCACACTGGGGATTTTACTTTGATAAGCTATTATAAATTCCTCGTATATCAATTTAATTAAACAAGTGTTAAATTTAGAATATCTAATCTTTTCTCGTTTCTTTTAAGTAATAAGATATTTACATTATTATTTTATTTTTTCCTTATGAAGTTCATAAGGAAAATATACAATATTTCATATTTAAATGTACGACTAACAATATTAATATTTACAGGTAATTTTTACGTAATAGACAAAATCGCAGTGAAAGTTGCCGCTGTGCTGTATAATTTTACATTAATCAACAAGAATTGATGTGTTTTTGTCACTCTTTCTACTCTAATTTTGACAGTTTATATATTAAAATATGGTCTATTCTATTCATAGTATCTTCCTTTTTTGATAATATTTTGAAAATTAAATTTTAAATACCGGAATAGAATAGAATTCACTAATCCAAAAATGAGGATTAGCTTAAACTTTTTTGAGAATCGGGCTGTTAAATTTTAAGGTAGGCTCAAATAAAAAAATGCAATTCGAAATTTTTATAGCAATATTCACTTTCCTATTTGTCATTTCGTTTCGATACGATATTGTCAATTTAAGGAACACCTAAAATTTAAGTGTCAGCGGCGCAATCGGGTTTCTGACCAGAATCGATCCATTAACGTACTAGGAACAATAGTTTTTACCGTACAATGGGGGATTCCACGAATTTTAGATTTTTTTATGTTATAGTATTTTTAAATACAGAAATTCCTTAATTTTTTAATATTCGGCTTCTTATAGGAAAAAAAAAAATGGCAAATATTTGGTATTCAGCGTTTTCCGCTTTACAAAGTAAACCCGCCTTTCAAAGTAAACATACCTAGTGGTGGAAAACAATGCCATTATCATATACCTATTAACTAATATATTGCGGATCCTTTGCTTTTCTTGAAGGAAACACTGTGAAATGGAAATATCATTTCTGCATAAGTCTATCTCACACAAACACCCAACCGCGAATTATGCGCACGCTTGGAAACCTTGACTACTATTGGCTAACGAGGAAATCATGATCACTTTTTGCGAATCACAGAGTTCTGTTTATTAACGACTAGCGCGAGAAATTTTAAATTTAAATTTGAGAAATTAAACAATGTATCTACTATTTATTTTGTATGTAAATTCTTGAATATAAATATTAGTAATAATAAAAAGCATTGACATATTCTAGTGCTATATTTGAATTAAATAATTTGTAAAAATAATAGGAATACAATCTGGTCAGGATTAATTTGTTTAGGTGACAATAAATTACTGTATGAAACACAAAGCAAATGCTTTCGAAGTGCAACTACAAACAGAAATGAAATCAAACGTCAAAGTCAAACCATGTGCTCGCTGCATCACCAGGGCAGCGTTCCAAAACCAAGAATACCGAGTTTTGGCGTAGAGTATGATGTGTTGTGTTTTGGAACGAATGAGAGTTTTGTTGAAGTAAAAAATTGAACCTAAATTAAAAATAATTTTATAAAACTAACAAAACTACTTATAATTACAACATTAATGTCAAGCCCGTAATAAAAGCGCTTTTATGGAGCACTCTTCTCAATATAATGTGAAAGTACGCTCCATATAAACGCTTTTATTATAAAAGTATGCTCGTAATACAGGCCAACGTATTTACTTATGTTTATTTTCAACCAAAAGCGTATTTTCTTCCTCAAGAAGGCAAATTACTTTCATATGTTGAGCATCGTGAACATCTACGTTTGAAAATATTGTGGAGTAATTTCTATACCCTCCTCGTTAGTAGAGTAAGTAGAACATCACTTTGAAGTAAACTCTGTCTGTTTTGGAACAGAGAGTAAGGTTATTAGTTTTGAAACGACTTTGAATAATTTCGTCTCTAAGAGTAGGATTTTGGAACGCAGCCCAGCCAGCGACGCTGTCAGTGTTGGCCAATAGTAGTGGGTTGTGAGAGATAGACTTATGCAGAAATGATATTTCCATTTCACAGTGTTTCCTTCACCTACTCTTATGGGAAAGATACGAGCATTAGCAATCTATTAGTTAATAGGTATATGGTCATTATATCGTGCTTTCTTTCTCAGCAGCTTCTGTCTTGGTTCTACCAGAGGTTCTAAATCATTTATCAATGTTGTGCGGCTAACGTTATATCGCTTCATATTTGAAAATTTCATTTTGTTTTTATTTTATTTTCATTTACTTATCTTAAATTTAGTATATTGTAGTTATAGTTTATTAGTACTTAAGTATATGTAATAATAGCGTGCAGCCTCATAACTTTTATAGTCCAGTGGAACAGTCTGGCAGTCACTGGTTTGCGGTTGGGAACGCCTACTTACGTGTCGGCCAATAAAAGAGAGCCGCGTTCGGTAGCGTCATCAATCCCGAAAAAAACCGCGCGTTTTGAAAATGTAATATATTTTAGCATTTATAAAAAGTGATAAAACATATAGAAAAGAAATTTGCGTCAATAACACAGTACACAGTTATATGGGAAGAAATAATTATGTATATAACTTATATAAAAATTCTATATGAGTGGAATCTTCTATTGTATTTAATAATACTTTTCCCCGTAGGCAATGGGCAAGACATGTGCTGCGTCATCTCCTCCCTCACTCAAATCTTCTTAGACTCTCACTGGCGTTCCATCAACGGTTTCCAGTCCCTCATCCAGAAGGAGTGGATAGCATTAGGACACTCTTTCGCCAGTAGGTTGGGACACATTGTGCGTTCCGATACAGAACAGTCGCCCCTTTTTCTCCTCTTCCTAGACTGCGTGTGGCAGCTTCTCCAGCAGTTCCCCCAGGCTTTCGAGTTCACTGAGACGTACCTGACGACGTTGTGGGATTCGGCGCATCTCACGGTCTTTGATACGTTTCTGTTCAATTGTGAACATGATAGGCTGATTGCTGCTAGGGTGAGTACATTTTTATTACACGCGTATATTTATTAGAAAGATCAATAAATTACGGAATGAAAGGGAAGAAGTATATATTCCTCTTTAACTCTAATGCACTCTTCAGTTCTTTTATAAAGTTTATTTTGCCTCTAGAGGCAAAATGTGAATATTATTCCCATAGGGGAGATTTTATTATTTTGACAAGATGAGGAGTACCGACATTTAATGTTTTATCAAACAATTCTCTGCATCTTGGAGGTAACACCGACAGTTTTCTTGAGGTTCTTATTGAAAGAAATTTTCAGTAAGCTAAATTATTGCTATCATATGTAACGATTCAACTGTCAACAAATATGTGCTTTCTTTTAAAGCCGGGTTCAGTACGATATTCAAAACACCTTTTTTTGGATAAAACAATAGGTTTATAGAATTCAAAAAGTCCCACTAAAGGTTTTTCAAAAATTTCATATTAAATATAACTGTTTTTATGGACAAAACTAATATTTTTGTTAAACTAAGTTTTCTTTGAAATATAATGGATAAATCTTCATAGATAATGACAGGTGAGTGAGCGAAAAAAGCACTTTTGCAAACTACTTTCACCCACCATACGAATAAGTTGGGTGGACAAAACAGAAGGTTTGTGTAATATACAGAGTGATCAAAAATAAATTATGTAGTTGGCAATACAATTCTAGGGATCTTTTTATTCTACAGTTGCACTTTGTCAGGCAAAAGCGAAAATACTAGTGACATTAGCTGCATTCTTTTTACCAATATCTCACTTCACTTGTTCTCAAAGTGAGGTGAGATTGAAGTGAGGTGAGCTGAGATAGTTGCTTAGCAAATAGAACGCAATTTAGAGAAAGAACGGAATACCTGTTTATCATATGTTTTATTTATCAGTATCTTTTCATTTTGTTTGTCTAACAAGGTGGACAGTTGGGACAAATAGAACTGTCAAAATTACTGAGACAACTGAGGTGAGCTGAGATGAACTGAGATTGTGTGTAAAAAGAATGCACCTTTTGCCATGTGATCTTTAGAATAAATACAAATAGGTTATGTCAGGGGCCTGACAGCATAATAAAAGTCGACGGAGCCAAATCTATTCTGTAATGAAGGTGACTTTTAAAGTTTGCTTCGATTCAGGTTCATAATGATGAACCGAAATTTCATCTCTAGTGACAGTCTGGGTCAAAATTTTAACTTCGCTAACTCTACAAAAGTCTAAAAATAGTCAAAAATATTCGACACGTTTTAGTTCTGCACTTACTTTTGGTATCCCTATATGTTGATGAAGGATATTTAATCAAAATTATTGTAAGTAGTAGGTGATACGCCTATCACTTCTGCAATCTGCTTTTTTTCCAGCCTGGCATCTTCGGCTCTGAAATTTTCAACTTTTTTGATAATTTCTGACGAAATGGCCTCCCTGATGAAATAAATAAATAAATATATCATCACGGCATATTACCCATTTCTGGGTGTGCCAGTATCTACAACATATGTAGACATCGGTAATGATGACGATACATTTTACCGTGTGGGCGCTTACCAGGCGTCACCTCACGGGCACTCATAGCTGGTGTGGAGAGTGCACCACAGGGGGTCACTTTTGTGCCATTTAAAATTGAAAATATTTGGCGTCTGTCTCCCTGATGGGGACTATAAATATCAATAATAAACTTCATTTATTGCTTACTCTTCAAAAAATGCTTATCTATAAAATATACCTAGAGATGGAAAATTTTGTAAATATTTTGAGTCAGACGGAAAAGTATCTTAATTTTAAATTACTACATGTTTAAAACTGATTTAAAATAAAAATATGCAACTTTTTGTTAAATGTGTACAAAAAAACTGATTAAATTGTGAATCATTGAGCGATTTATTCGTTCTGTCTTTGATATTACTCAAATATGTCATGTAAAAATGTTTTTGATGTCCCAAAAATATAATCATGCATATATTTTTTGTGCTTTTGCATTCATTAATTCTCAAGTAAAGAACATAAATAAAAAGTCATCGTATTTAAAAATAACCTGAAGACGAAAATATGTGATTTGGTATGATGCTCAAATACGCATGAAAATAAATCACTTTGAATCCAAAGAAAACAAACATATTTGGAATTATTTCAGGTTTCAAAATAATGTGGTTTAAAAATATGATATTTGTAAGTATTTTTGAAATAGGTGGGTTTTCTTACTAGAATTTCCCAACAGATTATTAATAATTAATAAATATAGATATATATTAAAATAAATAGGAACTTCAGTCATTAGAATATCTAGTGAATATTTTGTTTGCGTTGACATTTACAATCAATTAATAGAACAAAATATTCACTTCTTTCTGTCAGGGTATTCTAAAATTTTAACACATATTCATTTTTTTCATTCATAGCACTCTTACTATAACCATATTTTAATCAAATTAGCATAATCCTTTACATGCATTTTTCTAAAAAAAATAGTAATGTAAGGCTATTAAAGTATTATATCACTGAATTCAGAATTAAATTCTCTAACGAGTGAGGAAATAAAAAATATATTTTCTCATTTAAAATAAAAAAATTGGGTCCCATATTTTGAGAACCACTAGTCGAAAAAAGTATTTTCTCTTTTCTTTAAATTTGTCTTGTGAAATAGAAAATGTTTGCCCGTGTAACTTTTTTTGTAGCTCATAGTTTTTAATTTTAAATAAAATTTCTAATTAATCTTTTTAGGATCACAACAACCCTCTAATACTCCGTAGCGTATGGGATTGGGGCGAACAGTTCCCCGACAAAGAAAAAGAATTATTCAACAATCCTTTATACGACGAAACTTACAAACAAATCCTCGAACCCGTGTGCAAAATCTTCTTCCTGCAACTTTGGAGTCAGTGCTACTTCCGATGGATTCCTCTGTTGGAAATACCTGGAGGAGGATATCCACAAATAGATCTTCACAATCGACTCGTCCAGTCTGAGATTCAGACTTTAAGACAGAATATCTCCAAGGGAGAATTCAACGGAGAGATGCTGATGAACGGACAGAGAGACGAACAACATGAGCTTAGAATGAAAGTAAATTCTTTCTTTCCTTTTAGTAACAATAGCAGTCAAGTTTCAGCTTTACAAGGGGTTTTGACGTTGAATAGTACGTTATTGAGTGGAGATGGAATGCCCGATACTCAGTCAATTATGAACGCGCCCGATTAATGAAAAATTAGTGAAATAATCGAACTGAATTTAATTTTTAATATCTAATAACAGCCAATCTTAATCACTAACAAGAAATAATATTACCGTTGGTTAAAAACCCCATAATGTAAGTGAGCTTTCTTAATATTCAAATTAAATTGTAACCCCAAAATACTAAACAAATAATGTAACATATGAAAGTGATAAGATTGGGCTTAATATTTTTCGATATCGTATATTACCACAAAAAAATATATTTTATTGTGATTTCTAAATTACAACAGTACAAATATTAGCGTCCTTCTTTATTTTACATACTAAAAAATAATATAAATGTATTTATATCAATTTTTGTTCGAAAATAATGCGAGATGAATCGGAAAAATAGGGAAACTTTACAATATTTCCATAGCTAGGTTCTGTTCCATCAAACTCTACACTTTTCATTTGTAAATTTTGTGACACCACTGATACATAATTTTGCAAATATTAAGTGAAATGTCATACACAAAATAAAAATAGTTTATTTAATATTTTTGATCCATCAGGTAAAGAATATTTTGATATGATATATTTTGACATATGCAAAATTTTAAATCTTTATGGCACAAAATTTGTAAGTAAAAAGTGCAAAATGAAAAGTTTGGTAGACAGGATCCTGTACAGAGTGTCTCATTTTCGATGTTTTTCTAGGGTATCTCGGGAAATATCACTAATAGAGCAAAATCGTTTGCACATTTCAGGGTCAACTTTTTGAGAAAAGTTCAATATTCACCACAGGAATTTTCGATCTTCTTTTGTTTCTGAGCTACAGACAAAACTTGTTTTTCGCTCATTTCGAAAATGTCTCACAACTTATTTATTATGGTAGTTAGAGAAAAATTGTTTTAACAAATTTTGTACCGCTTTTTAGGTAAAATAAATTAGCGTGATTAGATTTTTTGAAAACTTCATAATTCTCTAGTTATAACACAAACTTATGTTGAAAATAGTCTAATCTTTTTGCTTATTTTATAAGCTTTTCAACGATATATAACAAGTTTTCATTCTTTTGTTTTACACATGAATAAAAGATGATTTATTATTTTTTTGGGGTGAAAAAATTGAAAATTATTAAGAAACAAATGAATAAAACTATTATAGTTCGTCATTCGTCTCCAACAATTATCACTGATAAGTGATCATTAATCCTTTATAAATAATAATAGATATTGCAGCCTTAGCCGCTAATTAAATTTAAATCAAAATACGGGATTTTCGAAAATGGTCGCCTGGAATTTGGATTTTTCAGTTGTCATTGTTGTCATAGTTATTGTTTTTAAAACTTGAAACTTCAATTTCTTTCATATTTTATGGAGTGCAGTTAATTGTCAGAGCCCTAATTGTAATGAGGTATTCCATTTATTTAAATTGTCTGGCAGACTGTTTTATAAACGTGAGATAAATTTACTTCCAAAGTAAATAAAATTGATTCCTTCAAATCACAGTCGAACTTTTGACAGTAATGTTATAAATGCCATAAAATGATAAAAATTGATTCGAATTTGTTAATTTAAATAAATTTACTCTAGAAGTAAATTTAATCTGTCTTATATAAAACCTGGGGTGAAACTTTTACATATTTGCATTAAACATAAAAAATTTGATTTCTTTTCTCTTAATTTGAGTGAGTTGTCTGTGGAAACTTAAAGAATTTCACATTTGTCATGTATTCTTTATAATTATAGCGGGAGTCACTGTTGCAAACACCTTACTCATTTCATTTTTCATATTTGGCACTAACGACGAAATAATAACTAGACAAAACATTCCCTATCCCTCTTCACTGAATGTTTTGATTTCGGCTGGCCAGAAAGAGACAGAGATATGTTTTACTTAGTTCGTGAATTTGTCACTTGAATATATCAATGTAATTTGACATTTGCGGTTTTGTTTTTGAGTGAAACGTTGGTTTTTATTTAATACCAAAGCTTATAAATAATTAAATAAACAAAACATATTGGATATTTTTATAAATTAATTTTACGCTTAAATTCATTTGGCAACACGGACAAGGTACACAAATTGTAATCTTGGCAACCTTGTTGGGGTGGGCCATACAAACAAATGTCAAAGCCCGCGTCTCATATGCAAAAATGGATGCGTTTTATAACTTTTTTTTTACAGATTTACAGATCTGTAAAACTTACAGATTTGACCTGTAATCGAAATATATGTATAACTTGATGTATATTCTAAAAAACTTTCTATTCTAAAATGTCTGCGATATTACGCCTCTAGTGAGAAATGCTCGAACTAGATAAAACATATCTATCTCTGTCTGGCCAGCCGAAATCAAAACAAATGAAACTATGTTTTGTCTAGTTATATTTGGTCGTTGTTTGCCACCATCTTGTTTCAACTGTCATCGTGACAGCGATTTGTTTGTATTATAGCAGCTAAGTTACATGTAGTTCAAGGAAAATATCAATAGATGGCAGCACGAAATATGTCTCTGTATAACCCTCCATTCAGATAACCATAAAACGCACATTTGGACAGTTTTTGAACAGAATAAGAAATATATGAATGGTATAATCATCAAAGTATGATCTAAACTTTTAGATTACGAATTAAAAAAAAACAAAGCCTAAACAACCTTTCTCGGAAACTCCTGTATTTAATCGTTTTTCCAAATTCTAACTCGTTTAAAAAAAATCAATCAATTTTCGTGAAAAAATCAAAAATACATTCTTGATAGTTATCTAAATGTACTTTAAATCTTATTGCTATTGAGTTGAAAATTAGTAATGGAAATATTGTTAAAGAACTGTTGCATTGTGAACAAAAAAGTCTCTAGGAAAATATTTTTTTAAATCTTGAAAAATATTAAAATATATATAGTTCATTACTCAAATATAAAGAAAATATATGAAAAACCAATTTAGTTGCGGTGGTATACGATATTCTAGTAATTGTTATTAAAAACATTCGTTTGCTTTTATTTTACTAATTAATGTTAAAAATGTCGGTTCGATGGTCAGCTAAATTTGACATAAAATGTTATACGTACCTACAGTCAGCTTACGATAAAGAATCCTAGTAATACTGCGTAAATTGTTACTACAAAATATTAAGGCATATGCTAATAATTTATACTGTATAATAGTAAATTAATTTTTATAAGTCCATATGTACAGAATTGGTGATATTTTTATATTCGTATCTATTATAGCAACGCAACTTTATTCAAATGCGTCCAATATTTTTATTTTGCATAAAAGTACAAGAAAGTAACGAAACCATTTATTAATATTTAGGGCTATTTTAATTGTTTTTAATTTAGTTTAGTGACAAAAATGCTACTTAATTTATAGAGCATCTGTAATAATATATTTTCGTTATTGATCTAAATTAAATTCAGTATTCAAATACGGGGAGCGTATAATTTAACCAGAAATTTATTTATTACAATATCTACAACAAAAGGCCGTACCTAGCTTCACGATAGATGGACCGCAGTCTTGTCCCGACTGCAGTTGCGACAAAAACAATTTAACGCACAAAACTCGGTTCTAGTTTTACCAGCTCGACTTTTGTGCGTAAGGTTAGGTTATTGTTACATTTACAGACGTTAAGAACAGCTATAACAAAAACGAGATATAACTAAACTACTCAAAAGTGAAAAGGGATATCAGGATTTTTTTATAAGAGCGAACCATAGTTTATGTTTATTGGTATCAATATTTCCACGAAAAAAAGATTTTTAATATTCCTATTGATTGCAGATATCAAATAGTTATTATCCTACAACCGTGCGTAAAATGCATACTTTGCGCATTCGTTACAATGTGTAAACTGTAACTTTTCAAACACTAGTGCGTGAAAAGTACTCAATCAAAAAAGTACTGTTTTACACCCTTGTTACATAAATAACTATTATGTAACAAGTGTGTAAAGTAGTACTTTTTTGGCCGAGTGGCGGAAATTAGCACAGGATAAAAAATATTATTTACACACGAGTTACATACAATATTTTTCCTATAACCGAAATGTTAGTGTTAGTTGAACTGAAAGTGACACTTCACACATTGTAAAGAGTGCTAAAATATGTACTTTACGCACGGTTGTAGGAAAAATTATTTGTCTTATACCATTTCACTTTTGAATAGTATATATTATTTTACGTGTAAGTAGAAAAGAATAATTTTTCTCGCTAAAAGAAACTGTAAAGTACTATTTTTTTTACTCAGCAACACTTCTAAATTAAAAATTGTTTAAAGAAAGTTTCAGAATGTAAAGAAGAATTTTTGTATGAATGTGTACGAAGCGAAAATAGTGTGTTTGAATAGAAATATATGGTGAAGGATGATTTGTGTATAAATGTATAGTTTATAAAGTACTATTTTTGGAATGTTTTGGAATTTTTTAAATCCGTCTAAAGGTCTAAAAATTGATATCGTTATTTGATCGAAACATTTCTCTTTGTCCAATATTTTTAGAGGCTAAACAAATATAAATTAGGGCAATATCTATTTTTCGTAGTGAAAAATAATACTATTATTCTGTCATCATTGTTATATAATTTTTATTTTTGTAGATAAATTCTGAGTTAAATTTAACGTTCCTTGTGTAAGTTCTTGTGAATATATTGTTTATAGATTTGTTTTTATTAGATACTATTTAATGAGTAAGAATTTAAAACAGAATAATAATTTATTTGTATTTATATAAATCCAGTGTATTGCTTTAACGCAAAGTTCTTTGTAATACTTAAATAAAAGTCCAGAAATAAATTGTATTGTTTTGTGATTTTGTCGAGTTCTTTATTAGATTTTAGAATAGCATAAAAATTGTGAATTACTGGAAATAGCAAATCTATTTTTCGCGAAGGTCAACGAACCACCTACAAAATTATTGACGTGCATATGAGAAGGTAAGTGAACCACGAATACGAGGTATACTCCGTTCCAACTTACCAATGCAGTAGATGGCATTCTCATCAGACCCAGTTTTAAACAGCTGAAATTAAAAAATGGCGGTATTCATTACACGTAAGAAAATAGTAGACGGCGTTTGAGAGTCGACCATTTTTTACATAAAATAAATAAATAAATATATCATCACGGCATATTACCCATTTCTGGGTGTGCCAGTATCTACAACACATGTAGACATCAGTAATGATGACGATATATTTTACCGTGTGGGCCCTTACCAGGCGTCACCTCACGGGCTCTCATAGCTGGTGTGGAGAGTGCACCACAGGGGTCACTTTTGTGCCATTTAATATTGGAAATATTTGGCGTCTGTCGGGATCGAACCCGCTTCCCCCAGGTTCGCGACCAGACACTCAGGCATACATACATTAAATAAATAATTTAAATTCGTGAAACCAAACTTTATCAATACCAAACTTTTTTAACTGCAAAAATGTACAAGATCTGAAAAAAAGGGGCCGGTATTATAATGAAATTTAATTTTCACTTAAAATTTACTTCCATGGTAAATTTAGTGAGAAGAAAAAAAATGCAACGCGTTTCTTTGAGAGCAATGATTTAAATACCATAAGAACGGAACAACTGATTCGAATTTTTTGACAACTAAATTTTAAGTGAAGATGAAATTTCTTTATAAAACCGACCCTTAATTCTGTAGATTCTATTTGATAACTGACAAATGACAGATGATATATTTTTTTTTGTGAACTAGGTTTACATTCGCACCAAGCAAAAGGTAAAATTTATATTCCTATCTAAAACCAACATTTTTTAATGTGGGTCAAATGGAATAATATCAAAATATTAAAAAGATATCAATGCCAGTCAAACTTTGTAAAATATATAATATCATTGTATCAAACAGTGCGCTTATAGATCTTCTCAAAAATGTGTGAACCGTGCTTTTATAGACTTATTAAGAACACCGAAATAAAAAAAAAATATAAGGTCCATTCTCTACAATACTGAATAGGTAAGGTGGAATAGAGTATAGATGAGTCAAGTTAGTTGAAACAAAAACATCATGGACTTCTCATGAAATTATCCGTGTTCACTGTCAGTTTTCAGAGAAATCCTTCAGGATATGGTAGTGATACTTTGTGATATTTTCTTATAAGGTGAGTTAGTAGTTTTCAGTATTTTACACTTATGTCAAATATGTTTGTTTTTATAGGTTATGGTACAGGTCATTTATCATGGCAGCTGGTTAATAATGACACTTTAAAAATAAGATATTTTCAACATATTGTTCACTTTATTAAATAAATTATGGATAATACAAATAATTACAACATAGAAAACAAGTGGCTAGATCATTTAAATGGTCGTTGGTGCAATGAAAACTGTGACAATCTTGCAAACAGAGACAGTGTTCGGCTTCTTTATAATGAATTAATTTTAAACAAGGAACTTATTCCGGTTCCTGCTACAAATCTCCTACAGAATGATGTACCAATGTTACCGGATTTTGAATCGGAAACTCCATTACCTTTAGAACTAAATCATTACATTACAACTTTACTTACTTCTCAACTTGAATTGGCTAGAAATGTTTGTTCATCAACACCATTTTCTCTCATTTTAAAACAAAGACTTACTATTCTTAAACGAACATTTTATGCATTGTGGAAACGTTATCACGATAGAGAGAAGAACAAAATTCCATTAGCGATCAGCGGACCAAGTGAACCGAATATTGTTAGTGATACTGCTTACAGTGGCTCTCAAGCGTTATTAGAAATTGGTGTTCATACAGGATTAAGTTTACTGTTTGCTCTTTTGAAACAAAATTGGCAGAACACTCCAGCAACAGGTAAGAATCTTTAAGATTTAAATTTTGAGTTTTGATCAGAAAATTTGAAAAATATTCTGTTTTAATTAATATTTAAATGAGGTATTCCGGTGATATGGAATTATGCAAAATAATAACTTTTTTCTATAGTTTCCATCTTCATATAGTAGAAAAATATAATAAAACATGTTTAATAAAAAGTTTTAATTCATAATTTAATGTTACAAAATTGGAATTTTTACAGCTCTAGAAACGTCCTTGAAATTTGTGACGTCAAGTTGATAATCTGTTGCTCATTTGAAAGTAAATATTTTCCTTTAAAAACACAGATGGTGCCAGTAGATAACACGCGCGGGTATATTTCTTGTTTGACATTTCGTCCACTTTATAATTATTACTCCTATTTTTACCATAAACAAACACAGGATAAACACCGAAATATGCGCTGCTACAAAAATCATAGGTAAACAAGCAAATGGCTGTCATGAACATGTGGATTTAGGCACTGAAGTCATATACCTATTAACTAATACCTATATTGCGGATCCTTTGCTTTTCTTGAAGGAAACCCTGTGAAATGGAAATATCATTTCTGCATAAGTCTATCTCACACAAACGCCCAACCGCGAATTATGCGCAAGCTTGGAAACTTTACTATTGGCTAACGAGAAAATCATGAGCACTTTTTGCGAATCACAGAGTTCTGTTTATTAACGGCTAGCGCGAGAAATTTTAAATTTAAATTTGAGAAATTAAACAATGTACCTACTATTTATTTTGTATGTAAATTCTTGAATATAAATATTAGTAATAATAAAAAACATTGTCACATTCTAGTGCTAAATTTGAATTAAATAATTTACTTTGTTGTACTGTAAAAATAATAGGAATACAATCTGGTCAGGATTAATTTATTTAGGTGACAATAAATTACTGTATGAAACACAAAGCAAATGCTTTCGAAGTGCAACTACAAACAGAAATGAAATCAAACGTCAAAGTCAAACCATGTGCTCGCTGCATCACCAGGGCAGCGTTCCAAAACCAAGAATACCGAGTTTTGGCGTAGAGTATGATGTGTTGTGTTTTGGAACGAATGAGAGTATTGTTGAAGTAAAAAACTGAAGCTAAATTAAAAATAATTATATAAAACTAACAAAACTACTTATAATTACAACATTAATGTCAAGCCCGTAATAAAAGCGCTTTTATGGAGCACTCTCCTCAATATAATGTGAAAGTACGCTCCATAAAAGCGCTTTTATTATAAAAGTATGCTCGTAATACACGCCAACATATTTACTTATGTTTATTTTCAACCAAAAGCATGTTTTCTTCCTCAAGAAGGCAAATTACTTCCATATGTAGAGAATCGTGAGCATCTACGTTTGAAAATATTGTGGAGTAATTTCTAAGTAGAACATCACTTTGGAGTAAATTCTGGCTGTTTTGGAACAGGTTGAGTAAACTCTGAGAGTAAGGTTATTAGTTTTGAAACGACTTTGGATAATTTCGTACTCTAAGAGTAGGATTTTGGAACGCAGCCCAGCCAGCGACGCTGTCAGCGTTAGCCAATAGTAGTCAAGGTGTCCAAGCTTGCGCATAATTCGAAGTTGGGCATTTGTGTGAGATAGACTTATGCAGAAATGATATTTCCATTTCACAGTGTTGCCTTCAGCTACTCTTATGGGAAAAATACGAGCATTAGCAATATATTAGTTAATAGGTATATGACTGAAGTTCGTTGCAGATGTCACCATCGAGGAGTTGACGTCATAAGCGCGCCATGATAAGAAAATTTGAATTGTGATGAATTTTTTTTAAATTAATATCTCATGTGATGCATACATTTTCTTATTCAAAGTTAGATATTCAGAGTCCTACTGGTCTGTACTAATGTAAAAAAATATTTTTAAAAAATGTCGGAATACCCCATTTACAGAGATCTATAAGTATCAAAATAATTTACAAAAAAATGTTTTGTGACTCAATTTTGGGTCTCACAAAAAGGTCGCCATTTCAACTTGAATGAAAACTAGTTTATTCTCTAGTACAAGAAAAAATCTAGAGACTAGCATAGAATTTAGGCAAAGAAAAGTATAATTTAAAACTTGTTTTATATTTTTTGTGTGTAGGAGCATCATCATTATGCAACGACGTCCTCAGAACTGCAGTAACATTAGTCCAAAGCCTTCCCCCCTTGTCATTATCCAGCGACGCCCAACTAACACCTTTGGGTGTCAACAGCTTACAACAAATTACAAAATTCTTAAAAGAAACAGTTCTGCAGACTTCAGGCGTCGACATTCACGGACAACTAGCTTCAGAATTAGTTTTAAGCCTAGCTTTACAAAGAGGAACTCTTCGTTACATTCTAGAATGGATTCAGATGGCCTTGGATGCATCGTGTACCAACTTTAGAAATGGAAAGATTTCTAAAGATACTTTGGAGAAGTCGTTGCTTCAGATGAAAGGTAGCAAGATTCCTAAAAAGAAGATTGCTCAAGATGAGGTTGATTTATATGACGCGGCAATGTGCATCATGGAAGAGGTAAGTTTTTTTTTTAGAATCATACCGGAATTGTTCTCAGACACAAAATAAGTGCGGGAAATAATAATTAAAATAGCTTACGTACACATAAATATAATGGGTTCTATACCAATTTTTTTTCTGGAAGAAAAGAATGAACTTAGAAGTTTAGCACAAACTTAAAAATTTTACGTAATAAGCGAGATATAAATGTTTAAAGTTCAGAATTTGTCTGTGACGTAGCATGTCCTCATTAGTGGTCGACAAACTGTTAGTTGGAGAGGGCACAATTTTTTTTATATTCAATTCACATAGCTGAAATATTTTTATGTATTATAAATTCATATGTTTTTTTCATATTCATGAAGAAATTATTAATAAGCATAAATAACATAAATAAAACGCATTTATTTACCTCTCGCTAAGAGAGGTATTTGGATTCATGCTAAAAATCGCATAACCAGATTTTATTGAATAAGCACGTTTTGAGGTCGCTAGAATCCGATTTTAACATTTTTACAATGATGTATATATCCTGTATATATGTATCGGATACAGAATTTTATATTCTTTAATATTTGCAATAACATAAATTTCCAATAAATAATATTTAGAAGATTTTTCAAGAAACTACTACTTCCGGTTGTCCAATTGTTAGCAAAACACCTTTTCACCTCTTCCCATTAATGTCAGATTAAGGAATACGAAGTTAAATTGGTCTTTAGTCTTATAGAATTTGAGAAACCGTCCTTCCAACATCCAGACACACACACACACATACACACACACACACACATATATATATATATATATATATATATATATATATATATATATATACAGTGTGTCTCTTAAATAGGGGGACATGGCTTAACCACAGATTCCTGAGGTTAAAATAAGACGATTTAACCAAACTTGGTTCTACCGGAAAGTGTACCATTTAGCCAAAATTCTGCTTCAAAGTTCTTCAAAAAAAATTTAATTTTGCTTATAATAATCGGACGCTTTATTTGATTTGGATGAAATTTGGTATGACAGTTTATATGGTTATAGATCATCTTTTAAGGTGATACTTGTTATTATTCATGAACCACTAGTGTATGAAACTTAGGTGTCCCAACATTAATTAGACCGTAACTTTTTAACGGCAATACCGAAAACGTGAAATTATTTTTTTTCGGAAAGACTCATTCAATAGTAAACTATTCTCTCTTTGTGTAATTTTTGATATCTGCTACGGTTCACACAGAAAAAAATAAAATCTGAGAGTTTTTAAAATAAATTTAATCTAGCTGTCTATCCAAATGTCAAACAAGTAATTTTTAATGACAGTAACAGTAACAATTGTTTTACGGGTTGTCAAAATTTTTTTTCGCAATATTCTAAAATTAGTAACATCCGTTTGTTCGGCCTAATAATATTTTACTACCATTATTATAAATAAGACGATTACATATCTCAGCTTACTCCTAAACAAGTTGAGAAGATTGACAACTCGTTACTGTCATTAAAGTTACTTGTTTGACATTTGGATAGACTGCTAGATTAAATTTATTTAAAAAAATTCACGATGCAGTCACTCAAGTATTATTTTTTTCTGTCTGAACCGTAACAGATATCAAAAATTAAACAGAGAGAGAAAAGTTTACTATTGAATGTATCTTTCTGCAGAAAAATAATTTACGGTCTAATTAATGTTGGGAGTCCTAAGTTTCAAACACTAGTGGTTCACTAATAATATCACCTTAAAAGATGACTTATAACCATATAAACTGTCATACCAAATTTCATCCAAATCGAATAAAGCGTCCGATTATTATAAGCAAAAATAATTTTTTTTCGAAGAACTTTGAAGCAGAATTCTGGCTAAATGGTACAGTTTCCGGTAGAAGCAAGTTTGGTTAAATCGTCTTATTTTAACCTCAGGAATCTGTGGTTAAGCCATGTCCCCCTATTTGTGTGTGTGTGTGTGTCTGGATGTTGGGAGGACGGTTTCTCAAATTCTATAAGACTAAAGACCAATTTAACTTCGTATTCCTTAATCTGACATTAATGGGAAGAGGTGAAAAGGTGTTTTGGTAACAATTGGACAACCGGAAGTAGTAGTTTCTTGAAAAATCTTCTAAATATTATTTATTGGAAATTTATGTTATTGCAAATATTAAAGAATATAAAATTCTGTATCCGATACATTGACCATTTTTATTTATTCTTCTATAGAGAATTATTAATATATAAAAGCCCAAATAACTCCATGGGAACAATGGGAACCAGTTGAAATTGAAATTGAATTAAAATTTTTGTAATTGACGTGAAAAGCCAGTTACATTACTGAAGGCTTTTTCTGGGAAGTACATTTAATATTTCTTACAAATTTATTAATAATAGATGTAATTATAATTTTTGTGTGTGTGTGTACCAGATATGTTAAATACAAAGGCTGGTAGCACAAGCCCTGTTCTATCTAAAACGCTGTTTTAAGAAATGTCAAATTCAAATTTCAATGTTTAATTTCACCCTTATGTGTAAAGAACGATTTTTTAAAAAATATTTGATTGAATACAAACTATGTGCTGCTTCAAAATCATATTTTAATATATTTGATGTTATTTATTTTTGTTATTAAATAATGAAATTTGACATTTCTTAAAACAGTGTTTTAGTTAAAACAAGGCTTGTGCTACCAGCCAATATGTTCTTATATGGCCTAATATGGAAATGGCGAGAGGTCTTGTGTTGGCCACAACAGATTTTTACTAATAAATTATAGAACATTGAAACAGTCGACTATTACTTGACAATTTTGTGACACAAACTATGGCGGCAGGTGGCGCTAGTGTTTGTCTATTGATGTTTTCTCGGTGGGCGGGCGCACAAGACGAGCGAATCTCGCTTTTAAAATTAGGCAACCAATCAAATTTCTTAGGACAATTATTCTTACACTAAAAGTCATTACTTTACGTATATTTTTACTTTCTTATCTAAGGTAGTTAAAATTTGACTATGATATAGTACCCCATTAGAATTTGAAAATTTTATTCTTTCTTGCAGTTGGTGGAAATGGCAAAAGATCACGAAAGTACTTGTATAAAACCAAAGAAAACAGATTCAGAAAATATTCATATAGTAGCAGAAAAAAGCGATGTGTATGTTTGGGGCAGTAATTCGTCACATCAGTTAGCTGAAGGTGCAGTTGAGAAAATTATTGTGCCAACTTTATCCAAAGCATTCTCTCAGGCTCAACAGGTAAGAACATTAAAAATGATGTAAATTATGAAAGATTTTTATAAACGAGCGTGAAGCTGTCAAAATTTTAATTTTTTTTTTTTTTTCACAGGGAAACCGCTCATAGCAGCTGTAGACACGTGTTTCGCTCTTCTTGTGTCTACAGCTGCTATGAGCGGTTTCCATGTGAAAAAAAAATTAAAAATTTTGATGTAAATAATTGTTATGAAATTTGAGCGGAGCTGTTATGCAATGTAAGTGTTGCTGTTTTGTTTATCTTGAACTTGATACAAGAAATAGTTAACCGCAAAGTTAATATTTATTATTATGAGTGTAGAGAAACTGATACTAATATCATGTTTACAAACATGCGATAATATAGTAAAGTGTGGTCAGAATCAAAATATTAATTATCCGGTAGTACAATATTTACAGAATTTTAAGCAAATACATTTATATATTCTTAACTTTAATTTTCATTAATGTGTTTTTTTGCGTTATCTCTGTTAATATTCATGGTAAAAGGGAAATCGTTCTAATTTTTCACTCTAATAAATAAATAAATAATGAGGTCATGCAAAAAAATAATTGTACCTTTTTTCTATTTAAATCGGAAGAAGGATAGTCTAATAGTCTAAGAAAAAAATATATATATATGTAGGAATTTGAAAATTGGCGCGTTTAATTTATTCAAATCCCCCGCCGAAAGGAAGAGGGAGAGAAGGAGGAAGTAGTAGCCGCCACGTAGCCACGTAACCGTGACACTTTTTTACTTTGTCTTTTTGTATTGATTAGATGTGTTTTGTTAAAAATCGTTATCAATAATTAATTTGTTAACCCTAGAAAGTGTTTTATTAAGTAACAAAATCCTACATATATATATAGACCATAAATTGAGGATTACATATCTAAATATGCTATAATATATTAATGTAACATCGTTCTATTCATTTTTATAAATATAATTTTCATTTGGCGTGAACTTATCCACACGTTATATCAGCTATTTCTTTCACTTTTGATTTGAGATTAGACGGTAGAAGGTTATAAATGCATGTGAGACATTGAATATATTGCAGAATAGTATTTTATTCTTTATTTTGACACGAAACAACGTTTCATCAACATGTTTACTTTCATGAATTTCAGGTTATCTTTAAATGCCACTTTGACATTTAAAACAGAGTGAAAATCAAAATGGTCGTTGCTCCGAACCTTTGACGTCACATGAATATTAAATTTGTCTCAAAAAATTTTATATGTCTTCTAAGTATTTTTTTTATCATGAATGTTGAATTTATTTGCCTAGGCCTTTTAGGGTCGCGGAAAATAAACCGTATGAGTGATAAAAAGCAACTTCATTGCCAAGATGTATATTATATTTTATTTGAAATCGAAAAATTGTGAAAATGAAAGGATACTTGCACATATTTTTGTTATTTTACATGCAAATTTATTATTGTATATCGTACACCTGCTTCAATTATAAGGTTGGCGACACTGCAATGAGAGTGTTCACGCCAAACTTTTGCAGGTGGCAGCACAGTTGTACAAATAATTTTGTGAAAGTTGACATTTTATGGCAGATTCACTAATCGACATTAGTTTTAGTTTTATGATTTATATTTTTATTTCAAGAACATTGGCACCATGTTATCTTATGAAACCATTCACAAAACTTGTAGTGAATACTCTCATAATTTACTGTTAAATTGTGTTAAATATCATAAAACTAAAACTAATTTCGATTGGCGAACGAATCTTTAATTCGCATGTTCGCGTTTGCGCAGTATAAAGCATACCGCGTGTGAAGTTAAATGTAAACAAGCATTTTTTAAGTTTTTGGTTTTTGGAAATGAATGCTTTATTTTATTTCTGCATTTTTTTACACAGCAATAAGGCATTTTGTTTGGCTATCTAATATACAAATGTCAGATTGACAGTTGAATTATAACAAAAAATCTGAAGGGGATAAATGTGTCAGGAACTACACCGCCATTAGTTCCTTACTATAGTAAAAATTTTTAGGCAGAGTAGTCACGTCATCATTTCATTACAAAATGAAAAAACACTGTAGTATTGTATATGTTTAAGAAAACGAAGAAAATAAATACTATTTTTTGCATACTATAAGTATAGTACATTTTAATTAAATTTACAATTATTTTAAAGTCGAACATAATGTTTTAAATGAGTTTTAATTTATTTAAAATAATTGTGGTTCATTTTTTCACCACATGTTGGTACTATTGGATTTCAATATTTAAACGTTTACATGACATATTTCTCCCGGCATTGTCAAGCGTCTGCTGTCATTAGTTCGTTACTTTTCTGTTTTTAGTTTTTGTTAATTTCAATAATAGTAATTGTATTATTGGAGTATTTTCAATGAAATATAATATATTTTTTAAATGTTATTTTAATTATATTTTCAATAAATCGAATTTATAGTGCTACTCTTTACTTTTCTATAACACCACAGAATTGTAAATCTAAATAAAATCAAATCAATTTTTTAAAAAATTTATTCAATGTCATTTAACATTAATTTTCTTATTTTTCATCAAGTGCTTCATTCTCTCCCCGTATTCCTTCTGAAACCCGACTCGGTGTGCCCTACACCGAATTTTCAATACCATAAATTGGAAATATATTACATTTTACAATAATATTCAATTATTATTCGACTATTAAATAAATTAACTTGATCACATAAATTAGCATCGCAGGTAAATACAGTTATTTTCTAAAATTAAATTAGTGTACCATGTAAACCTACTAATTTCGTGAAGTCATTATCTAGTTACAAACTTTGATGACGTGACTACTCTGTCTAAAATTTTTTTACTATAAACGCTCTCATTATTATAAGGTTGCCAATACTGCAGTCGTATATTGGATTACTTTAGTGCCGATTTTTGAGCTTTTAATGACCATTTTAGTGTACTTTAGTGACGATTTCAAATAAATTGTATTATATCCGCTTTTGTAGGCGGAAGCAGGCCAATACTGCACGTTTATCATCCACTGGAACGGAACCGTTAGCGCTTGCGGAAAAGGCAGTTACGGTCGGTTAGGTCTTGGCGACTCTGCAAATCAACCGCAACCGAAACGAGTGTTAATCGATAGCAACGTGAAGAAACTTTCCAGTTCGAAAGGTAGCGATGGGCATACCTTGGCTTTGACTGAAGATGGACAGGTTTACAGCTGGGGAGATGGAGATTATGGAAAACTGGGACATGGAAGTTGTTCCACGCAGAAAGAACCAAAGTTAGTTGGAGGGGCTCTCTTAGGAAAGGTTGTGAGGTGCATTCATGCTGGTAAGTGCGACATTTTTAAAATTATTAATAATCATAAAAAAAAGTGATAAATAACGAAAATGGTTAATTTTCCTTCTAAAAATAGTAATCCAACATTTTGTTTTTTATTGGTTGCTCATTATACAGGTGTCCCATTTTACATTACATCCTTGAATATCTCAAAAACAATACATCGTAACAAAAAGCAGGGCCGGATTAATGTATTTTCGGACCCCTAGAAAAAAACATACGACCCCCAAAAAATAATTTATTTCATAAATTGAAAAGAAAAATAACTACAACAGAAATAAACTCATAAAATAAATAAAATACAACTCTAAAAAAATAAAATCTCGACAAAATGGTGCCGTAGCCGGGCCCCTAGCAGGCCCGGGCCCTGAGGCGCGCGCCTCATGGTTAATCCGGCACTGACAAAAAGTGTGCCGAAATAAAACCTTCATAGTTTTGAGGGGGACATCGGATTCTGACAAAATGCCCCCCAGACCCCCAGGGTCAACTTAAAAATCTAAAATGGGAACCCCTATTTTTTTATTGCAGATGAGGAAATAGCGTAAAACATATATGTTGGATTTATTCGGATACTTTTCTTGAACTCCCAACAGGTGGCGCTGTAATCGTAAAAATATGAATTTGCTAGAAAAAAAATACCCAATTAATATTGGCTGGTAGCACAAGCGTGGTTCTAACACCGGTGTTAGCTAGAACCATGTCAACGACTTGTCACATATTTCAGGTTTGTTAAGAAAACAAGTGTTGCCAATATATTGATCAAGTTGAAAATTTACTGACAGCTATATTCAATAAATCTGCCAACACTATTTAAAATTATTTAATATGATTTGGTTTTTAACTTGTTTCTAGGAAAAACAGTTTTAAATAATGAGGTCAAATTTATTGAATATGGCTGTCAGTACATTTTCGACTTAATTCAGTATATTGGCAACTCTTATTTTGTTAACAACCCTGAAGTATGTGCCAAGTCATTGACACGGTTCTAGTTAATACCGGTGTTAGAACCACGCTTGTGCTACCAGCCATTGTGTCAATAACGGAATAAATAATGACGTTTGTTGTTTCAATAAATACCTAACATAGTAGAAATATCACTCCTCAACATTCAGGGGGAAATAAATATTATTAAATTGGTAAAATTGTTTTGATTAAATTCTCTGAACTTGTCAACGAAACATATACTTTACAAAAGAAAACGCCTTATATATAGCCTGTGTCTGATGTTGCACTTTTATCACCCTAATACCTAAATTCTAAATTTACATACCCTAAATCTAGTGATTATTTAGGATTTTAGGAATTAGATTTTAGGGTTTTGCAGGAACACACTTTGCCTTGAAGTTGACGCGCATTAATTAAACAAATCATATTCGTTGCTATAATTTGAACAAAATGTCAAATTTACTGTTAAAAAATAGCTTCTTAGGACCGTTTTTTCAATCTCTGGTTAAAATTTTAACTCCTAGTTAAGTAAACAATATTGCATCATTTTTGTTGACCACAATAATAAATACGTTATTTGACAGTTCATTTCGTTTCAATTTTGTTTATTTAACTCTTAGTTAAATAAATCAGATATTGAAAAACCGGCCGTTAGTGTCTATTTTATGAAATATAATATTAACATTTACTCTCAAGCATCAATTGAAAAACTAAGACTATTGATGAAAATCCGGTGAAAAAATTCCTATTAATAAGCGAGTTATGGTCTCCCGAATTTTGAAAAGATTGACGTGACGTCACATTTATGTGTTTTTATATCAAACTGATTTCATCATGGACCTAAATGTTCTTGAAATATATGCTATTTTAAGTTATATTTACATAAAAATAAATGAATATTATAACACTGTATAATTATACATACTTTATAATTACAGGTGTATTTAAATTATTAAGTTTAATGCAAGAAATTTATGTTAAAATAAAAACTGTTTGGAAACTGTAGTACAGGAATGTTAGCCCCTCCTTTCGAATTTGAATTTCTTAACTTCCATTGGCAGTAACCCCCACCTCCTAACACGCTATTTGTAATGCATTTATAGGCGGTTTCTCGGTCGCCAATCAAAATATTTTCATATTAGTGTCGAAGCGTTATAACAAAAATCCCTTTATTTCCGATATATCTCAATTATACAATTTCATTTTTACTTCCTTGTACGAAGTAAAGGAAGTATTGTAATCGCGAAAAATTTCGGTTTCCAGATTTCAACGGAAATATCCATTTTGAGCATCCCTGAATCCATTTTGACTAATTTCGTCGTGACGTCTGTACGTACGTACGTATGTACGTACGTACGTATGTACGTATCTCGCATAACTGAAAAACGGGAAGCCGTAGAAAGTTAAAATTTTGTATTTAGAACTGTTATAACATCTAGTTGTGCACCTCCCTTTTTGGTCATTACATAACTTGCGGAAGTGGTACTTTACTTGAAGCATGTAATAGATTTTAATGAAAAACTATATTAAAATATAATCCAAAACTTTTCAAATTTGGTATATAAGACTTTTATATCAATGGGAATAACATAATAGATTTTAGTTAAAATGGTTTACCCGGAAGTGGTACTCTACTTGAAGCCTATAATAGATTTTAATGAAAAACTATATTAAAATATAATCTAAAACTTTTCAAATTTGATATATAAGACTTTTACGTCAATGGGAATAACATAATAGATTTTAGTTAAATTGGTCTACCCGGAAGTGGTACTTTACTTGAAGCCTATAATAGATTTTAATGAAAACTATATTAAAATATAATCCAAAACTTTTCAAATTTAGTATATAATACTTTTATATCAATGGGAATAACATAATATATTTTGGTGTTATTTTGATTTTAGTAATAAATACTTCAAATAAAAGTTTTAGAGAATTGAATTCTGCGTCGAAAACATTAATTATGATTAAATTAGCTCTTTTATTCTCTAATTAAGTTTGCTATGGATTAGGACAAAAAATAACAAAAAAAATAAAATGTTGATGTCAAATTATGTCAAATACGTGCAATTTTATGATTGGGTCTGTTATAATACATATTTTAATTATTAACAAAATATGTATAGTGTAACAGGCGTACAAGGAAGTCATGTGTTGTCCACATCAGATATTTTTATTAATATTCGTTACTCGGCATATACATTCGTATTTTTTTACTATTTTCCTTTAATTCGATTGAGCCGTAATCCCCCATTCCAATGGAACCAATGGATATCACTAGTTGTATTTATGTGAAGAAAACCTAAATCCCAAATACTAAATGCCAAAATGCGACATCGGATACAGCCATAATCATCAAAATAAAATTCTTGAGGGGTGCGTATTGTAGACTTTAGCTAAAATGTCTGCGGAAATTTTTGATTAAAATTTGGGAATTAGTTTCTGGATAATTTACTAATTCTGGGATACAATTGGGTTTATCTGTTTTAAATATGTAGGTCATAAACTACATCTTTTTTAAATCTATTTCAAAAAGCGTTTTAAATTCAATGAAATTTATTTAACTATCTTCTTTTAGGTTATCGGCACAGCGCTGCAGTAACAGATGATGGCGAACTGTACACATGGGGAGAAGGTGACCATGGTCGTCTTGGCGTTGGAGATAGTATTGCTAGACATGTTCCAACTTTGGTTCATGATTTGGCAGGAGTCGCTGTTGGTTCCGTGGCTTGTGGTAGTGCACATACTCTGGTGTTATCAGCTGATGGCAAAACGGTTTGGTCGTTTGGAAGTGGCGATGGAGGGAGGTTAGGACATGGAGAGATTGCAAAGGTAAGAAGAGATATATTTTATACTTTAGTTGAATATGATTTTTGTTATAAATATAAAACAAGTGTTTGTTTGTGCAAATCATTTTGAGAAAAATTAATTTTTAGTTATACAACTGGTAAAAATTATAATAATTAACATTGTTTCATATGGATTTGACATTATAAGTGAAGCCATTTAAAATTATCGGTTCATGTTCGAGTTTGTGGCTATGGTGCTGCCATCTACGTTGAGCTTTGCCGGCCAGCTCCCATATATTTTGCGTTATATTGGTCTTTTTTTTAACTCCAAGCTGATGTTTGTTGTTTTAACGGTGCGTCTGTACATTTCGCTTTTCGATACTTATTATTTAATCGTGTCGAGCTGTCGAGCATTGTAGTATACATAAGTAATAATAGTAACTAAATGTACTAAAATATGAAGTAATTTCCTTGTATATTCATATACGCTACTTGACTAGATACTTGTTTGTTTAGCTCGTACTTGTAGAATTAAAACTGGTTGAAAACCAGTTTCCAGAGTCGCGACTAGGGCGCTTCTGCTTGACCCATTTTTGAATTATTTCCCCAAAAGTCAATATACCCCACATTTAGATAAAAACTTTAAAATTTTCAAAAATCTAATTTTTATGTATCTAGATACTTCTTAATGCGCTGATTCCAAATTTTGAAACCGCAGGTCGATATCTCGTTTCGTTCTCGAGATATTTAGATTTAAAGTTTTGCTCAAAACTGCCCATTTTTGGGTATTAACCCAAAAATGGGTCGAGATATGAATTTGGCGACATCACCATTCGATTTTACGGACAAAAATACATAAGTATAGCAATTTTCATAATATTTGTCCAACCTGTTCATTTTTTATGAATAAAAGCTTGAAAACCCCTGAAAATGGCCAGAATCTGAAAAAATCGTAAGGGGTACACCTTAGATTTTTGCGAGTTTTGGCCATTTTCAGTTATTTTGCTTTGGAGACTGTATGCGGTGTTCAAAAATTCTGAAAATTGGTGTACTTACGTAATTTTGCCCGTAGAATCGAATGGTGTTGTCGCCAAATTCATATCTCGACCCATTTTTGGGTTATTACCCAAAAATGGGCAGTTTTGAACAAAACTTTGGATCTAAATATCTCGAAAACGAGAAGAGATATCGACCTGCGGTTTCAAAATTTGGAATCAGTGCATTGAGAAGTATCTAGATACATAAAAATTAGATTTTTGAAAACTTTGAAGTTTTTATCTAAATGTGGGGTATATGACTTTTGGGGCAATAATTCAAAAATGGCTAGCGATATTAACTTGGTGGTAATATTATTTCATTGTAAAGAGAATATTACGTAAGTGTACTCATTTTTAGACTATTTATATATATGAGTATACATAATGTATATTCATGTGATAATTTTATTGGATTTATAGAATATTTTCCAAGGAACTTTCTGTATGGAATTTGTAAAAATTTTTTTTTATTTTCGTGTTACAATTTTACTGGATATATAGAATCTTTTCCAATGAAATTTTGGTATGGGATTTGTACAAAATACATCAAATTAACGGAAGGTTTTGTGCTGGCCACAACAGATTTTTTTATGGTCTATTTATTAACACAGCAAAATTTTGTTCAATCACTATTTTTGTCAGTTTTTTCTCTGATTCTCAAAAACAGTTGAAGAACGGACCCATGTTGATTAACCTTTTTTTTACCCATTTTGGTTAGTACTATATGCCTTCATAATTTGTTGCACTTATTTTTTAACAGCCTATATATATCTTGTAACAACAACGCAGTGCTCGAGTGCTCATTTATTATATTTGGTGCTCAAATAATCATTTGGTAACCAATACTTAAAGTTTTAGGAGAAATATTTGTGCTCATTTAAATTCCCATTATTACAGGTATTCACCCCGAAAGTAATCGAAGCCCTTCAGGGCATCATCATCCGCAAAGTAGCCGCCGGTGGCCAATTCTCCCTCGCTTTATCCACCACCGGTCAGGTCTACAGTTGGGGCTGTGGCGGATGCCTCGGTTCTGGCAACATAGACACCATCTGCCTTACTCCAACTTTAATCGCAGATCTCTCTCCGTATCGAATCGTCGACATCGCTGCTGGGGATGCACATTGTCTCGCTTTGACTGTTGATTGCGAGGTTTTCGCTTGGGGGAGCAATGCCATGGGGCAGTGCGGACAGGGGCAGCATTCGAATCATGTAATACGCCCCCTGAAAGTTGTGGGATTGAATGGGATCGAAATTCATCAAATTTCAGCGGGGACTTCGCATTCTGTTGCGTTGACGGCTTTACCGATTGAAAGGCAGCAAATTAATTGGCATAAACCTTTTTGTTTGGATCTACACGAAGAGACTTTTAAATTGTTGAGGATATTTTTGGAAAAATATACCGAAGCTTTCTATAATAATATAATTCCACAACCTTTTCCAAATTCGGATGATCATAACAGATTCGTTTTTCTATGTTTGAAACTATTAGGAACTCATTTATCACTAGCTGTTAGCGGGTCAATCAGTAGCAATATTTTAGGAAATGAAGCAACATCTCTCCGTACATTATTATTTAGATTAGTTGATGTCCAAACGCCGAAAGATATAAAATACACCGTTCTGGATATGTTGTCCATCGGAGCAGGATTACTCCTGCCCCAACTTAGAGAAAGAATGGAATTGCTGCATTCTTTGCTGCCGGATGGAGCTACGTTAACTTGTGGACAAAAAATGCTGCTGGATATTATTTTGAGCAGTTTGGAAGATCATAGCCATGTTGCAGCTTTGCTGAGTTACAGCGCGGTGCCTGAAAGCTTGGATATAAATGATTTGCATTTAACGGAGCTTTTGATGACTACTTTACTACAGAATCTTAACTTTTATACGGTAAGAATAAATAATATAACATAAAAAGAGTGATTGCGAATGAGAAAGTGAATGTGAATCAGTAAGATAATAAAAATAATCTTGTGGCCAGCACAATACCTCTCGCCATTTCCGTTTTGTTATACCCAAATCATTCAAGCAGCCAATGCACGTCATTAATAAAAATTTAATTTCAGTAAGTAGATGTGTGACGTCATGTACTGCTACGTTTGCAGAGGTTTTAGAATCTTTATGAAAAGAGTTATACAGATTGCAATCTATATTATCGACATTTTCATGAACTGTCACATCTACAAAATAAATACTATATTTTCGTCACTGTCCATTTCTATTTAAATTATTTTATAATACTAACCTTATTTATACTATATGTTTTTTCGTTAACGGTCACGTTGTGTCGTTGCATTGCGTTTAACATTACTTTATTATAAATAGACCTTTACAACGCACAAAAATGTTTCAAACACGATACAAATATTTTTCAAATAATAACTTTGACAGTATGAACATACAAATTATCAATGTTGCCAACTATATCAACAATTAAACGAATAATATGACATTGGTGTACATTATTTATATATTATTCATGTCATATTCGATAAATAATGAACTCTACTGTTCATCTTAATAATAATGTGACGGTTAAAAATGATTGAAATTTTATTTCATTTTTCACTATTAGTGATTTTAATGCATTAAGGTTTTTACACTAAGTGATGACGTGCATCGGCTGCTTGAATGATTTGGGTATACATAAGTATCGAATTTAACATTTCTTGTACATACAAATAATTCAAATTATATCTATTCTTTCATTCTATAAGGAATCTTGTCCTACTCTTCTAAAATGTTCAAGTTTGTTCCATTTCATTGACGGGTATTTCTTAAGCATATACAGGGTGTATCAAGATAATGGAGCAGTGCATTTTATTCGTGTATGTGAAAAGATATAGAAAAAAGTGATTAAGATATTTTGTAAGGCATAGAGGGGGATACATTTTAGCATAAACTTTATTAACTTAAATCCAGTGGCACTCAACTATAGGGCAATATTATATTTTTTTAAATGGCATTATATATATTTTATTAACTCATTAAATAGAGAATTTTGTTCTGAATTCAACGATATAATAATACACCTTGTATATGTACTATTACTATTAATATACATACCTACCTACAATTTTAAATATTTAATTAATAGTTCAATGATATATTAAATGTACTTTTCAAAATAAAGCCTTCAGTAATGTCAGTAAAACTGTTGATTTTTTTCACTGACACAATATGTATATGTCAATTATATACATTTGAATTTTCTGGGTATAGTCTGGAATGTGCGATTTATTCCAACAGATTTTTCTATATATTACATTTTCTTTATCTCTAAATGTATAGAAGATATAATAATTTTTTAAGTGTATTAGATGGAGAATTTTATATTCTTTAATATTTGTAATAACAAAAATTTTCAAGAAATTATTTTTAGAATATTTTCTTAAGAAACTACTACTTCTGGTTGTCCATTTGGTATCAAAATATTTTCAGCTCTTTCCATTAGATCCCATCCAGATCTTAGTGAATAAGAACGTTTTAAGTAGTGGTGGGATCCGGATCCGGATAGTTTCGGTTTCGGATCCAAAAATATCCGGATATCCAGATAATTGAATGTTGAACTATCCGGATCTCGGATCCAAATCTCAGTATCGGATTTTGGATCCGGATCTGAGTATCGGATTTTGGATCCGGATCTGAGTATCGGGTTTTGGATCCGAATCTGAGTATTGGATTTTGGATTCGGATCCGAATATGAGTATGATTATCGGATTTTAGATATGGAATTTCAGTATGCGCATCGGTTCTCGGATTCGAGTACCTATTCTCAGTATTGAACCAGATGATAATATTTGAAGGTATATTATCATGGAGTCACAAAACCAAATAAATTTGATTATGAAATAATCCACTATACATTTTTATTTGATGTAGTTAATAGTCGGTATATTTACGATGTTAAACTTTTAGCATCCGCTAAGAAGGAAATACTTCGATTCCATAGAACTATAAGTAGGTAACAAAAACAATCTTTTATGTGAAACACATGCACGATAAATAAATAAGTATTTCGACACCTGCAATGAACCTGTAACCATTACATCTCAAATTTAATCTTAATTTCGTTTTCTTTGAAGTATTTGTTATATTGAATGTTAAAATTTTAGAACTACAGAATTTTCAATATTCTAAGAAATATCCTTCTTGTATTTGCACCAAATACCTGGCTATTTTAGAGGGGTATTATAAAATTTATTGCTGATGACAGACCGCTGTCTCTACTACCGTCTACATTCAAATGTTTGCCTTTACATTCAAAATGATGAAACGGATCCAGAATTAAAATTCGGATCCGGATCCGTGAACAACACATCGAATCCGGACCCGAATGGGATATGGTACCCAAACCAGGATCCGGATCCAAATCCGAATTAAATTTACGGATATCCGCTTCAATATCCGAACATCGGATATCCGAGGAACCGGATATTTTAAAATCCGGGTACTCGGATCCATGTTTTGTCGGATCTTCCTGTGAAGTGCTAGTGCTGTCACTAGTTTTAAGGTCCCTACAAATTTAACATTTTTACAATGATGTCTGTATGTGAGGATGTGTGTGTGTGTGTGGGCTCGCGCGTATGTGTGTGTATGTTGGAGGGACGATTCCTCAAAAACTATAAGACTTAAGATCTGTTTAACTATAAATTCCTCAATCTAACATCCATGGGAGGGAAGAGCTGAAAAGGTTTTGGTAACAATTGGACAACTTAAAGTAGTAATTTCTTAAAAAAATTCTTCTAAATATTATGTTATGAAAATTTGTGTTGTTACTAATATTGAAGAACATAAAATTCTACATCTCATATATTTAAAATTTTTATTATATTTTCTGTAGAGATAAAAACACTATAATATATAGAATAATTGAATGTTATAAATCGCACATGCTAAATTACACAAAGGAAACCAGTTGACAAATTCAAATGTTTGTAATATAGTTTGTAAATGTCAGTGTCAAAAATCAACAGTTTTCTTTCTGGCAACTACATTTAATCTTTATTATTGTTTCATTAATTAAATGCATGTATTTATAAGAAATACCGCCAATCTTGTTAATGAATTGGAAGAATCTGTGACATTTAGCAACTTCCTCGTATAATGAAAAATAGATATAATTAGAATGGGGTATTCCACCATAACAAAAAAATGAAAAAAAAAACAATTTAACATAAAGTATGGCTCAATAAATAATAGTTAAAACAATCAAAACATTTTTTAAATAATTACGAGATATTTCACATTTGATAAAAGGGAAAATTGACGTCATACAATTGTTATCTTTCTCTCGCAGCGTACTCAGAGCAGTGTGTGTGAGAAAGACAAGTATAGGGGAAATGTGACGTTACACTGATTTCTCGAAAATAAAATACTGTTAAACTAGGAACAATTAAGATTTTTTAATACTATGAATTGCTTCAAAACTGAATGAAGTTTTATTTAAAATAATACCCCATTGTATGTGTGCACAAGACATGTTACGTACAATAAAAAACAGTATTTGGGTAAAGTTTTGTATTTTTTTTTTATTATAAACGAAGTTTTGACGCATATAACATAAAATGGAAATGACGAGAGGTATTGTCCTGGGCACAACAGGTTTTTTTCTAATTTGAATGCAGAATTAATAGAAGAAAGTATTTCTTTGTTCTTTTCAGGATGAATGTTTAAACAGCGTGTCCAAACATTTCGCTTCTGGAAATTCTTCCTACTGCCAAAATTTCGCCAACCCGCAAATACAACATTTAAGTCGCCTTCTTTCATCACTTCAAAATCATTTACTCGCTTATTGCAGCCTCAGTGCATCTGAAACTCCCACACTCAACAGCAGTACTCAACTTTTAGAAAAACATTTACTATGCCTGTTTTCTCTCGCTGGAAACGTTTACACTACTGCCGCAAACGTGATCGAGACCCATCCGAAAAGTTTGGAGGTTATGTATAATATCATGTTGGATTCGTTGGCGGGAGCGATGTTGTTGAAGATATTGAATGCGTTGTTGTTGTTGCCGATTGGGTATTATCAGCCGTTGTTGTTCAGTTTGTTGAAGATGTTAACGGCGTTAGATCGGTTGAATAGTTTGTTACCGGCGGAGGTGCACAATGAAATTGATAATTCAGGTGAGTGATTTAAGATAAAAATGATAATTTTTTGTTTTATGATTCCGCAATATTTATTTATTTACCTTGTATTACACACATTACACAGTGATTTTTTTAAACACAAAACGACCTTTTTAAGTATTTCAACTGTGATATTGATAAAGAACGAAAAGCGATTGTTATTTCATAATTTGTCGCACATACCGAGAGTTTTTTTTATCAGTGAACATGGGCGTATGTCATTACCATAGTTACATTTAAAATGATTGACAGCAATGCATTATCGCGTTTTTTTTTAAAACTGGACATAGGACGTGACATTTAGTATATCTGTCAATGTCATCAAATTGTCTTACTTCAAAATGTTGTTAAAGAAAAGTTCAAATTGTATAATATAATTCTATACTGTGACATAAGCCTAAGGCAAGAAATAATTAATATAAATGATATTTTATCCCTATTTTTTAATTGATCAATATTAATTTTGTCACCATTGTATATACAATTTTTTAAATGGCCCTAAAGAAAAATAAATCGTTTGGTGCAAGATCTGGTGGCATTGCAGGCCACTCCACTTCTCCACCACATCCTATCCAGCGTTGGGGGAATACCTGGTGCAGATATAAGTGAAAATTTTGACGACTCCAATACCTGCAATTTTGTGAATTTACTTCCCGATTAATATAAAATGTCGCTTCATCCGTAAATAAAATACGATCCAGTAATATTTCCCCACTATTAATTTTGTTCATCATATCTTCGCAAAAGATATTTCTTCGTTCTATATCGTTGTGTAATAACTCTTGGTGATTTTGATATTTAAAACTTTTAAAATGTTCTTGTCTTAAAACCTTGTATACTAGTATTCTTAATTTCAGAAAAAAAAATTGTTGACAGGGTGTTGTCACTTTCAATTAAATGCATAATTTCTTGTCTCTTACTTAGTATATATATAGTACTTGGTCTGATTTTCTTCTTGTGCTGTTTATTGATGTATCCTTTAGTTCTGTAATCATTGTAAATTTTTCTTATAGTTGTTGGACTGGGTCGCTTATTAAAAGTTAATGCACATAAGTCAGAAACTTGTTGTAGACTCGTTATAATTACTCCAATTTACAATTTGAACTATTTCTTCAACTGTATACATTTTGAAATGTGACAATTTAATGACATTGACAGATATACTAAATGTCACGTCCTATGTCCAGTTTAAAAAAAAAACGCGATAATACATTGCTGTCAATCATTTTAAATGTAACTATGGTAATGACATACGCCCATGTTCACTGATAAAAAAAAAAAAAAAACTCTCGGTATAATTATGGTACAGCCTCTTGTAATAGTTCGTTCTAGATATGTTTTAATATCGAAGTTTTATAAAAATTAAAATACATTTAATTAATATAAACTGATTATCCTTCTTACATATTATCAACATTAATGCCCGGTTTCACCATTGACGAATAAACATTAATTCGTCAGTTAAACTATTCGTCAAATAAAATAGCATATTTTTGTTTCACCAACGTCAGTTAGCAATTTTTCGACGAATAAATCGTTGGTTAAATTATCTGGAGATTTTTACCCAGTTAAATATTTATTCAACAAATAGTTTGACATTTGGCATTTTTATTGTGCGTGTTAATAATTTTATAATTGTTTAGTAAGATGAAGGAATAATTACAATAGGTACCAATCTAAAATGAATTATAGATAAATATAAAAAATGAAATATTATAATAGGTAGTTTGCGAACCTCAGTTACGTATAACGTAACGTGACTTTCAGTTGGATGTTATTACGTTATGTTAGAAATAGTTTCTGAAGCTTTTTTGGTTACGTCACTTAAATAACGGGTAATACCACACCGTTGAAATGTAGATTACTTACCGTAGAAACGTAATTTTTTGAGTTGTACGTCACGTTACGTTATACGCAACTAAGTTTCGCAAACTGCCTAATATTATGTTATTAATATTTCTTTCAATACATATTAGAATGTCATCCCCATCATTGTTCACATCTTCTAAAGTATAAATTGTTATTCAGGCGGAAAAGAAATGATCCATATAATCTATAATCAATTTGCGAAGTATATTTTAAAATGCGATTCCCATTATTAAAACAATGCGTTTATGAAATTCTAAATATGATTCGGCATCGTTTGGAATCAAAATGTAAGAATTCACAGATTATATTTGTGTGCAAAATATTCCATTTTTTAATTTTTTCGTGTAACAACACATCGTCAACTTTGTTATTTTTTATAATATGTAAATATTCTTCAATGACACAAATCAAAAAATTATTTATGTACGCTCAACGGTTTTTATTAGTTTTTCAATCTGAAATGGATTTTTAATTTAAATTTTTGAACACAGTTGTCAGCATACGTAAATTCCTCCCACTCAATTCTTGAAATATTTTATAAATTCCAGTGCAGACGCCTTCTTTAAGGGGCACGATTTTAATGTGCCCCCAAAAGCTTGTATAGTTTATACATAACAAAAAATCTATACCGACGGGTATGGAATCTTCAAATCCAAAAAAATCAATAAAACCGATCATGCGCAGTTGATCATTTTCAAACAACTGAATTTACTGATCTACTGCGCATGATCATTTTTATTGATTTTTATGATTTTGCGATTCCATACCCGTCGATTCAGATTTTTTGTTATGTATAAATAATATAGGCTTTTAGGGGCACATTAAAATCTTGCCCCTTAAAGAAGGCGTCTGCACTGGAATTCATAAAGTATTTCAAGAATTGCGTGGGAGGAATTTACATGTGCTGACAACTGCATTCAAAAATTTAAACAAAAAAAACCATTTGATTGAAAAGCCAATAAAAATGATTGTACACGAAAGATCACAATTAAATTTGGGGAATAGTGATGTCATAAGAGCATATTTTATGTAGGAATACAGAAATATAAGAAGAAGAATAGAAAATAACGATAAATTGGTGGAACAAATTCGATTTCCTTATATGAAAAACTTTCTTATTAAGCACGCTACAGAAAATTGATGTAGGTCTTTATGGGCCACTTATTGAGACAGCTTTAATGGGCACCATAGGAATTTTCGATCGTCTTTTGTTTTTGAGTTACAGGCTAAAACTAAATTTTCGCTTATTTTGAAAATACCTCATATCTCGCTTATTATAAAAGATAAAGAAGAAATGTTTAGATCATTTTTATACAATTTTTTACGTAGAATAACGTGGCGTAATTAGATTTTTTAAAAACTTAATAATTCTCGATATGTAACACAAATACAAAAAAATTAAATGGTTATGTTGAAAATAGTCTCATCTTTTCCCTTATTTCATAACCTTTTCAATGATGTCTACATTCTTTTTCTTTTGTTTTGAATATGAATAAAATACGAATTACAGAGAATTTATTTTAAAATGCAACATTATAGTTCATCACTTCTATGGTTACTCACTATTGTCAAAAAATGACAGCAATGTAAAATTTGTCTATTTAAAATTTGAGATACCTCCAAAACACATCACAGATGGTGTCAATTCATATTACGACCGACTAGAATATTGCCTCAGAGTGATTGGGGGTATTTTTAAATATTTATTACATAAAAGTTATGAATTTTTGTAAGCTAAAGTTTTTTTAAGATGTACAACATTCATGTTTTGATTATTTGTTAATCGTATGTAGGCTAATTTATAGGAAATTAGTTTTGATAATACAAAACTACATATTTTGTATGTTGCATTTTAAAATGGACAAATATTACATTGCTGTCATTTTTTGACAATAGCAAGTAACCATGGAAGTGATTCGCCATATGTTGCATTCCCTGTATTTGTTTTTGCGTGTGAAAAAAAAAATGAAATTTATTAAGGAACAAATGAAAAATTAATTACGAATCATCATTTGTTGATTTTGATTCTATATCTATTAAAAAACTCAAAAAAATTGAGATTTTCAACATAGGTTGCCATTTAAAAAATCATAAGTTTGTATTATATCTCAAGCATTATGAAGTTTTTGAAAAATCTAATTGCGCCATTTTATTTTACCTAAAAACAGTACAAAAATTGTTTTAACAATTTTTCTCTAACTACCATAATAAATAAGTTATGACATATTTTCGAAATGAACGAAAACAAGTTTTTGCCTTTAGCTCAGAAACAAAAGAAGATCGAAAATTCCTGTGGTGACTATTAAACTTTTCTCAAAAAGTTGACCCTGGAATGTGCAAACGATTTTGCTCTCTCAGTAATATTTCCCGAGATACCCTAAAAAAACATCGAAAATGAAACACCTGTACATGAAATACAACAAAAATTGGAACATACTGTCTCAAAAAATTGAGTCTGGAAGGACATTCCACGTTTTTGTTCATTAATATTACCTTAAAATAATCAACTTTATTATTTTCTATAATATGTAAATATTCTTATTATGACACAAATCAAAAAATTATTTATGTACATTAGTTTTTCAATCTCAAATGGATTTTTAATTTAAATTTTTGAATACAGTTGTCAGCATACGTAAATTCCTCCCACGCAATTCTTGAAATATTTTATAAATTCCAGTGCAGACGCCTTCTTTAAGGGGCACGATTTTATTGTGCCCCCAAAAGCTTATATAGTTTATACATAACAAAAAATCTGTACTGACGAGTATGGAATCGTCAAATCCAAAAAATCAATAAAACCGATCATGCGCAGTTTATCATTTTCAAACAGCTGAATTTACTGATCTACTGCGCATGATCATGTTTATTGATTTTTCTGATTTTGCGATTCCATACCCGTCGGTTCAGATTTTTTGTTATGTATAAATTATATAGGCTTTTAGGGGCACATTAAAATCTTGCCCCTTAAAGAAGGCGTCTGCACTGGAATTCATAAAGTATTTCAAGAATTGCGTGGGAGGAATTTACATGTGCTGACAACTGTATTAAAAAATTTAAACAAAAAAAACCATTTTATTGAAAAGCCAATAAAAACTATTGTACACGAAAGATCACAATTAAATTTGGGGGATCGAAGTTAAATTTATTAAGAAACAATTGACAAAATCAATTACAGATCATCATTTGTTTATATTTAATGTAATTTTCATTATTTCTATTCATTTTTCTAATATATAAACTTCAGAAAGAATATTATACCATATATTTCAAATTGTGTCAAAGCCAACTATAACTCTGATAAAAAATTAATTAATTAAATAATTGACTGAAAAGAAATTTGAGAATTTAATTAATAGATATAGAATCAAAATAAACAAATGATAATATGTAATTGATTTTTTCCAAAAATTTTATAATTCATGTTTGAAACGAGAGAATGTAGACTTTTTATACATCATTGAAAAGCATATAAAATAAGGAAAAAGATGATACTATTTTCAACATATATTCACATTTAAAAAATATGTTTCTGTGTCGAGAATTATCAAGTTTTAAAAAAATCTAATTACATCACGTTATTCTACGTAAAAAACAGTATAAAAATTATCCAAACATTTTTTCTTTAGCTTTTCTAATGAAAGAGTTATGAGATATTTTCAAAATAAGCGAAAATTTAGTTTTAGCCTGTAGCTCAAAAACACGATTAAAAATTCCTGTGGTGCCTATTAAAGTTATCTCAAAAAGTTGACCCATAAAGACCTACGCTAATTTTCTGTTTTTCCACAGTTTTGTTCATTAATATTACCCTAAAATAACATCAACAATACGATAACCTGTAGGATCAATTTTAAAATAATTTAATTCTCGTAGGTCATGAAACACCAACATTAACCCAACTAACCGACCAATCATGGATTTGGTTGATTGACCTTGAACGCACATGCACTCTTCTTATTGGCCAGTGTTTAGGCGGTATGCTAATCGGAGATCCTCCTTCAAAACAAGAACAAGAATGCCACCATTGGCTGCAAAATCCTCTACTTTCTTACGGTTTAGAAGATAGAGAAAATGATTACCAATATATTCCAGATATTTGCAACTGTATCTCAACTACAAATAAAGAAAGATTAAAGGAAATTTGTGAAAAACTACAACCTGAAGCTCAAAAATATTTGAAATTAGCTATGAAGTTATCGAATATAGTTTTGTTTGAAGATGAAACTACTCCAGACGATTCCGTTTATCACGTAATTGTCGAACAGTTTTTAGTCAAACACTGGGACAGTTTTGAAGAATTTGAAGAACCGCTTTTAGATGTCATGACAAGAATATTTCTTTTAGTTTTGTTGAAACATACTGGACTTCTTCACCAACCAAATTCTCCCTCATGTCTTCAAGAAATTTATGTTTACGTGATTCAATTAACTCAAAAACTTTTATCCATGCGAAATCCTATTCGATATACTGTCACTAGACCGGAAATTAACCAAGAAAAAGAATCTGGCCCGGAACCAGCAGAAATCGAATCAGACTGTGATGACTATCCAAGCAATTTGAGTGATTTTCCGGAAGAACAATTTGAAAAATTGTGCAGTGTTACGTTAGAACGTTGTTTATATTTATTGCTGTGCGTGAAAGGTCCGATTAGTTTCAATTGCGATGACACATCGTTTTCAGATGACGAAAGTGAAGTAGAAAAACATTATGTAGATTTTTATCAAACTTGTGATAACAAACGTTATAAATTTTTAAGAGAAGTCTGCGATAATGCTGTGAATTTTGTCTGTGATGATCAGTTTTTAATCGGTAACAAAACTGTAGAAAATGGCTGGAATAATGATTTAAATACGCTGCAATTTGCTTTGGAGAGTCATATAGAAAGAGCAGAAGCTAGACTTAATAGTTTAACCCAAATTTATGAACTTTTATCCACTTCGCATAAAGCTAGCCCAACATTTTTAAATTGCATTCACCAACAACTTTTATCTGGATGTTTCGGACTTATAAATTTAAAATCCAGCGAATCTTGCACCCAATTACATCATTACACCGAAGGAATACAATCGTCATCTTACAATTTACAATGTAAAATAAAACAAGTAGTTCATAATATTTATTCAGTTCTTGTAATGTCTTTAAGAGAAAATCCTAATTTACAATTATTAACTGTTTTTGCTCTAAGCACAAGATACAAACCAGATGATTTACGTTTAGTTATTAGAAATGGTTTGTTGAAAACCCTTTTGGAGATAAGCAAAATACAAACAAGTTACGTTATTCCAAGCCCGATGATTCATGGAAAAGTTTCTAGCCAAGCTGTAGCGTCTTTAAGACTTCAAAATATTATCGCCATGTCTTGTAGCATGCACGCTAATCAATTAGACGAAATAGTAATCGAACAATTGATGGATATTTTACACGAACAAATGAAAGGAATTTTAGAAGTTACTACTAATTACAAAGACACGCAAGCTAAAGATGGAAAATTATTAAATTACGAGAGAAATTTGGGTGATTTTCTTGTGTTCATAAGATGCGTAGCATCGAGTAGATTGATTAAAAACTCTTTATGTAGCCCAAAATGGACCAAATCACTACTTTCCATAACTGGAAACGTAGATTACTCTAAAAACATTATAAACGTCCAGAGTTTGAGACCAAAATTACTAGCGTTACAATTATTAGGAACAGTTCTTCCTGGGGTAAAACCAAACATCATTGAAGCAGAAATTCGAGAAAATATCACGAGAGAAATATTTAATCAACTCGCTTCAGATATGTGGAATGTTCCAAATTTAATAGCAGAACGAAAGGCCAAAGAAAAACAACTACAACTCCAACAAACTTTATTAAAACTAAACAACAGTTCTGATTCAGTAACTACCGAAATAAACGAAGACAACATCCCCGTTCCCGACGTAGGTTTCGACGCGGAAAAATGTTTATGGTGTACGGTAGAAAACAACCTAACCTTAGTCCACGGAGTCGGTGGAACCGGCTATGGTTTAGGCAACAAAATCATCACTTCCGGTTGCTACCAATGGAAATTTCTAATCGTAAAAGAAAACAAGGGCAACGAAGGAACCTGCGTAGGAGTCTCCAAGTTTCCAATAACTGATTATCGCCACAGATCAACTGGAGATATGTGGCTGTATAGAGCCTACAGTGGAGGATTGTATCATAATGGAGAAAAGGAATTGTGTTTCCAGAGTTTCACGCAAGGAGATTATATTACGGTGGTGCTGGATATGGACGCAAAGACGTTGAGTTTTGGGAAGAATGGAGAAGAACCCAGAGTGGCGTTTGAGGATATAGATGCAGCGGAGTTGTATCCGTGTGTGTTGTTTTATGGGACTGGGCCAGGAGAGAAAGTTAAGATGACCGACATGCAGGTAAATACATTTTAAATTATTTATTTCAGCCTTCACTTTGTGATACATTTTAAAAATTGAGTTTAAATGAAAACGTAGTAACTTTGTTTATATCACTTTTATTTAACACAATTTTTGTGACTAGTATCAACTCAACCATTTCGGTTATCATCAGACAATAAGTACAATAAATTTTTGGAATGCGAATTTATACAAAGAAAACGTACTATTATTTATAGCTATCAAAGAAAGGGGGGAGTATATTAGGTCAGTTTGGTTGTTTAGTAAAGTGTTATCTTCAGTGGCGGCTCGTCCAGAGTGGCAGAGGGGGCAGTGCCCCCTCAGATTATTTTACATCAATATATTATAGATTAATTATTATAAAAGTATCAATTTGATCCTATAGTTAGCATTAAATAATATACTGTTTAAATTGAAATTAGCGCTGTGCCGCTCAGCAGCGCAATATGCATCAATTTCTGCTTGAGGGGACATGCCCCCTTCAGAGCAAAATTATGGCATTATACTCCGTGATACGTTCCAAACTTGTGCAGTAACTAGTGCAGCGCTCACCAGTGTTGCACAAGTGAGATGTACGTCGGGTCACGCAGCACACAAAGGCGGCAAGCCCCCCCCTGCCAATCTATAATACTAATTTCTTTACTCATGTACTACAGCAAATTACCCGTGCTAATGGGTACACTATATTTTCAGTATTCTTTTTATTTTTATGAAAATATGAAATCTATTTACCGGTTTGTTCGCATTTAAACATTGGATTTATTATTTAAATAATAAATATGTATATATTATATTTATAATAAATTCTATGATATTAATGATTAATATGGAGTTATACAGAATTAATTTGTATAAAACAAAATAATAATTCAAAGTAAACATTCTGTAAAACTGATATAACAACATACATAAAGTATTTTCAAAAAAAAATATTTGCGAATTTTAATAAATAAATGTGCATGTATTTAACAAAATCTTCGAAAAACAAAATTGATATTTTAATTTCCAAATGAATGCTTTGCTTATTTTTTAAGCTTGTAAATTAATTCATAAAAATAATCCCAATATCTGAGTGAGAGAGTCGCAGATTAATTTGCCCCCCTGCTCAAAAATACCACGAGCCGCCACTGGTTATCTTTATTTTCTTTATATTTGTAAATTTCTTAGGATTATAGTAAACTTAATTTTAAGCCTTTATTTGCAAAATGAATTGGTATTATTTTTGTATCGGGCGAATGATTATTTTCTAAAAAGTGGCAAGTATAAGTGGGATCTGTTTTTAAATTTATATGTTAAATGTTTCTTGAATCTAGTTTTGAAATTTCGACCAGTCTGCCCAATACAAACTTCTTTACAATCTTTACATTTTAGTTTGTAAACACCAGATTTTTACAATCTTTATTATTGAAAATACAATTTTATGGCTTTTTTGTAAGGTTTAAAGGCGACAGATAGATTTAATTTCCTTCAATTTTTTTCAATTGATTCACCAATAGGGTCCTCCACTATATTTTTTTTACAAAACTTCATCTAAACTGAAAGTGATAATTATGTAATTTTAGAAAGTCGTTATTGTTATTCGTTAACCCGTAATAATTTTTTTTAATATTCTGTGACGTAGATATAGAGATGATTTTGTTCTCAAACAATGGATTTCGCTAATAATTGAAGTCACATAAATTTATTTTTTTTCAGCACTTATAAAATGTATAAATATGTTAAAATAACCTCTGTGGTTAATAATTGGAAATATGGGTGAATAATAAGTAATTTAATGTCATAATTAATAAAAATACTACGTATATATTATAGTCCAAGATTTGATTACCACTGGTAGTCTATGTCATTCAACATATCTTTTACTTTCATACCAACGCTTGTAATCTGTCATGGCATCATAAATTTAAACTAGTATTATGTAGTTTATTTCTGTGGTTTTATTATTTTCTGCATTTATATACTTGCAAATGGATTCCGTATTTCAAAAAGGCGACAGCAGAAGGTTTGAAAGTAGTAAGAATTTGGAATAGAATAAATGTGTAACGTAGATATAGAGATGAGGAAATGGTAATAAAAATTCGATTATTTTAGAAACTAATAACTATTTTTAAACTTTGATAGGCCTTAATACACAGTTTTAAGGTCAAGTTTTTATATAACTGGCCCTTGTTCTAATTTGTTACTACGGTGGAGGACCCTATTGTTCCAAAATAGGTTAGAGATACGTATTGTTTTCTGAGTCTGGTTTAAATTTTGGATAAATAGATTCTAAGGTCCGGTATTATAAACGTTCAGTTAAATTTAGTTCCAAAGTAATTTCCAGTCGCGTGAGAAAAAGACATGCTTTGCTCACTTGTACTAAAAATAATTCCTTTCCGAGATATTTGAATTTGTTATCAGTGTCACTGTGAGAAAGATAGCAATAGGTGTTGCTAAAAATAAAATGCAGTTAAACTAAAAACAATTATGAATTTTTAATACAATGAATTCCTTCTAAATTAAACGAACTTTCATTATTTTTCATTGTAAGAGAAAAATTAACTTCCAGCAGAATTGAAATCTAGGTAGTAGAAATTATGTAATCAATAATTTCCCAACTCCGTTAATATTACATTACTAATTAATGTTAATTATATGAATAAAAATTAATTAAAAATTTCTTCATATATCATTGTTACTTTGTAGGTACATGGTGCTCCAAGAGACTTACTTCCGGGCGAACCAAACTGCTCACCTCTAGCTGCCGTTTTGGCTGAATCCCACATATCTCTTCTCCGTAAACTACATGCTACAGAAACTTGGGATGTACAGGTAAATATTCAATCTCATTCTTTCTATTTTTCAAATTAAATATATTAATTCTTCTAGGTTAATTCCTGTATTGTAGACAGACTTAATAGCTTGAAAGACCTTTTGACTTTTTCTGAAACAGCTTCTAAATCCGCTGAAGTTCAGCAAGAAGTGGGAGAAGAAAAACAAAAAGAACAAGAAGTAAAACAGTGCGAATTAGGAGAATTAGATACAGAGAAATTGTGTAGTATAGTTTGGCCAGCCTTAGCTGTTGTTGGCGGGGTTGATAGAGGTCTAAGAATTGGAGGGCAGTGCAATCATAAAACTTTTTCAAAGAAGGGAATCATTTTAGGAACTTTGAAGAAAGGATTGACTACAGTCAAAGTCCAATGGGAATGTGACGGTAAGAAATAAAGATTATAGTCTAGAATACCTACCACTCAAGAATTTTATTTTGGTGGGTATATATAGTTGCAAAATCATTAAAAACACTAAATTCAACAAAAATTAGTGCGTGGAAAACAATATTTATAATGGGCATTTTGTTGAAAAATAAAAAAAATAGAGTTAAATTCGTATAAAATGAATGTAACCGGACGAGTTTCGTCAAATTGAGTTCTGTGTGTTAAGCTATCAATACATTAAAGTATCTTTTGAAAATTTGCAATCGAAAAAATCACATTTATCACAGATACAGCCAATATAACTTACCATTACATTATTTACTCGAATTTCGCCAAATTGAGTTCTGTGCGTTAGCTTACGGATACAGTATTTTTTTTACCTCCCGCTACCCTTGGTAAGGGAGGTATAGGGATCGTGCTAAAAATCTCATATCGAGATTTTAGTACATGACCACGTTTTAAGGTCCCTAGAATCCATTTTTAACATTTTCACGATGATGTCTGTATGTATATGTGTGTGTTTGTGTGTGTGTGTGTGTGTGTGTGTGTGTGTGTGTGTGTGTGTGTGTGTGTGTGTGTGTGTGTGTGTGTGCGTATGTGTGTATGTGTACGAATTTTGTTTGCACTCTAACTCAAATACTATCATTCAAAAAATTCTGAAACCTTGTATTTTTACCCTATTCTAATAGGAATAGAAGCCATTAGATTTTGGTGTAAATCGGATAAACGGAAATCGTACTTTACTTGAAGCTCATAATGGGTTTTCTTCAAAAAATACCATTAAATGCCATTTTTTCGAATTTTATGTCTTATGAAAATTAAAGATTATTGAATTTTCTACAGGAATACATTATTACTTTTTCTATATATTTTACAGATAAATTTAAAAATATTTTTTTTATTAGTCGCGAAGCCTAAGATAAAAACTATTCCTTTGTTACACAGTTCATTTTTCAAATGAATATAACTGACAGTAAATGTCAATGTCAGGAAACTTATCACTTCAAAATAATAATAGTGACATTTTAAAAAGAAAATAGTAAATAAAGCAATAGTCTTCTGCAATGGAACAGTTTGTAGCGTTAGTAAATACGTAGGTATGTATTTTAATTAATAAAAATTAAATAGCGGGAGGTTTTGTGTTGGCCACATCAGATTTTTATTTTGCAAGCGAAGAAGTCAAAATTTTCACAAGTACAGTCTGCAGAATAGATAAAATCAGACTATTTTTGCAAAAAAATATATAAATACTTACTTCCGCGCTCTAATTTTGGGTTTCTTTGTTATATTTTAACTAAAAGAAGAAGTTGCAACAAAAAAATTGAAATTTTAAGGGTGGTAGGTATTCTAGAATCCAACCGAAATAAATATTAAATAAGATTTTTACAAGAAAAATTATTTGTGTTACGGAAATGCAATGTTGTAGAAATGATATAAGTGCCACAAAATTCCAAACCTAGTTAAAATTTTTAACCAGTGGTGGAACCACATTTTTTTCCAAATATATTTCAAAAATTGTAACTCGATTCAAAATGGTCAATTTTATTTGAGAAAGCGTCAAATATGGTTTAAAATAGAACGTTTCATTTTAGAAATCTTTATTTTAATTCAGAAAAATAATTGTATGTATTTTAAAAAATATCATTTGTTGAAATGAAGGAAAATTCTTTCTTCATCATGTGCGGTCGAAAAATTATTTCTAAAATATCAATGGGGTTCTATTGGGCTTCCAAATTATCAAGAGATGGCGCTGACGTCAAAATTCAAACGAATGGTACATTTTTCGCTGGCTTTCATAAGAGTACAATTGGTGTGAGACTAATTTTTGTAGTTTTTAATTTAATTTCGGATTTAGTATAGTGTTTTTTTTTTTTTTGTTAATTTCGGTAGAATTGAGTTTGATCTTTCTTGTAGTAACAATTTAGTGATAGTTTTAATAATATTTTAGTTAATAGGGTTAATTTTAGTAAGTATTTGTAGGTTAAGAGTATTTTAGTCATTTTTTAATTAACAGTATATTAGTTTTTTTTAATAAAAAAAACATTTGATTTCCTTTATTTAGATTGTATTTCATTGCCGTAGTTGTACATATATTAATTTCTATCTACATAGCTTTACTTTTATTTAATTGTTTTTCTTTCATAATGAACAATTTTCTTTGCCTAGATACTATTTGTAGATTTGGGAATTGTAGTGTATCATCTAGAAATATGGTGGAAGGCCAGCAAGTAATAAATAGTGGCCACATAATATTATGTAGTAAATATTTTCGGAGAAAACTCCATCGTAACTTTAACCTATAAATTGCATATCTCCTAATTTGTTCATTAATTTTATAAAAAACAAAAACTTACCTGTTATATTACCAGTAATTCAGATCCTACTAAGAATAAAACAATAATAGCCGAAGATAAAAGCGTATTAAAATTCGTATACAAGTAAATACAATCCGTGAATAAAACAACAACCTTTGTACATGTACACTTCACTCAGTTCAGAAATCTGCCACCAGTGGCGCATTGTAATTTTGGAAGCCCAATACAGTAGTTAAATTTTAACTATCTTGGATAAGAAAGTAAAAATATACGTAAATTAATGAGAATTAGTAAAAAAAATGTTTAAATATTTTATTAGTTCACAAACTATGTACAAGCGATTGAAGTTGATTAATAATTGGTCTGATGTAACATGTCCTAAGCAATTTGATTGGTTGCCTGATTTTAAAAGCGAGAATCGCGCATCTTGTAAGCCCGCCCACTAAGAAAAACCAATGAACAAACACTAGCACCATCCACCGCCGTAGTTTGTGTCACAATATTGTCAAGCAATGGCCGAACTGTTTCAATGTTCTATAATGTATTAGAAAAAAAAGTGTTTTCTTTGTTATTCATGCTTAATAATCGTCATAAACGTACAAGTTTATATATAAAAATATTTTAGCTATGCGAACATGAAAAATTTATGCCCCCTAGAACAAACAGTTTGTCGACCACTGGTGAGGACATGCTACGTCACACGCCAAAATCTAAATTTAAAAATTCATATATTACTTACAACTTTTAAATTGTGTTTGCTCTAAAATTCTTAGTTCATATTCTTCAAAAAAAATAAAAAATAAATAAAATGGTATAGAACCCCATTACATTTTTAACAGATTGTATAAGTATTATTTATAAAAGTGGGAAACTATTTTAATCGTACAAGTTTTCTTTTCTCTCAGGAAACATTGCTGACGTGGCATTTTCTTCTCTACAACCAATCGACGCGCCCGCTTTCCACACCAACAAACTAACCGGAATTTCCTCCGAAGTTTTCCGACTTTTAACTCGCCTTAGCGGCATCACTGGCGAAATAAATTTCCCTCAATATGATCTCAGTTTACATGAACAACAAATGCTTAAACCTGACGAACGTAGATCCGATGGAAAACGGCGACATTCTTGGTACAGTTGCGATACTTGGCGATCGAATTCAGATTCGCAAATACACCCCCAAGACTCGAATAATACTAAGCAGAATACTACAAGAACTGTTGAGTCGTTGACGAATGAAATGGTGTCGGTTATTATGGGAGAAGTAACGAGGTTAACTTCAGAGAAAACGAGTTATACTCAAAGTGAATCGCAGTTGAAAGATGTTGACAATAAAAATGACGAGGAAAAAAATAGAATTGCTTCAAGATTATTGGAAACTAAGTTATTAAATTGTGAATTAATTAGTTTGAGGTTAGCTTTTCTACAATTTGCGGCACTAAAAACATTAAATTCCCTTTTAACTTCAAGCAAATATACCGAACTTTTGTTAGTGCCGGATTCATTTTCATCAGACTTATTAAAATCTGATAATTTGATAGAAAAAGATCAATCAGATATCAGTGATGATGACGAATTAAAAGACGCATTAAAATATTTAATGAAATGTGTTGTAAATAAATGTGTCGAATCTTGCAAACTAAAATCAGTTGTGAATTTAGCCGAATTAGAACGTGCCCAAACCGTATTACATTCTATGTACACAAAAGCCAAATCTGAAGAAGGATTAGAATTAGATGAAATCAAAAGCAAAATTAGTAAATTATTGGACAAACAAAACGTGTCGAACAAACCTTCAAATGAAACAATTAAACATCCTCAACCAACTAGTTCCGGCACAACCATCCAAGGCCCCTTTAGACTATCCCGTGGCGTCGCTCTAGTCCCTCCATCCTCCCTCACAATCTCGACAGTTCCTTTCATCCCTAGATCAATTTATTCCGACCCGGTAACCCCAATGCGGTCAACCGCAACACTTTCCCAACCTAGCACCGCGAACACCCGCTCCCAAGACGTTTCCTTCATGTCCCGGCTGTCGAATTTGTGTTCCCCGTCGCAGCCTCTGCCCCCGGTGGCCCACCCGTTACTGGAAATGGGGTTCCATGTGAGGCAAATCATGCAAGCGCTTGTGGCAAGTGGATTAAGTGGGGAGTTGAGTACGCATTCTGTGAATTATCTGGCGATGTGGATGTTGGAGCATCCGTGTATTGAGGATAATTCGGAGGAGCAGGATAATGCGTCGGCGGCGTCGGCGCCTGCGACGACGAATAGGCCTATTTTTGGAGGGCAGGAAATGCAGAGGCAACAAGTAAGTTGAATAAAAATAAATAAAGGGTTTTTGTAAATTCAGTCGAAGCTGTTAAATTTATCAGATCTTTATCCAATATTTGAAGCATTTGTGATCGCGAAAAATTATGATTAAGATTATTTTAAGATATTTAAAAATAATGCTTGACATGTTTCACAAGATCTTAGTCCCTGAATCAACCTCTTGTCATTTATCAGAGACTGGCTTATTCAACCAGAACTACAGGCTCGTTTCGCTCTTGAACGAGCAAATGATAAACATCCCAAAAAGATAAGATGAAATCTTGTGAAACACGTCGTGTTATTTTTAAATATTTTAGAACTGTTTCGCCAAGTGTCGCCATCATATTGTACATTATTGTACTTTCAGTAAGATTATTTTCATTATAAATTATTTTTTAAATACTATTTCGGTACGTGGAACAGGATCAAAGTTTTTTGATTGAAACGCTCATTCCTGTTAATTGGAGTGAATTTATAAACTCATCCGATTTATTTTACGAATGCTTACATTCTAGATATCTAACTGAATTTATGAAAATGCTTGTAATTTGCTTCAAAATCCAAATTTAGCTGGGGCAGTTTTTTTTTTATTATTTATGAATAGTATTAATACTAATTATGAATAAAAATTAAATTTGAATAAATTAAAAAATGAAAATTTCTGAAAAAGGTATTTTTTTTTGCTGTAAACATTAAATTATTGGATAAAAAGTTAACACTAAAATTAAATGGCTTTATCGCCAATGTGCTCCTCCACGGTTTTTTGATATGTTGGTGTAGATATGAAAATATTAAATCCGTATTTTTTATTTGGATAAAAATAAATAGAATGGGAGAAATATGCAAAATTTTGCAATGTGCCATAACGTCACCGCATGACGTAACCAACCCAGCAAGAGAGATTATCTATTCTATAGAAACAGTTCAGTGCTGTGTCAAGCAAATATAGCTACAAAATTATAAGGCGGGAAAAATTATTATGAAAAAAATCTTTTTGTACTCATGCATTGAAATGTGTTGCTTTGCGTCGTCTAAGCGACGTCCGAAACGTCAATTTCCCAGGTCTCCATTACAAACACCCTTCGGCTTAATAAAAATAAGAGAAAATGGTAGAATATTAAATGAAATTTAATTTTAATATAATAAATTTAGTGCATTTGGTTCACAATGTTGGTCACAACTTGTACGTGTGATCAATCGGCTTCCGGTAGCAGTACAGCAGTGGAAAATATAACCAACAAACGTAACATAAATTGTAACATAAGTAGATAAGAAATGAAACAAGTTTAATAAATTTTAATTTGTTTTAATACAATTGAAATTGGAGTAAACTTTAGTATAAGGTCCCAGCCATCAGCTGTGCAACTCATTCGGGAATCAGACGTTCCCGCATTTGGTATGTAAATAACTATTTGTTTTCTTTATAAATACTTGATAAAACACAAAAGTTCCATCACAATTTTCTTGTTACGCACGTGTATTAACCTTCAACTCTTTTTCTCAAACTTCAACAAAATAATAATATGCGCACACACTCCTTCAAGTGAAGGAAATATAAAAATGTATCACCTTGGTAGGGCCACTACTTCACTTGGACGTAAAAATTTATATGTAATACTTATTGTCTTGGAAAACCCTATCGAACATGGGTCATTTGTATTAAATTTTGGCTTTAAAACTATCTGATAGGGACTTTCAAGTTTTCAATGCCCACAAAAGTAATTTTTTTTATAACAGATTTTAAAGTGTGCTTTTTTCTATTTAAAATAGTGGATCAAGTAGCACTTTAACCGCAAGGGTAGATAAAATAATAATTATAAACTTTGACAGATTATGGTAATATACCCAAATCATTCAAGCAGCCAATGCACGTCTTTTATTAAAAATTGAATAAAAGTAACTAGATGTGTGACGTCATGTACTGGTACGTTTGCAGAGGTTTTAGAATCTTTATGAAAAGAGTTGTACAGATTGCAATCTGTATTATCGACATGGTCATGAACTGTCACATCTACAAAATAAATACTATATTTTCGTCACTGTCCATTTCTATTTAAATTATTTTATAATACCAACCTTATTTATACTTATGTATGTCATATAAAGGCAATAAATAAAAGTGAGACGAATTTCCAAGAAATATACCGAATTCTTCTGATTGATTAGAAGTGCAATCTTTGCCAGATTCACAGATTTTGTGTTTGCGTTAACGGTCACGTTGCGTCGTTGCGTTACGTTTAACATTACTTTATTATAAATAGGCCTTTACGACGCACAAAAATGTTTCAAACACGATACAAATATTTTTCAAATAATAACTTCGACAGTATGAACATACAAATTATCAATGTTGCCAACTATAGCAACAATTAAACGAATAATTTGACGTTGATGTACATTATTTATATATTATTCATGTCATATACAATAAGTAATGAACTCTACTATTCATCTTAATAATAATTATATAAGGCTATACACTTTTTGACGGTTAAAAATGATTAAAATTTTATTTCATTTTTCACTATTAGTGATTTTAATGCATTAAGGTTTTTACACTAAGCGATGACGTGCATTGGCTGCTTGAATGATTTGGTTATAACAACTTCAATTGTGCAATTAACGTTACTAGAAAGATTTATCCTGGGAGTAGAACCACAACTTATATTAAATTTTAAAGTTATACTAAATAATAATTTAATTTATAATTATTTTTTATTTCATTCAGCTTGAAATTTAAATTAATATTCAACCAAGTCTAGAACACCCTCTCTAATCGCTAACAGAACCCTCCATTTCAGAGCCTGGACAGCTGCGACCCCGAAACGAACTGCTGGATCCACCGCCGAGGCCTCGGCCCGCGCCGCCGTGCAGTCTCCGACATCCACAACTACATCGCAGAACGCACCGAGCGCATTGTTTTGGACCGCGGACGAGAACGCGAACGTCAACGCCAGCATCTCGGTCAACATCTTCTTTATGGAGTTACGCCTTTGGATCCAACGGATTCCACCAGTGGACCTGTTACGGGAACGACGGATACTAGGGATATGTCGATGTTGTCACTAAATAATCCTGGGAATGTGGATGCTAGTATAGCGGTTTGTGGATTGTGTGATCAGCTGTCGAGTCATTTGGCTGGGCATATGTTGTCGAGTCATCCAGGATGTGGACTTCTATGGGGAAGTGGATACTGCGGAAATATTATTGGTGAGTTATGTTTTTAGTTGCATTGACTTTTTTAAAATTATTAAATTGAACTTATCTTTTCGATTTTGTTGCACCGTTCAAATTTAAGTATAGCTTTTATAATTTTCTAAGGATCCTTGTATTTCTGGAGCTAACTAAATGCCAGATCTAAAAAAATACACATTAAAAATGTAATTAAATATATATATGACCGACCGGTTATGATTAGGACAACCGGAATTCGATTTCGACTTACGACAAACTTTAAATAGAAAGAAAGTAAAGATGTACTCAGGATTTCAGTCAGTGATAATAATTTTATTCTACAGCCAACGTTTCGCCCCCATTTGGAGCTTCATCAGGGCAAAGAACAAGTTAATGTCATAAATATATCTAGAAGATATGCTAAACTGTGTCTATATAATTGTATCATCTTGCCGCATTTTCAGTACTGCTCTACTATATTATATGCATGTGAAATCACACAAATAGATAAATTACAAAAATTGCAAAATAAAGCAATGAGAAATATACTTTGTTGTAATAAATACACAAATGTAAATTGGATGCTAAATCAATTAAATTGGCTTAATATTAAAAATTATGTTACTTTCAATACATTAGTCTTTATATACAAATTAACTAAGAACATGTTACCTGTGTACTTAAGAAAGTATATCAATATGTGCAGTAATATACATAGCTATAATACCAGGCAGAAAAATAATTTTTATGTTAGGAGAACAAATAGAACTGCAACATCCAATACTGTATTCCATAAAGGATTGATAGAATTTAACAAACTACCTGATGATGTTAAAAATGCTGGATCAGTGTCCTCATTTAAATGTAAATTAAAGTGTTTTTTATGTAGATAAGTATAAAGTGTTATGATTTTTTGTAAAATTCAATGTAAATTGGTTTAGCCATAGGGCTATTAAATAAACCTATTCTATTCTATTCTATCGTCAAATAAAAATGTAGCACGTCAGCCAAATCATATTACAAAAGCACACAAAATTTTATAAAACCATGTGAAATGGCGAACAACAGTCACATGTGTAATAATTGATTCATATTTATTTGACGATATCTTCTAGATATATTTATGACATTCTTGTACTGTAAATTTTTTTTAACTTGTTCTTTGCCCTGATGAAGCTCCAAATGGGGGCGAAACGTTGGCTGTAGAATAAAATTATTATCACTGACTAAAATCGTGAGTACATCTTTACTTTTATCCTTAGCACAGTCGTTTACTACTTCTTCATTTAAATAGAAAATTGTTTCTAATTTTCAAATAGCACAAAAGAAACTCTTGAAGTGCTCTCTCCGCAATTGCTTTGAGAACCCGTAAGGTGACGCTTCACTTTACCTATTTCACATTTTTTTAAAAAAAGTATTTTAAATGAAAGTTTATGCAATATTATTCATAGTAATATGATACATATTAATAATTTGTTGCTATCTTTGTAAATAATTAGATAAAAATATCGACGCAAAAAATAATAATGAAAAAGAAGTTCCCACTCCTGTGACGTAATAATAGGAAAATAGTTCGTCCATTACCGACCGTTATTTATACGATGCTAAGATGCAATATTTACTATTCTGTCATTAATGTATTACTGTGAATACTAATTGACATACTGCAGCGTTCCAAATAAAATGCAACATAGGTTGTCAAAGTTATTAATGTCAAATGAACTTGGCATCACGCTTTAAAGATATTTACGATGAAAAAAATCGAATTGTTACTTGTTACAATGCCGGTTATAGTTTGAGAAATGTTTGTGATATGTTTGCTAATTTATCTCCTGAACATCCTAAACCAAATCCTTCTACCGTTTCGAGAATATGAACAAAATTTAAAAGTGATAGATGTTTAAATAAGAAAAGGGCAAGAACAAAAACTGCGCTAACTGAAGGAAATAAAAATAATTTACAACGTGCAATAGAAGAAAAAATCAGCTGTCTACAAAAGTTTTGGCAAATAAATTAAATATAAAAAATTCTGTATTTAAATTATTAAAAGACGACAAATTTCATTTTGTCATTTTCAAAATCACCAACTGCCCGATTCACAAAAAAATTTAAGCTAATCCTCATTTTTGGATTAGCGAATTCTACTCTAATTTTGACAGTTTATATCTTAAAATATAGTCTAACCTATTCCTAGTATCTACCTTTATTGATAATATCATGAAAACTAAATTTTAAATAACGGAATAGAATAGAATTCACTAACCCAAAAATGAGGATTAGCTTAAACTCTTTTGAGAATCGGGCTGCAAGAGTTTAGATACTGCTCTTATTTCTTACGTTATTTATAAATCAGTATTATTATGATAAGTTCAGTTAACAACAACATACAGAGAATTTATTTTAAAATGCAACATTATAGTTCATCACTTCCATGGTTACTCACTATTGTCAAAAAATGACAGGAATGTAATATTTGTCCATTTTGAAATGCAACATTATAAATAGTATTGCAGCACAGGAGATACCTCCAAAACACATCACAAATGGTTTCAATTCTTATTACGACCGACTAGAATATTGCCTCAGATTGGGGGTATTTTTTTAACATTTATTACATGAAAATTATGAATTTTTGTAAGCTAAAGTTTTTTAAGATGTACAGCATTCATGATTTGATTATTTGTTAATCGTATGTAGCCTAATTTATAGGAAATTAGTTTTGATAATACAAAACTACAAATTTTGTATGTTGCATTTTAAAATGGACAAATATTACATTGCTGTTATTTTTTGACAATAGTGAGTAACCATGGAAGTGATTCGCCATATGTTGCATGTTAAAATAAATTCCCTGTATATTGCATTTTATCTGGAACGATACAGTATGTATAACTGGTATCCATAGTAATATATTAATGATAAAATTATAGTGCATCTTAGCATTCCCTGATCTTAGCTGAAACTCTTAGTAAGCCTATGGCACACTTATCGATGAGCATCAGAGAGCATCGATGAAACAACAGTACGCATCCGTCATTGATAATTTTGTCTTTCATCAATGACAAATACATAAATTTTTTCTCTGACGAAAAACAGAAAAGTTGGTAATATTAGCAGTGAAATGTTCCTACACCGTCGGTTTTTAAATTGATATTTCCCTAGTTTATTGTTGTTTGACACAAGTCAAAGTGACGTGAGGAACAAAAGATACGTGTGAAATGAGATACGTTCGTTTCATTGATGATCTTCGATGAAAATAGCAGCGCCGCTATTTTTCGTCGATGACGGGTGCGTTCTGTTGTTTCATCAATGAGCTCATCGATGCTCTCTGATGCTCATCGATAAGTGTGCCATAGGCTGTATACATAAAAGTACGCGATATGAACTTTGACGTCACATTCTGTGTCAGATCATGTGATTTTTTCAAAATATTACACAAATTTCATTGATGAATTGTTAAATATCTAATGGATAATTGATGATATTTTCAAATTTGAGGCTATTAATAAACCAATATTTTTAAAAATTTAGTACTTAGAAGGCATATAAAAATTCTTGCAACAGCCCTAAGCTTATTACTAAGTTTGGTTTAAAAATAGAATATATACGAATTGCAAAATTATAATTTTGCAGGAACGAATTATATCATGTGCCATGATTGTCAAGCAAAATACAGTAGGCAGTTTCAAGGATCTCAGTTCGGAGAATCGTCAGGTACTCAAGATGACAGTACAAATGATCGTTATAAATCTGCAAGAATTATCGCTCCTGATATTATTGCAGATGAAAAAGGTATTTATTTTTTTTACTTTTTAGTAAAATAAATGATCTACTGCGATTCGGAAAATTGGGGTTTGAATTAGAAATTAATTTTACTATGGAAGTAAATTTAACTGATCGTTTATAAAACCGGCTCTAAATATTAGTTTAGCCCTTTGGAGAGACAAGACTTATATTTCAGATTTTTATCATTGTTACTTCTTTGCTGATACGTGTGAATGCGGCTAATTAAAAATAATAAAACAAAATAATAAAAAAATAAAGTTGCTAAACATTAAATTTGTGTAATTATATTTTTTGACGAATTTTTGCTTTTAAATACAACTTGAGCAATAATTTCTTTACTTTAAGGATAAAGTTAATTTCTTATATTAAATCTAGCATTAAGTGGTTCGAAGTGATAATTTTTTTCTGGCCGGCTTTGTAACTTTACCGAATTATTTCTCTCTTTTCAGATACAAGCGAATCAGACATCCAAGCCATCAACATTGACCTCGCAGATTTCGAAAACATGCAAAACTTGAACGCTTACTTAGGTCTATGTGACAAAAAAGCAATTCCTGAACCTTTGTCTTTCAAGGAGCTCGATCCTTTGGGTTCAAATTTAGTTCCTACCGTTACTAGCGAATCACAGACTAAAACCGAGTATCAAATGCGATATTTGGGTGTTCAAACATCTCAATTGACTTCTTCGCAAGATAGAATTCTTGCTTTGAAACACTTAACTACAGCTGTTCACATTTTGTTGTCTAGGTCGATGATCTTAAATATTTTATCAATTTTATGTTTAAGTAATAATACTTGTGATTTAACTAAAAGTTTAGAGACTATTGGATTGTCTGATGTTAGAAAAATTGTTCGTCTTATGACTTTAACTGCTACTGGACGTGTGGAAATCAACGACGTTAAAGTTGATGGTGATGCAAGTGTTAATTCTCCTTTAGCTTTAATGAAAGGATTTTCTCAGTTGGCTTCTTCTTTACCAGCTGCTACAAGTAGTTGTTTAAATTATTTGAGTTTAAGTATCGCTGCTTTGTCTCAAAATGACACCGAAGTTAGTAGATTGGTAGTTAATTTATGCACTAAAGATTTAATTGCTACTGGGATTGGTTTAACCAATCAGATCACTTCTCCGAATCCTGTTTCCAGCATAGCTGTTACTCAAGCGTTAGTTGGTATTTTATCAACTTACGGGGGAAATTCTTTATTAGATTCTCCAAAGGAAGAACTTTCACCCACTCCCGTTTCTCCCGTAAATTGTCCAACATCAGTTGGACCACTAACTCTAGTAAATGCTTTAAGCGCATGCGTACTTTCTGCTAGAATTAAAATTCAGTACAGACAGTGGGCGTCTCAACAAGTTTTTAAATGTATCGCTACCAAAATCCAAAATACAGTTCCTCCAAGTCTTGATAGCATCAATTTGGCAGACTTATCTGGCGGTATTCCAATTTGTTCCTTCACTGATATCGAAGGCCACGATAACAGAGTAAACGCTGTAGCCTGGCACGACAAAACTAAATTACTAGCGTCTTGTGGATATGACGGAACTATTAGAATTTGGTGTTCAGCTAATAAACACCAACCATACATGGAACATATTCTAGTTTTCCATATTTCTCACGACATGTATGGAAGCGAATTACAAGGCAAAGTTATCTCTCAATTATCTTGGGATGCTTCCGGAAAATATATAGCTGCAGTTTTGGAAAATACGCTCAATATTTGGGCAATCGATCCAAAAGTAAATGAAACTTCAGAACGCGAACAAGAATGGTACATTGTTAATCATAACGCGTATATAACAGCTATATCTTGGCCCAAAGTAACAAGATCAGACGGGAAACATCACATATTAGTTGGAAGAATAAATGGTTCTGTTGCTTTAGTTACTATTTACAATGGGCAAAAAGAAATGGAAGAACTTGAAAATTGTTCGAAATCATATATTTCTGTCACTCATTTAGCTTGGTACGACGAAGACAAAGAATTTATTATTGGTTTTGCGGATGGCACTCTTAAATTCGGTTATTTAAATCAAACTTCAAACATTGTAACATTAATCGCCCATGAAAATGCTTTAACTGGTATGAAATTCGACCACAGAGGAATTCTTCTAGCTACTTGTTCCGTGGATAACACTTGCAAAATCTGGTACAAAAATGAGGATTACTGGGAATGTCTTTACACTTTAAGTCAACCACATGAACCAGTTTCAATCGAATGGTCGCCTTTAATAGGCACAGACATAAATTCTTTGCTTCTTATTGTTGGTTCAATTTACGGAACAATCTGCGTTTGGTCTTTACCAGATTATAACCAAGAAACTAACCATAAATCTAAACCGAAAATAGTTATACAAGTTCAAGGTCATTCGTACATGCCAGTGACGAGTTTGGCTGTTCATAAAGATGGATTATTTTTGGCCAGTTCTTGTGTAAAAGGCCCAAGTGGTGTTGTTAATATTTGGTCACTACAAGATGGAAATTTGCTGCAAAGTATAACTGGAACAGGAGGGACAGATATAAATGGTTTGTCGTGGTTGGATAATTCATTAGCTGTTTGTTTTTCTCGGTCAAAAGTTATAAGAGTTTATCATTATAGTAAAGAACATTACAGGAACAATAGAGCGTTTACAACTTCTCGTTGTTTTTTGATGAAAAGAGGAGTACATGGTTTAAAAAATGCACCATTTTTCAGGGCTCTTTTACTAAATTTACCGAAAATATTACAATCGCAATATAACTACGAAAAACCTCACGTACAATCTGGCAGTCAACTAATGCACAGTGCCCATTTACGCAGTTTGACATCTCTAGCTTTACTTTTAAATTTGGACCGGACTTTGTGCTATCAAACTGCTCCATATAACGACAAAAATCGCTTAAAACCAGACAATGAATGGCAATGGCTTTTGACATTCAGCCAAGGAGCCAGATTAGCCGAATGTTTAACCAAACGATTAGAAATTTCTCCAGATTTAGGTGTAGAATTAAACACAAATGAAGATGAAGACTTAAATCCAAGTGCCAGTAACAATATTGAGTGGAATGTTAAAGTTGATGAGCAAATAGTCAATTGGGTGACTCAACAACCACAAGATTGGCAAATTGGCGGGAAATGCCAAGCATTTTTATGGGGATCAGGCAGACACGGACAATTAGGCGAAGCTGGACATAGCACAGCTACGCCCATTTTAACAGATTCTTTTTCCATTTCTCAAACAATAATATGCGGCCAAAACTGCACCTTTGTGATCCAGGCAAACGGAACTGTCCTAGCGTGCGGCGAAGGAAGTTACGGTCGATTAGGCCAAGGAAACAGCGACGATTTACATTCTTTAAGTGTTATTTCAAGCCTGCAAGGTTTTGTTATAATAGATCTAGCAACGTCTTGCGGTTCAGACGGCCACAGTTTAGCCCTAGCAGAAAGCGGCGAAGTGTTTTCTTGGGGTGACGGTGATTACGGCAAACTTGGCCACGGAAATAGTGACAGGCAGCGCCGTCCGCGTCAAATCGAAGCATTACAAAACGAAGAAGTTGTTCAAGTTGCTTGCGGATTTAAACACAGTGCAGTAGTGACATCAGACGGAAAATTATTCACGTTTGGGAACGGTGATTTTGGCAGGTTAGGGCTTGGATCAACATCAAACAAAAAATTACCCGAAAAAGTAACTGCTTTAGATGGTTACCAAGTCGGGCAGGTATCTTGTGGTTTAAACCATACTTCTGCTGTATCAGTAGATGGAAATACAGTTTGGACTTTTGGAGAGGGAGATTATGGCAAATTAGGATTAGGACACACAACAACTAAATCTACTCCTCAAAGAGTTGAAACAATGTGCAATATAGGTATTAAGAAAGTTGGATGCGGAACACATATCAGTGTATTTTTAACTAAAGATGGTAGAGTATTCACCTGCGGAATTGAAAAAACAAGTGGTCAACCATCAAATAGAGACAGAAACGACAATACTCCACAACAGATTTTATCTTTAAGCGATTATACTATTGACAATATTGCTGTTGGGTCAGAACACGTACTAGCATTGTCATCTTGTGGCAAAGTTTTTGGCTGGGGCATGAATACAGATGGACAGTTAGGTTTATCTCATTTAGGATTAGTAAAAGAGCCACAAATTATACCAGAATTATCTGACAAAGATATAAAACAAATATCAACTGGTAGAACTCATAGTGCGGCTTGGACTGCAGTAAAAATGCCTTTAAGAGTTCCTGGATTGACCAGACCGTTAATATTTGGTCTCCCCTCTCAAATTCCGCCGCAATATGGTTGCTTGCAAGGGCTTCCCATTAAAGCAATACAAGCAAGATTAAAATTCTTATACAGTTTTTCTGATATCTTATATTCTTGTTGGAGATTTATGCCATTATGTTCCCCACCAGAATGGTGCATACCACCTTTAGAAGGTTTCATGTCACCTAATTTGCGCCCTCTTTTAGCTCCGAGAGTATACACCCTCCCTTTAGTACGATGTATTGGCAAAACCATGGTTCAAGGTCGTAATTACGGCCCTCAAGTTACTGTCAGAAGATTGACTGTCAAAGGAAAGAAATGTAAACCAATTTTCATGCAAATTGCCAAACAAGTTGTGGAGTTAAAATCGGGAGAACTTCGACTGCCATCTCGCGCGTGGAAAGTAAAGCTTCTTGGAGAAGGAGCAGATGATGCAGGTGGAGTTTTCGACGACACAATAACAGAAATGTGTCAAGAAATTGTTACGGGAAAAGTTCCGCTTTTGGTACCGACGCCGAATGCAGTAAACGATCAAGGTTTCAACCGTGATAGATATTTATTTAATCCTCAAATGAGTTCTCCGCAATATATTTCGTATTATAAGTTTCTGGGAATTTTATTTGGAGTAGCAGTAAGAACTAAGAAACCTTTGGCTTTACCCCTAGCACCGTTTGTTTGGAAACTGATTGTTGGCGAACCAGTAACAATAGATGATTTGGAAGAAACTGATTGTTTATATGTTCAAAGTTTGAAAGGAATCAGAGATATTCATTTATCGGGAGTGACAGAAGCTAATTTCTATGAAATTATCCCCCTGGAATGCTTTGAAGGTAAGATGATATATTTTAAATTTTTATTTAAAAACGCTGAAAATGTACATTTCTTAAATAATTTGTTTATAGAAACAGTAACGATTTTTTTGAGTCTTATGGTGTTATTCTGTAACGTTCTAGTAGTAGTATGTAAGAAAATAGCTATTTTGTAATTAAGTTACAGTACTATAAGCAAGGGCTATAGTCGTATAGAAATTTACTGAATAGCACCATTAGGCTCTGAAGTGAACATAAGAATATTGAAAATAAATTACATAAAGAATAACCTCTTAAAATAAGTTTATTTTATGGTAAAATAATTTATATTAAATTTATAGAATTTATTTAATTTGCATAATTCTTACTTTTGTCTGGACATAAAAATAGCAACTACCTAATGAATGTCTTTATTTTCTCAATTTCAACGTTTATATCGCATAATTGTTTAAAAAATATAAATTAGTACTTCAAAATTATGGGTCGTATTAAGACTTTGACTAAAGAATTTCGCAATTTAATAATTAAATCATATGAAAATGGTGCTTCGCGGAATAAAATGTCGAAGAACTTTAATTTGCATAAATCTACAATAGCACGAATAATAATCTATTTTCGAAGGAAGGGTAATATTGAGCCTTCTACAATTTCTAGTAGAAAAAAAAACATCAAACCGAAGCGACAGAATGATAAAACACATATCGTTAAAAATCCGTTGTTATCATCAAAGAAAATTTTAGGCTTTCTACTAAGTAATGTTAAAGATAAAATATCTTCAAGACAGGGAAGAAGAATATTAGTTGGCGGAGAACTTTATAGTCGTCGGCCTGCAAAGAAACCACTTCTTTCGAAGAAGAACGTGAAGGCCCGATTATTTTTTTGCAGAAAATCATGTAATCTGGACAACTGACATGTGGAAAAGAGTATTATTTAGTGATGAACTACGATTAATTGATAGAAATGTAATAACAAAATTACTTGAATTCATGATGAAACGAGAAAAAGTAATAAATTCTCGTGGTTCCGGTTATTACACTAAATATTAGAAAATTTAGTTTTTATGTTAATTTTATAAAAGTTGCTATTTTTATTTTTATGTCCAAATAAAAAATATTTTTTTGCACATAAATCAATTTTTAAGAATAAAAGAAGTATTTCGAACTTTCATTGTCTTTATTTTTTTTGAGTTACACAAAGTTTCGATTGATAAAATCTCCAATTGTTATCAAGTGAATCAATTTTTGTTAATATAATGCAAATTATTTTAATGTAAATTAAACTTGGTTCAAGACACTAATACTGCAGTAATTTATTTCTGAAATCCCAGTTTTTACATTAGAGCAATTGAATTTTTTTTAAGTTGCTATCTTTATGGCCAATACTGTATTTAAAATTGTACAAGAATTTAAAACAAAAGTATATTGGACATAATTTATTTTAATTTTACAATTGTATTTCATATTAAAACGTAAAATATGTTTGTGAAACTAAATATGGCAACATTTCATTTTATTTCCCTGCCTGGTCAGGGAAATTCAATTTCCCTGTCGATTTTGTGGCAAGGAAGTAGTAGATTTCACGTAAGAAAATAGCGTTGGTTTTGATAGGGATATAAATTCTGCCCTTTGATTGGTCAGAACGCTAACCTAGTTCACAAAAGCGAAAAAAATATCACTTGTCAGCTGTCAATTATCAAATAAACTCTACAGAATTAAGTGATATTTAACCATGTTTTGATGTAATTTTTAATATTCAGGACTCGTACATGTTAATTAAAAATATTTTTATTATTGATAACGTTTGGCTTTACTTGTAAACACACATGTATTACAATTAACACGAACAATCTAGTTGACATCGTGTCAAAAGCAGAAAAACTGCTTCCTGTTAAATTACAAGAAATCTCTTGTTAGAAAGAATAAATTTTATTTGTTTTAAATTATTTCGTTATTATTTAATACATATAATTCCCAATGTTATAACATTTTTTACCTTAAATTTACTACATTAGAATACCCCATTTGTTATAAACTTTCATTTATATTTCCAGGGACTTCTTGCACGGGAAAAGTAGTTCCCATCATCCCTGGCGGTCGCAGCATCCCATTGTTGTTTAGTAACCGTACCCAGTATTTCGAACAAGCGGTGAAGTTCCGACTTCAAGAAATAGATCTGCAGGTTGCAGCTGTAAGAGAAGGCATGGCTGGAATTATTCCTGTGCCTCTGTTGTCTCTTGTCACTGCCACACATATGGAGCAGTTAGTATGTGGAATGAGCTACATTTCGGTGGCTTTGTTGAAGAAAGTTGTCAGGTAAATATGGATGTTATCATATTATAGAAATTTGTGTAATTTTATCTATTAAGTTTAACTTTTCACGGAAAATGAAAGTCGGAAACGACATTGCAACTTATGATGAAAGTTATACATTCGTGAGGGTGATTGAATAAATGACAATAATTTCAATGTTGTCCAATAATAACCAGGAAAACATTACTCTAGGTCCAAGGCTTTTTGCACTATTGAATTATGCAATAAATTGTGAATTTTATTACGCGTTTTTTTCGTAAAATCATAAAATATACCTATTAATTTAACGATAATGATTGCAGATGCCCCTTGAATTAAACAAATCCACTTTTGATTTTTAACGAAACGAGAATAACACTATTCATTTTACACAACACTCTCTAAATTAAATGCAATAAATCTCCACTTTCTAAGAAAAACTATTTATGACAGTATTATGGCCAAAATTGTAAGTTTAAGGGCCAGTTTTACCATCTCCGGTTAGAATTTTAACTGCAAGTTAAATAAACAATATTGAATCGGAAAATCGGATTATTGGCAGCAATGATCAGTTTATCATTTGACAGTTCATTTCGTCTCAATTTTGTTTATTTAACTGACAGTTAAAATTTTAACCAGAGATTGTAAAACTGGCTCTAAATCTTAAAAAAAATGACAAAAACATCTATTTTTGTTTTTAATATAAAATTATTCATAAGAGTGGCAGCTTTCGTTGTGATTTTGTTCTCTAATTATAGATAACGTAAACTTACAAAGAAAAAAATCTGATGTGGCCAACACAAAACCTCCCGCTATTTAATTTAAATACATACCTACCTACGTATTTACTAACGCTGCAAACTGTTCCATTGCAGGAAACTATTGCTTTATTTAATATTTTCTTTTTAATATGTCACTATTATTAATTTGAAGTGATAAGTTTTCTGACAGTGACATTTACTGTCAGTTACATTCATTTGAAAGATGAATTGTGTAACAAAGGAATAGTTTTTATCTTAGGCTTCGCGACTAATAAAAAAAAAATATTTTTAAATTTACCTGTAAAATATATAGAAAAAGTATTAATGTATTCCTGTAGAAAATTCAATAATCTTTAATTTTCATAAGACATAAAATTCGAAAAAATGGCATTTAATGGTATTTTTTGAAGAAAAACCATTATGAGCTTCAAGTAAAGAACCATTTCCGTTTATCCGATTTACACCAAAATCTAATGGCTTCTATTCCTATTAGAATAGGGTAAAAATACAAGGTTTCAGAATTTTCTGAATGATAGTATTTGAGTTAGAGTGCAAACAAAATTCGTACACGTACACACATACACACAAACACACACACACACACACACACACACACACACATTGGATTTTTAGCACGATCCCTATACCTCCCTTACCAAGGGTAGCGGGAGGTAAAAAATAGTAGTAACGGTAGAATTTGTAGCAATGGCTATGGTAAGAAAATTATAAAATTAATCTTTCGCGCCAATCTGCGCTCAAATTAGAAAAATTATTGCATGGTAACAAATAGGGATATTCTATTCGTTCTAGTGTAAAATTATAAAGTTGGCTATAATAACTATCACTGTAGCTGTTAATTATTATGTGCAAAACGATATCAAATTTTTCGTTTCCGTTCGGATAAGAACTGAACGAAATAATTTTTAGTTTTAGTCTCCGCTCAAAGGTAAACAAAAAGTCTCATTTAATCGAACTCATACTTCTAAATAGTTTTCGAGATAGTAAATCCCGTAAAAATTTCATTTTTTCTTGCCTTATATCTCTGAAACTATTGAAGACCCATCTTGATCAAGCTTTTTTATTCATTTTGGTTAGTACTATATACACTTAAAATTTGTGACACAGGTTTAGAATCGGCTTGTATATATTATGTACGTAGTTTTTTATTTTACATCGGTTTTTGAGAAAAAAAAATTAGGGATGATTTTCCGAACGAACAGATGTGTTTTTTTTGTGAATTTTCGTACGATTTTTGTAAAACTTAGGCCCGTATTACGAGCCCACTTTTATAATAAAACCGCTTTTATGAAGCGCGCTTTTACATTATATTCTTATGAAGAGTGTGCTCCATAAAAGCGCTTTTATTATAAATAAGACTGCGCTTTAATACGGGCGTTAATGACTAAGGCCCGGTGTTTTCATCTCCGGTTAAACAGCCTGTTAATTTAACTGCCAATTAAAAGAAAAACGCAACATCGATATTATGTCTAAATTTTAAAAATTACGCATGTGTCAATTTTTCGATGCCACATTGTTCTTATAACCGGCAGTTTAACCAGAGATTAAAATATTAGGCCTAAATGAAAATATTTATACATGAATTTATGTTTATAAATCTGTAAGATCCTTAACCCTGGTGAAGGTATAAGTGTATACCGAAACGTCAATTTTGTAATTTAGAATCATGTATTGTTCATTTTCCAAACTTTTTTTCATTCGCAGATTTCGGTAATGACAATAAATCTGAAATTGAAAATTAGAAATAAATTTTAAGATTGACGTTGGTCGAATTCCAACTTACAACGTGTGTCATTAAAATGCAAATAAATGGTACCAGTTGGAAAGATCCTTTCTTATTTTACAATTGCGTTGAAAGAACTCATATATTTCTACAAGTTTATATATTTTGCAAATATATCTGAAACTAAATTTATTTCTATTGTTGTAGATATCGTGAACTGGACGAACATCATCAGTTGGTTCAATGGCTTTGGAACATTCTTGAGAGTTTCAGTAATGAAGAAAGAGTATTGTTCATGAGATTCGTGTCTGGTAGATCTAGATTACCTGCTAATTTAGCCGACTTATCTCAACGTTTCCAAGTAAGTGTTTAATAACTTTTATTTTAAATAAATAAAATTATAGTTTATGTAACCAATATATAATCATTTCCTCATTTACCTTTGCAAATATTGAGGATGCATTTCATTATGTAAATATTATTTTCTAATAGCCTACAATTGGCATTTTAGTTTTATTTTACTACTTTCTATAAATAATAATGGTACATGCTACGCGGCTCTGTTGGTGTTATTACATAAACTTTCACATTTCCTGCTATTTTATGTAACTGCCTATTTTTGCATATAGTACGTGTTTATTACCTACCTACTTTTATTTCAGCGTTTTTAAATCATTAGAAAAATAATGACTACAATTTATCACACGCGTTTCTCTATTTGCACTTTTTAATTTTACTTTTCACACACAATTTGTCCTATACATCTTTTGTTCTAGTTATATGAATAGATAATAAAACATCACTTTCAATAAAATATACTTAAGTGCAAAGAAAACTGGCCACTATTTTTATTTTTGTTAATTTTCTCGAGAACTATAAGAGCTACGAAGTCGGTTAATTAGACAAAATTTGTCCTAATTAGGATGCCATTTCAACAATGTATTGTTTATTTAGAAGAAATGCATGGGCCACTAGATACAGACAAATACGAAAATTGTACAGTTTTTTATTGTTTTTTTGCAAAACCCGAGACAGACGACAAAATTAATGATCATTAACGGTTAGATGTAGTATGCGCACGTGAACTTGAGACTATTGATAGATGTCAAAATTGCGTCTAACAAACCAGAAAATATTGACTGTAGTAAGTACGTGTTATTTATTGTTTTGTACTATATGAGTACAATACAATAAATATGGTAGAAATGAAATGGCAGCAGACTTACATCATCAACAAATATCCCTAAAGTAATGACGTCATATACTACTAAGTTTACGTAGGATACTAATTTATAAGGCGCGAGCAGTCATGTTACTTTGTTGGTCTTTCTTGACAAGTTTAGGTTAGTGTTCTGTGTTGACAAGCAGATATGGGGACTTGTGACAGAATGACAGCTAGTAATATAAATGACAAATGTCATCATTTTTCATTCCAAATTTCATGATATTTTCCAATTCCAGGTGGTTTATATTCTTACTAATGATTCGAGTTTGCGCAGTTATACGATTTTGGTCAGCTGTTTTGTTAAAAATTAACCTTGTAATTTGGCGTCATTTTCTGTTATATATATGATTGACGAATTTTCATCTGAAGAGTCGTATGAATCGGGGGAATTTTCTTCTAGTGATGAAAATCTGGAAATGTTTGGCGAAAATCCGAGGTCAAAGAATGAAAATTATTTAGAACAGTAATAGTAATCATGTACATACATAGATGTCAAATGTCAATATTTTTCATTCCAAATTTCATGTGATTTATGTAACTCGCCAAGTAAAGTCCACGCACCTGGTGACAAAGAAACCATTTGAACTTAGAAAATCTTGATATTTTGAATTAAAATTTATGACATTTGTAAGTTATGTACATGATTACTAGCTGTCATTCTGAAACGGGTGCCCATATCTGCTTGTCAAGATTTGCTTATTTGCAGGGCATTTGCTCCTCTCTAAAAATACATAGTTTAAACATTGATAACAAGAGAAATATTTGAAAAAAAAAAATACCTTTTGAACGGCTTTCAACGGAATTAATGGCCCATAATTCCCATTCGAAATAGTTCATGGCAAGGTTAGTTTCTGAAATTTCTTTTTTAAGCTTTATATGAATGTAAACTGACAACCAAGTGACAATAGTGACGGGATAGATATTCGATCGATATAAAATTTAATGTAAACACTGTCATGCCAACGTACCGGTATAAAAATGAACTACAATTATTTCAAATAATTTCAAATTGCGTAAAAGAAAAAGAGATTAACTTAAAAATACTTGTAAATTTCATTAATATATACGTTTCTTAATACTAGTATTTTTCTTTCTTCTGTATTTAAAAATAAATAATATTTACAAGTTATATTTGATTTTATAAAGTTTTTTTTCAGATCTATGACGTAGGTCTTGTGCCATTTCATTACTACATTCAATGTTTTTTAGTTTGTTAAATAGACGCAATTTTGACATCTATCAATAGTCTCAAGTTCACGAACGCATACTACATCTAACCGTTAATGATAATTAATTTTGTCGTCTGTCTCGGCTATAAGTCTGATATAATTCTTGATTTTGGTATGCACTTCCTTAGAACCTTTTTTTTAAGATCTTTCGAAAAGCGATACTATTATTTTATCACTATTGGATTTCAAGTTATAATACCAAAATCACCTTACAATTTCGTGTTTGATAATTATTATTGTCCATTAAATAAACCGATAGTACCATCTGTTACCTTTTTCTACATTGTAATAGTCTGTCTTTTATTAAACAAAATTAAAAGTTATATTTAAATTTTAAAATGTTTCAAAAACAATGTTGTTAACAAAAGTGGCCCTTTTTTGCACCTGTTTGTATAAAAATATCTTTGGCATTATCATAGGTAGGTAGAATCTTAATAAACTTGATTTGTATCTTCCAGGTAATGAAAGTAGACCGCATCACCAACGGCCTTCCCACAGCCCAGACCTGCTTCTTTCAGCTGCGACTGCCTCCGTACTCTTCACAGGACATCATGGCAGAGAGACTCCGCTACGCTATCAACAACTGTCGCTCCATCGACATGGACAACTACATGCTGGCGCGGAACATAGAGCAAGGGCCCCAATCGGATGATGAGCATTGAATATGTGTTTGTGAAGGTTTTATAATGACTTTACAGAGTATTATGAGGGGATGTACCTCGATATTTATTTGCAATAAATGTTTCCATTATAAGACACAAGTTTGTTACTAACCAAAAAGCAGAACAAAAGAAGAAAGAACAACCAAAGAAGAAGACGAATCAAGTAAGTATTTTTATTTTTATATCTTGGGTTTTTTGTTTCTGCAATAGATAATAGGTACCTACAATTTAAAGTAGATATTTTTATCCAGTTTTGTACATTTTATTACATGATTTTTTTATAAAATTATGAAATCCATCTCATTTAATAAATATAGTAACAAAATAATTTTGAAATATGCGACTTTTCGTTCATAAATTTGCTAATAAACTTTTGGGGTTGTGAACACGGTCTAAATTTGTGACGTCATACACAAAAACATTTTTTTCTCACACATACGTGCACGTTTACGCTCCACAACATGAAACAATAATCTAACTTAAAATTCTGACATCTGACAGCAAAATATACAAGAGAGAAGATTATTATTACTTTCTATTTATTTAAAAGTACTAGTGCAGTATAAGGTATGTAAATAAACCAAACAATTATAGTTCCAAATTAAACCGGTAGAGCTCGACTGTCATATCCGTGAAACTTGAAACTGTGTCGTCAGAAGTTGAAATATTTGAAATTAAACGCAACTTTAAAAAAATCATATCTCTGATTCTAAAAACTTGTAAGGTGTAAAACATACACCTACATATTTAATTTGACCTATTCTTTCAAGAAAAAATAAATCAGAAAATGTGAAATGACCCCATTTTAAGCATAAAGGCAGATGTGCCAACAACAAATTTTGGTCTCTAATTTGAGAATAGTTACAGATAAGATTATGAAACTTGGTGTATTTGCTACAACATATAATAATGGAATAATGGAAACTTTATTCTTACGATTTAATGATTTTTTTTTTCACTTATTTTGAAAGTCTTCTCTACTTCAAAGTAAAATACTACTACTAAATTCAATAAACTGCAGTTTATGAGAAAATCTAAATAATTTTTTCGTTCATATTATTTAATAATTGTTTGTTTTCTAAATATTTATCTATTTCTTCATTCCAATAAATTAATAATTATAAAATAAGAACATAGGTTTCCATTTAATAAATATTGTTTATGTTATATTCTACATAAAAACCGTATAAAAATTAGGTAAACATTTTTTTTATCTTATAATAAGCGAGATATTTTCAAATAAGCGAAAAACAAGTTTTAGCCCGCCGTAGCTCAAAAACAAAAGACAATAGAAAATGCAACAAAACAGTTTGATCTACTTTTTCATACCAAAAAGTGACAAACTTTGCCCCTAAATTTATAATTAAAACTATAGGTCTAAACAGAAAATAGCTTTTTTTCTATAGCAGATGTTAAACTGTGTTTTTATTTACTCAAAATAGTAGATAAAGTAGCTCTTTAACCGCAAGGGTAGATAAAGTAACATTTTAACAGCAAGGGTAGATAAAATACTTTAATTCTTATTTATTTACGTACAAAATCCATAACAACCCACATACATACTGTGATTTTAAAATTGTGTTCAATTAATAATATCATATAATTGGTATTTTCCATTCTTTTCTTTAACATCTGCTATAGAAAAAAATAGAATTTTATATACGACGATAAAATTAAATCATCGACTCGCGAAAAATAATTCACTCGCGAAATCGCTCGTGAATTAAACTTTCCTCTCGTCAATAAAATATAATTTTATCATTTTGTATAAAAAATAACTATTTATATCCATTTTTTAATCACCCTGTATAAGTAGCAATGAAAAGTTGTCGCACAGATAAAAAACTTATATTGATACCATTGAATTATTAAAATAGAAATAATATCTGACTCATGCTTTGAAAACTTATAACAGTTACATAAACAAAGAAATAAAAATTGTTGAATGCAGTAAAATAAAACTTTATTTTTACCGTTTTATTATTTTATTACAAAATTATTATTATATTTGCACTATTGTTTACTACACATTGCATTGAAACACTGCTTGCATAACATAAAACACAAAACATAAATTTCTCTGCAAAAGACAAAATAAAACAAATAGCATTTATAACATCTTTGTAAATAATTATACATTACATGGTACAAAAGAAAATACAATATTACATAATATTCCCCACCATTAGTGACCTTAAATCTAATTACTCACTAGTATTTGAATTACAAGTAACATCGGAAACTCATTACACGAATACTAATTGTATGTACGTGAAGCCTCAAATTGTTTTCTCATTCAGGTTAGTGTTAGAGAATAATTATCACAATTACGAGTACAATTGCATTCTACTAGTTAACCCGCTTTTGAACCTTTCAGTATAAAATATATTTACAAATTATATAGTATGACGTGATTTAATTATTTGATAATGCTGATTTTTATGATATATAGAGATAAAGAAACTGTTTCTAATTAATTAATTACTGAAAAATGTGTCAGAGGAAATATAAATCAAATGCATTGAAGTTGCTTTCTCATAAAATGAAAAAAACTTTGTAATGAGAAATAGTTGTTTTTTAAACAAGACAGTAAAATTCTATTTTATTGACGAGCGGAAAGTGTTAATCCACAAACAAATCATTGCGAGTTAATTATTTTTCGCTGGTTGATAATTAAATTTTATTGTCGACTATAAAATTACATTTTTTTTCTATAACAAGTTTAAAAAATAAAAAAAACAATTATAAATTTAATTATTATTTACGCACAATTTTAAAATTTATGGCTAGATTCTAGAATAATCTACTCCCTTTAAAATTCCAATTTTTTTGTTGCATTGTCTTCTTTTAGCTAAAATATAATAAAAAAATTAGATCGCGAAAGCAGGTATTTTATGTTTATTTGATATTTTTTTAGAAATTATGCGACTTGTGCTGCCATCTACGATACTAATCTTTCTTGGCGCACTAAATTTGAGGGAAACCATGAGTTGAAAGTGGAACGTCTTGTATATTTTAAAAATTAAGTTTATGAAAGTAAAACATGATATTCATTAATATACCCAAATCATTCAAGCAGCCAATACACGTCATTACTTAGTGTAAAAACCTTAATGCATTAAATTCACTAATAGTGAAAAATGAAATAAAATTTCAATCATTTTTACCGTCAAAAAGGGTATAGCCTTATATAATTATTATTAAGATGAATAGTAGAGTTCATTACTTATCGTATATGACATGAATAATATATAAATAATGTACATCAACGTCGTATTATTCGTTTAATTGTTGCTATAGTTGGCAACATTGATAATTTGTATGTTCATACCCATACTGTCAAAGTTATTATTTGAAAAATATTTGTATCGTGTTTGAAACATTTTTGTGCGTTGCAAAGGTCTATTTATAATAAAGTAATGTTAAACGCAATGCAACGACACAGCGTGACCGTTAACGCAAACACAAAATCTGTGAATCTGCCAAAGATAGCACTTCTAATCAATCCCAAGAATTTGGTATATTTCTTTGAAATTCGGCTCACTTTTATTTATTGCCTTTATATGGCATACATAAGTATAAATAAGGTTAGTATTATAAAATAATTTAAATAGAAATGGACAGTGACGAAAATATAGTATTTATTTTGTAGATGTGACAGTTCATGACCATGTCGATAATACAGATTGCATTCAATAGAACTCTTTTCATAAAGATTCTAAAACCTCTGCAAACGTACCAGTAAATGGCGTCATACATCTAGTTACTAAAATTCAATTTTTATTAATGACGTGCATTGGCTGCTTGAATGATTTGGGTATAATAATAATTAGTTTTTACAATTTTATTTATTAATTTTACGCTCAAATTCATTTGGCAACACAGGCGAGGTACACAAGCTGTACTCTTGGCAACCTTGTTGTCCCATACAAGCAAATATCAAAGTCACGTGGCTGCCCGACCCTCATTGTTAGTTTCAACGTATCGCACAGCTGCTATACATAGATGTCTGTTCGGGTGGTTGTATGCATTTTGCGACAAAATGAGTATTAGTTGTTAGGCTGTATTTGTAAAAAAATGTAATTTTCAAAAAGTACAGCGCACAGAACTCATGACGAAATTCGGATGGATATATTTTACATTCATTTTACAGGAACTTATCCTATTTTTTTTTTCAGTAAAAATGCGAAAATAACTCTATATTGCTTTCCGCGCCCTAATTTTTTATGGAGTTTAGTGTTTTTAATAAATAAAATTCTTGAGTGGTAGATATTCTAGATTGTAGCCAAATTTAATATATGTAAGTTGTTGTATTCTTACAATATAAAAAAAAGCATTATAATTCAAAATTAAATCATCTAGAAACTAGTATATCAATTAATCAATAGCTAAAGATCTAAAAGAGCCCGGAAGTCCAAACAACGCTTTGTTATTTTGGTTATTATTCGGCCTTTTGGATTCATCCACTTTCCATCTACTGTCATCCAAAAAATAATCCCTATGACTTGTAACTCTTTCCACCCATTCCAATTTGAGGTCGTCTAGGCTGCCTACTTTGCCTCCATACTCGTTTGGAAGCAGATCTAATGGAATATACTTGCTCAACGATTCGACATTAGTGTGAAAGTGGAGCTGCAAATAAAACAAAATGTAAGATGTAGGAATTTGGTAGTTGTATAACAGTTTGAGGTTATGTAATGTAAGTGACATACCACAGCTGCAACTTCTCCTTTCATAAATGGTTTCACGAGGAGTAATACTTTGTCTAAAAATGAGGGGGTGTTGATGACGTGGATGGCTTTCAGTCGAAGTGGATGGGCTTCCTAAAGATTGAATAGAAAAAAATATGAATGTATAGGAAAACACTGAAATACAACTTAAAAAGTGAGATAATGACTCGAATTTGAGTTCCTGAAAAGCTCAATCTCATTTGTTTCGAGATAGATAAATGTCTTTTGTGTATACCATGATAAAAATAAAATAATTTAAAAACTAATGCCGCAATTCTGACGAAATCTGTAAGTCTGTAAAAAAACTGACAATAACGCATCTATTTTTGTTGATAAATATAAAGTTATACATAAGAATTGCAGCTTTCGTTGCGATTTTGTTCATTTTTTACAGATTTACAAATCTGTAAGACTTACAGATTTGTTCAGAATTGCGGCATAAGTGAGATAGCGACTTGCAGTTTTCAAATTTGGATTTAGGGGGTTGTTTTCAGTATGTACACTAATGGTGCGATTCTGTAACTTTCTATAGCACTATAGAACTGTAACTCTCAACAAAATCGCAACAATTTTTGTTTACTAATACATTTATTATCGTTTGACATTAAAAAATGATGCGCTTTTGTTGAGAGTTACAGTTCTATAGTGCTATAGATAGTTACAGAATCGCACTGTAAGTTTCAGGAATTTGAATTAAAAATTTTAAGTTTAGGGCTCCGGTGGCTCAATGGTTAGAGCAACGACTTTTAGTCTTGAGTGTGCTCGGGGTTCTGGGTTCGAATCTCACTAAGCCATGGATGTTTGTGTATGTGAACCTACTCAGTAATTGGGATTTAATCCTGTTGAGAGTTTTTTTTTGTAAAAAAAATCTGATACTAAGTAAGATAGGAATTTGCTTTTAAATTTTGATTTGAGCATGCGCCTCTTTATACATAAGCGAAGTTTTAAAATTTGGCTGTTGCAAGAATTTTGACTTCTAAGTACTAAATTTCAGAAGATATTGTTCTTTAAAGTGTCTCAAAAAATTGGCTACGAATGGCGTGTTGTATATACTCCGACGTCATAGGAGTGGGGGGTTGTTCTTCTTTTTATTTAATTATTTACGAAAATAACAATAAATTATTATTATTTTTGTTATTACTGCATATTGCATAAACTTTCATTTAATAGTTATTTATGCAATAAGTGTAAAAAGTATAGTCTTATTTCACGAATAGGAAAGTTTGACCAAACGAGCCGCAGGCGAGTTCGTTAAATCCTATGAGTAAAATAAGACACTTTTTACTCGAGTTGCATACAATTGTTTTTTACGTCTACAATAAAAGTGTGAAAAAAAGTGCCGTAACGTTTCATTATTTCTTTATTTGTGTTGAAAAAGACATACTTTATAAATCCATTTTAATGAAAAAAGTACTTTTTTAACAGACAAAAAAAATACTTTTTAGAAAATGAGAATCCGGCTCATTATGCGTTAGGTTACGTTAACGTTTGTTTAGATAAATCAGAGCGTCGCTTTTAACTATTTGCAAAATTTAAGTTTATGTCGCCCAGTTGACCATCGCCCAGATGTCGCGTACCGAACTTTCTGGTTGTGCTCGTTATCAAGTTATTGATAAAAACAAAAACTTTATTAAAAACTAATTATTTTAGAAAACAAGATATTGTCCACATGTTGTTAATCAATAACTTGATTTTAATGAAGAATAATCAGAAAAATTTCCACTCTTAATTTTCGATTTGTTTTAGATCCGTATATTTGGACGGTTCTGTATAATAAATACACGATAACTATATTTTATTTCTTAAAGCTTTAATAAAAAACAAGCATGGTTTCAATTAAACTTCAGTGCAATGTAATAAGAATAATAATAATAATTAAATTTGTTATAGCATTTTTATTTGTATTTTGAAAAAGGGCATACAGTGTGATTTTTCAAATAAGCAATGTAGAATTTAAATCTATACTGTTTTATTTATTAATTATTATTTCAAAAGGACATTTTAAAATATTTAAGTTTTGTTATTATTTTATCATTTTTTTTTAAATATTTTGTATTTCGTTTTAGTACCACTGGTTTCATTAATTTCTTATTTTAATATTCATAATGAAATATAATTTCAAACACTACAAATAATAACTCGTCTGGTCTTGCGTAATTTAAATATGTTGTTTGGAGCAGTAGTCAGTATTCGTTTGTTATTAAAAGTAAAAGGTGTACGGTGTATATCGTTGTGAATTATGAAAAATCAATTTTAAAGGTAAGTTCTACCCTCGGTATTACCCTTATTTTTTATTTATAAACATAATTGTAATATTTTTATTGGATTCCAGTGATACTAAAATGAACACTTTAATTAAATTGCACTTTTTTTTACAAATTTCAAGATAATTATTTTGTTCTGAATAAAATAAAGTGAACAATAAAACAAACATGCATAATTATTATTAAGAATGCTTTTGGGTTCATATTAACCTAATTTACGGAATAAAATTTCATTTTATGTACCTACTTATTAACGATATACATACTTGAAATACATTATTTGAAACTATTAAAAGTACAAATAGTTATGTACAAACAAGAATATATCCAATGTAGTTAGTATAAATGTGATAATAGTTATCAGAAACACGAGAAATACAACAATAAAATATATAATTATCTTGTAGTAGCAAAATGGAATAATTGTCATTGTATAAAAAAACAAAATTTATATTTTAAAACAAAAATTCTAAATAGTTAAAGTTTTATCTTGATTGCATTTAATTTCTTGTTGCATAATCTGTAATGAAACTTCTGAAAAATATATATTTTATGTAATATGCAATAAATGATTCATCATAAATATAAACAACTATTTATTAGTATAAGAATGAGACAGAAAAACTTGAAGTAGCGACAAGGTTTTGTATGATACTTAAATATATATCACTGCTTTATTTTGACGTACCTGAGTATAGAGCATGTATTTCCTCAGAACTGACAAATTAATTCTTGATAAATGCTGCAGCGATAATCCCGCCATATCAAAAATAGGAACTTCTCCATCCGTAATATGCTTTTCAGAATATAACCTTACATCTCCAACCATTAGTATAATTTTTAGAATATCAGAAAAGACAAAATTATCTAAATTCTTGTCAGCAATTCGGAAAAGAATTAACTTGTAGTTTTGTTTGGTAGTTTTTGGTAAGGGGAGTATATCGCTTAAAAAATAGATAATCTTATTAATTGATAGATAAAAAAAATGATGAAATGAAAATTTCGTTACCCCTTTGTTACCAAGCATTGTATTTCCGGGGCATGCACATCACGATTGGCGAATATTTCTGGGGTCTGAGATCGAATTGTGTAACAGAGATCTATAACTATTTTAGTGCGTTCCAAACTGCGGTTGCAACTTAGTATAAATCGGCGAAGCAATTGGTCATCTGCAATAATTACATAATAAATTATTACAAAAATTCTATGTAGAAATGACTGCTAAAACTATTTGTTGCTAAGTTGTATTTTCATTTTAATGGCACAGATTGGCAATCGTCATTGCAAAAACTATTTGTACCTACTATTTTTTTTATGAAACTGTGTTCTCAATGGGGTACTATGCCAAAGTCAGATTTTATCTATCGTAGAAAACACAGCGAAAATATATGCAAATTAATGAGTATTAGTGATTTTTTTTTGTTTAATTATTATACTTGCCGTCAAATAAATATGGACTGGAGATTTCTACATTGTTGCCAATTTCATTGGTCATGTTGAAAATAATGCTAAGTTATGAAGAAGCGGCAACACCGCAAGGCAAGGGACAGGGTGGGGAGAAGGGGAAAAATTGAGCATCAGTCCTTATTTATTTGACTGCAAATATAATTTGTTCGCAGACCACAAGCGAATGAAATCGATTAATAATAATAATTATAACGACTATGACGTGTCATGTTCTGAGCAGTTTGATTGGTTGCTTGATTTTAAAAGCGAGATTCGTGCGTCTTGTAGCCCGCCCACCGTAAAACCTTTAATGGACAAACACTATCGTAATATTTTTTGAAATACTCTTTTATCTAGGCTAGGATCTTCTATACAGTTGTCGCCGTTTACCTTTTTCCAACCAGACTCACCGAGCCGCAGTGTTTTACCACTGTCGTACTGCCGGTTGAATTTTAGTCATTACTAAATAAAAGTAGCTGTATTTATTTTTTACAACAAATCACACATTGTTGGTCACATAAATTGATCTATTTAAACACTTCTGAAAATATATAAATACTAGTACATGTGTTTAAAATAATTTTTGTGGTCAGTAATTATTGTAAATATGCAATTTAATAAAAAAAAAAAAATTAAAAAATACTTATAGTCCAAGTTTTTATTGCCATGCCAGTCTATATCATTCAACATATCTTGCACTTTCATAAAAATGAGCAGTATTCATAAATAAATAAATTTAAATACCGTGAGTATTTTTTAACGTGAAACATTGGGTTTGTCATATCCATGGTTACGACTTGACATTTGATTGACAGCAATATATTTGCCCGTTCCATTTAAAATGAAACATAGGGAACGAATTTGACATTTGATAAGACTTCAATAGAGGTTAATTTTGTTTAAATAATTATACCTGCATTCTAAATTAAAGTTAGTTGTAAAAAAAATAAATTGTGCACCTTGTGCCCGCGTGGTTTTCTGACTCGGCTAAATTTCATACAATATTTAAATATAATACTTATGTCAAATTCATTCCCCATGTCATTTTAAATGAGACAGACAAATACATTGCTGTCAATCAAATGTCAAATCATACCTTATAGAAAAATTCAATGGTTATCTGTCATATTGACAAGATGTCATTAGAGGTTAATTTTGTTTAAATAATTCTACATGTTTTCTAAAAATTAAATTTAAATGTAGAAAAAATACTAGGTGCACCTTGTGCCCGAAATATGTTTAGTGCTCTCGAGTGGTTTTTTGACTCCGCTAAATTTCTTACAATATTTAAATATAATACTTCTGTCAGATTCGTTCCCTATGTTTCATTTTAAATGGAACGGGCAAATACATTGATGTCAATCAAATATTAAGTCGTAACCATGGATATGACAAACTCAATGTTTCACGTTAATAAAAACTCACGGTATATCATTACTGGGTGCCAGTATCTACAATACATGTAGATATCGGTACCAGGCATCACCTCACGGGCACTTATATCTGGTGTGGAGAGTACGCCACAGGGATAACTTTTGTACGATTAAAAGTCTGCACTGGCCGGGATTGAACCCGGATCACCAGATTGGCAACCAGACACTATACGCACAAAGCCAAGCGATCCCATAAGCAGTATTCATTAGATTTCAAATTATATTTTATAAAATATGTAAAATAAAGTCTGATTAGTGATTTAGGTGTAGAATATAATTCTGTACAACATTTATTTGAAACATTTTTGTCTTAAATTAAATGGGAAGTTTTGCGCAAGGAAAAACTGATTCCCAATGTTAAACGCCTATGGTCCGCTTTTTAATTAACGCCCTGTATACGTGTGAATTTTTCTAAATATTTAATGTGGCCTTGAACTCTCTACAAATGTGTTATTATTTGTGTGTATCATTATACGAACGTTCTTTATTATATTTAAATAGCTGTAAAATCTAACATACCTACATCTTTTATCGGCCTACTTTAAGAAGACAAATTTATAGCGGCCTGCCACTTAAAAAAATTTAAAAATTCAAGAAGAAACTATACGGTAATCTTGAAGAAATTTTATACCGTACGTATTTTTAATGGCTTAAGCTTTATAATTTTATTTAATTAAAATTATTAGATTCATAACCTTCACAATAAAAATAGTCATTTCTTGCCATGATACAACCAGTTTTTTTTTTATTATTATTATTTTGATGGTTTTTATTGCCTTTAAATTAAAAAGGCTTGATAATAAAAATAGCTTTATGTGTAATTATAGCGAGTATCGTAAATCATGCGAGTGTATTAATAGCTAAATTCATTATAAACTCATATAATATACTATTATCTTTGTACATAGTTTCACAGTTCGTTTAATGATTTTATACCAATCGCTCTACCCAATAATAATTGTCACATTTAGCAGTTTGTTTTTCGATTATTGGAAATATTCATTCATATAACTAATTAACTGTATAAAAACAAGTTCATAGTACATATTTTAATAGGAGTATTATGATTGTCAACTGTTTTCAGGTAAATACTTATTTTCCAGCCTCCATCGCAAATTATATAATAATATATGTATATGTAACAAATAAGTAAAGACAAAGAGTAACATTTTTTCCCACAAGTTGCATACAATGTTTTTTTTACGCGTACAATAAAAGCATGAAAAGAAATACCACAACGTTTACGTTAAAGAAGTGCACTCTATTCAAGCTTTTATTGTGTAAAAAAATATATACAATCAAAAAAGTCTTCGTACGTCAATAATCTCAATTGTTTTTAGGAAAAATAGCATTTTGAAACCCAATATATTTAACATTTTTTTAAATTCAAAACAAAGACCATTATGTTACGTTATTTTATATAAAAAAAATAGTAAATGATAATTTATTTTTTTTATTTGGCGTAAACATTGAAAGTATTCATAATTTCATTACAAAAAAGTCTCTGTAGGATAACCAAAACATTTACAGCCCGATTCACAAAAAAGTTTAAGCTAATCCTCATTTTTGGATTAGTGAATTCTATTCTATTCCGGTATTTAAAATGAAATTTTCATGATATTATCAATAAAGGTAGATACTAGGAGTAGATTAGACTATATTTTAAGATATAAACTTTCAAAATTAGAGTAGAATTCGCTAATCCAAGAATGAGGATTAGCTTAAACTTTTTTGTGAATCGGGCTGTACAATAATAAACCATTTATAAATAAATTTATCATCACGGCATATTACCCATTACTGGGTGTGCCAGTATCTATAATACATGTAGACATCGGTAATGATGATATATTTTTTCCGTGTGGGCGGCATCACCTCACGGGCACTCCTAGCTGGTGTGGAGAGTGCACCACAGAGATCACTTTTGTGCGATTAAAAGTCTGCACTGGCCGGGATCGAACCCGGTCACCAGATTGGCAACTAGACACATAAGACCACGCGATCCCATGTTTCATAAAGAAATATAATATTTTGATAGGTATCCTTTGGTTTTTCACTAGTAACTAACAACCCGATTCACAAAAAAAGTTTAAGCTAATCCTCATTTTTGGATTAGTGAATTTTATTCTATTCTGGTATTTAAAATTTAATTTTCATGATGTTATCAATAAAGGTAGATACTAGGAATAAATTAGACTATATTTTAAGATATAAACTGTCAAAATTAGAGTAGAATTTGCTAATCCAAAAATGAGGATTAGCTTAACCTTTTTTGTGAATCGGACTGTAAATGACGAGCCATTGAATATACCAAATTTTTCGTCACCATTAGCATACTTTTTGAAATTTATTGTTAAATTTTTTTGGTTCATATTTTTGTTTCTTTCAAGAATTTTACGCAAACGTGGTCATTTAGCAAAATCTCGATATGCGATTTTTAGCATGATGCCTATACCTCCCTTACCAAGGGTAACGGGAGGTAGAAACATACATTAAGAACGTATTTTAATGAAAAAAGAAATGTTTTTTAAAATAGGTATAATTTTTTGTTGCAAACTTATTTTATTTCAATTGCAAATTACAAAACTTAAAAAAAAAGATGTTTTTATGACTTATTTTATTTATTTTAAAATTTTATTTAATTAAAAACAGAACAGTACATATAAAATCAAATATAATCACTTTTATATTTTAATCTTTCATACCTATATTTTGTGGTAAATGAAGCTGATGGCTCAACCACTCCTTAATAATTTTAAGATCTCCATGCAAATCTTCAATAATTCTGTCGGACATGTTTCGGGCACTTCACAACAATTAAAACTCAATAATTAAACCACTAATTCAATTTGTAAACACGAATTCAACCAAGTGTGGAAAATGAGACCTCGATTGCCGTCTAACAGTTCTTGAGCAGCGGCAGTTACACAATGATGATAGCAGGCAGCAACGAAACTTTAAGAATGGTTCTTGCTTTACCACATTAGAAACAGTTTGTTACGTTATGCGTTATGAGGATGTTTACTCTATCATTACTTACTTTTTAAGTTGTGTATGATTTTTGCTTTCACAAAGAACAGGATGTAGGTAGGTTCATCTACAAATATCCCTTTAATATAACAAATAAAAAAAAAATACTTTCAAAAATTAGATACTTCAAATTACCAAAAAATATACTTTTTGGTTTATATTTTTATGTACTTTATACTTTCTAACGATGGTAACATGTGACTTCTAAAATTTAGAATTTATAGTGAAAAACCACATTTTGTTTTTTACTTCTCGCTAAGAGATGTAATGGATTTAGGCTAAAAATCGCATATCCATATTTTGGTGAATAAACACGTTGTATGGTCACTAGCATTTTCTGGGAAGTACATTTAATATTTCTTATTTTATTATTAATTAAATATTTAAAATTATAGATATGTACATATTTTTCATACACGCATGAAAAATACCGCCAATCTCGTCAATGAATTTGAAGAATCTCGAAAATGTATTAAAATTAGATATACCTACCTAATTAGAATTTTTGTGTCTATACCAGAAATATTAAATACAATATGTACTTATATAGCCTAATGCGGAAATGGCGAGAGGTTTTGTGCAGATATTTTAAAATTATAACTAATGTAACAAATTTTAACAGTTTATTGGGACGTCGTCGAGTGAAAAATGTCATAAACATAGGCTCATTTTATTTTCATTGCCAAAATACAAGTCAAAATTTAATAAATAACCAAAATACCAGTCAAAGTTTTATAACAAAATATTATGCATCGAGTGTATTAATAGTCAGTATACATAAGTTGCGTACACTATTTTTTCTACGACTATTCATAAAATTAAAAATAAAAATAAATTATAAACCACTAAATAGGTTATAAAAATAATATATCATTTATATTTTTCTGGAACTGAAGTTACTTTTTCTGAAATTGAAGTTACTTTTTCTTAAATTGAAGTTACTTTTCCTGAAATTGAAGTTACTTTTTCTGAAATTGAAGGTAATTTTTCTGAGATTGAATTTACTGTTTCTGACACTGAATTTATTTTTTCTGAAAATGAAATTTGAAAAGGTATTGTATTTTGTTAAAGTAAAGATTAAGGTCGATATAGTATTTATTAAAGTAAAGATTAAGGTCGATGATTCAATAAAACTGGTTGATTACTTAACAGAAGATTTACAAAATTAGATACACATTGTTGTCAACTAGCCATTAATTGAATAAAAAATACATAAATTTCTAACTTTCTAAATAGACCATATATTGACCTATTGATGATACACATATGATTTAAATATTTTTGTTCCTTCAGTAATTCTGAGTAAAAAAATGTTAATACATACATACATACATACATAAAATCACGCATTTCCCACTTAGTGGGTTAGCAAAAACCCGAAAATAATAAGAAAAGGGATGAAAGCAATGTTAATTATATAAGTATATATCGTACAAATTTGGCAAAATAACCAGCGGTAAAATTCTAAGCAAGAACTATAGTTTCTGAGTTGTAAAGCCTGTTCTCGCATTAGAAAACCCATAAATAAAACCTTATCTGCGTATTCAGTAGCATTAAATACATTCATGTGAAATAGTTATTTAATTATCAAATGTGTTGACAATAACAATTAGCGCATTATCGCTCACACGTTAAAATGTTTCGTTTAATAATCGGCGATTAACACAAAGCGTTAGGTACAATATAGTTCCGTTAATTTTGTTACCTAACTTTATTCTTTTACAACTATTTTCTTTTTTAACATTCTTTTTTTGCAATGAATTTTTTTTAAACTAAAATATTCTATTCGCCACACTTTTCTTCCATTTTTTTAAAAATTCGCAACCAATCTTCTTTTGAAATGCTGAGTGCTTTGAAAATAATCATGAATTACAGCATCAGTCTCTTCTTCACAGGAAAATCTTTTACTCGTAATTTTTTTAGTCTTGCTTATAGCAAAATCAGATGAATATGGTGTGTGTTCATGTACTATTATATTTTTTTCACCAAAAACCGAATTCTTTAAGCTGCCCTATACTCCCTGATTAATTTGATATTTTCACTCACTACGGTACTTAAAAAAAAAAATGATTAACTAAATTCTATTTTAACTTTCGCAACTTAATTCAAATGACAGACAAACTGTTTAAAATAATAGAAATTCTGTTTTTTTTTTTTTTTTTTGTATTCCTATACTTATTAAGTCAGTGTCATCTGTACTTGAATGACACTCATTATGATACAGATTTTCATTTCGATACAGATTATCAATACAGATTTTCTTTCAATTCGATACAGATTATCATTATGATACAGATTTTCTTTCATTTCGATTCAGATTATCATTATGATAGATTTTCTTTTCATTTCGATACAAATTATCATTTATGATACAGAATTTCTTTATTTTCGATACAGATTTTCTTTTCATTGTGATACAGATTATTATTATGATATTTCAGGATAAGTAACTTCAATTTAAGAAAAAGTAACTTCAATTTCAGAAAAAGTAACTTCAATTTCAGAAAAAGTAAATTCAATTTCAGGAAAAGGAAACTTCAATTTATGAAAAAGTTTCTTCAATGTCAGAAATATAAATTCAATTTCAGAAAAAGTAAATCCAATTTTAGAAAAAGTATCTTCAATTTCAAAAAAGTAACTTCATTTTCAGAAAAAGCTATATGAAAATATCAATTTACCTTTTTCTGAAATTGAAATTATTTTTTCTGAAAAAGAATTTTCTTTGTTAACAATTGAAATATCACATTTTTGACAGTTTGTGTATTGTAACATTATTCGTATATCAAACAGTGCGCTTATAGATCTTCTTGACGACGTTTTCAATACTTTTATAGACTTATAAGACCGAAATAGAATAAGATATTTAAATATAAATTATGTCATGATTCAGACGTACTCTTTATTGTAGTAAAAGTATGAAATATTAATTTAAATATGAAGTTATGGTAATGTAACAGTTTAGCTAGGAAATGTTACATTAGAAACTTTATTTATCACGAAAGACATTTAACATAGTGTATTATAAATCTTCTCTAAATGTATGACTTTCTATCAGAAATGATATAAGGTGGGCGAGCTTGCTCCCAAAACTTGTGTAGAGGTTAATAATCTTTTTTTTCATTTCTTTAAAAGTAACTGCAACAGAAGAACTTGAATTGAATAGACATTTTAAAATATTTATTGCTTGCTGTAAGAAATGTTATCACTTTCTCTTGAGAGGAAGTAGTTTAGAATGTATTTCTGGAGATTTTCAAAAAGTAAAAGGTCAAAATTATGAACAATATGAATATTTTGCAATTTCTATGTGACAGAAAGTATGATTGAAATGATTTAATTACAGAAATAATAAACGATGATTTTGTTTCGTTTAAATTAATTTCGTGTTATAAAAATTAATTTTCACATTTCACCAAGTAATTATTACACATGCCAAAATATAATTAATAGTGATGTAAAATATACTGGCAATGGTATCGGTATGGGATATTGTCGATTGAGACGTAGGAGCCCGGCATTCTTTCGAAATCGACTATGTTCATTTGTGCTCAAAACACACACTAGATTTTTTCTGCAGTTACCACAACGGGGTCCTCCACCATAACAGACAATAATAAAGTGTACGCTTTACAGTACTACTATAACGATTATATTTTGAATTTTAATTTATCGTTATTTTCCATACTTCTTGAGCTATTGCTTCAATCAAATCTAAGCATTTTTTACTTGTGTTTTTGTCAATGAATGCCGTATTTTATTTCTGTATTCCTTTACACAGCAGTACGGCATTTTGTTTGGTTATGTAATATACCGACAGAGCAGTCATACGTTAGATTGATTTGTGGAGGTGGTAAATGTGTAACTACAGCTCCATTAGTTCCTGTCGAAACGTTCCTATTAAGAATGTAGACTAGTGATATTTCTCAACATTTTATAGTTAGAAATTCAAACAGTGAGCCTTTTTTCTACTTTGTCGCACATGAGCAGCAAAGTGACATTTTTCGTTGACAAAAGCAAGCGCAAATGCCTACTTTTATATAGACTGTAGAAAAAGGTGGTTATACCATGTTTCTATGGCGTAAAAAGAGACAAAATATAATAGAAACGATTAAACTCAATACCATATTGACATCTGTCATTTATCATTTAAACTGTCAGTGGTGTCAGTTTACTGTATTCAACATTTAATTTACTGGGAATCATAACGTGTATTCTACAATTTTTAACTCGATATTTTTGTTTTACCAGTTTGTAAATCTGACATTTTCACTTCTAAATTCTAAATAGATACATGTGAAGTAAAGCCATCTTGCGTTCATCTTGAGAAATAACCAGGGCTGGATATGTCATATGGTTATACCCGGACCCGGATTTCTACATGGCTACCGTTTTAAGGTGTGATACATAGATACATACATACATACAGAAAATCACGCGTGTCCCACTTAGTGGTGAGCAAAAACCCGAAAACAAGAAAAGGGATGAAAGTAAGAGCTCAACTGAATCACTGAACTTTTTAATAACATTCTTCTTTCGCCTTGTCCCAAATCATCATAACATTCATACAAAGAACATATTAAAGTGACCGATTTTCGGTAGCGAATAACCGCATCCGGACCACAATAATAGTTACGCAACAATCATCCTTCGCTACACATTCCTATCCATGCACACTTCTTTCACCTCAGCCACATTCATAAACGTATTCATACATAATAACATATTAAAGTGACCGATTTTCGGTAGCGAATAACCACATCCGGACCACAATAATAGTTACACAAAAATCATCTTTCGCTACACATTCCTGTACAAACATACTTCGTTCATCTCGTCCACATAAAAGTTCAAGATAATAAAAAATTAACTTTTATATTACTATTAGACTACTTATATAATATACTTTTAGTATATATTATGAGAATATTTAAATTTCACTCAATTATAAATACTCCCCTATTATATAACACATAAAAATCAATTAATTGTTATTAAATAGTTTGTTTATGTGGCTATAATTTAAATATGTTACCTAATGCCTAACAATACGTAAGTCAATTTTGTCAATTTTTATTGTTGAAATCGTGAAGTGATGGCGAACAGACGTGTGTGTGTGAATGTGTGATATGGTCGTAAACTAAGGATGACTTCTTGGTGCTTGAAGACGACTTTTGGACACCTGCAGTACATGGAGTTTATCTGAAGATTTCATTATTTTTGTTGGTAAGTTTTTATTATATTTGTACTGTGATTTGTACTTCATGTATGTATACAGGGTGTTAAAAAATAAGTGTCACAAATTGAGGGCAAATAGTACTTACTGACTAAAATGAGTTAAAAAAGCTTAATCAACATGGGTCCGAACTTCAATAGTTTCCGAGATTTAAGACAATGAAAAATGAGTTTTTTCGGTGTTTACCTCTGCTATCTCGAAAACTGTAAGAGTTACGACTTTGATTAAATGAGACATTTTGTTTACCTTTCAGAGGTCATCCTAGATGTGTTTTTGTTTTTCAAAATAAATCAAATAATTGTACTGAGAAAAAATTGTGGCGCCCTTGACCAATACTTTTCATATTTCATGTATTTTTAACTACGATACAATTATAATTATAATTGTTTGTAGCAAGTCATTAATTATTACATGCATGATATTAAAATGATAACAATAAAAATATATAAATATATATGTACAGAATAGTTTATAAAATATTACAGTCTTTTGTTTGTTGAAAATATTCATCTACTGAATAAAAACAATACCTCAAAAGATAGGTTTTAATTTTAGATTTAAAAATATTATATGGTAAATTCTTACTTGATTCAGGTAAAACGTTGTACAAGTTCAAATTCAGAGAATTATTCTTTGATTTATTTAGTCTTTAGTTTTCAAATAATTTCGTAACTGTTAGAAAGTGAAAAAAAATGTTTCATATAAAATGTTATTATTTTAATCTATATAGCAGATTTTAAAATGTACTTTGTTCAACTCGAAATAGTTGACTAAGTGACATTTTAACCGCAAGGGTAGATAAAATAATACTTTAACAGCAAGGGTAGATAAAGAATTTTAATTTTTATTTAAATAAAAACACATTATACATTTTGGCGATTCATATTATCTATATATAACTTCAATTGTATAAACATAAATAAAATGAAATTGTTTTGAAACAAATTCTATAATTACTACTCTACTGAGATTTTTAAATTGTTTTTAAATAATTTAATTTATAACCGGTTTTTCTAATTTTTGCTCTTTAAAATCTGCTATAGAAAAAAATAGAATTTTACACACGACGATAAAATTAAATTATCGACTCGCAAAAAATAATTTACTCGCGAAATCGCTCGTGTATTAAACTTTCCGCTTTTTATCGTCTTGTATAGAAAATAACTATTTTATAGTCTATTTACTGGCATAGACAAAATTTTGTACAACCACTAAGTCAGTTTTTCTTCGATTCTAATACAAAATGGCCTCTTTCTCAAAAACACTTGAAGATCGGACCCATATTGATTAAACTTTTTTTTTACTCATTTTGGTCAGTATTATATGCCCTCATAATTTGTGACACTTATTTTTTAACATCCTGTATATTAATTATTCATATGGTGTACAAGTGTTACAAATCAATAGTTCAAAAATGAAATGAAATATTTAACTTGTCAGAATGGGGTCATGCCACATTTTCTGTTTTATTTTTTTCCTGGAAGTCTACCGGTCACAGTATATGTAAATAATATTTTCACGCCATGTGTGTGCATTGTTTTGTAGATATAATTTTTTACAAATAGGGGTCAATTTCAAATCTCAATGAGGTCACGTGAGCGCATACGTCATGTATCTGAACGATTCCAGTTCACCCTGGCGGACAAAATATAAATAAAGATTGTTTATAAATAGTTTTTTTTTGGGTTTTTTAATAAATTGTTTCCACAAGTTGGAACTGCACAGTTCTTCTTCATCATGTTTTATCATTATTATCATTATAAATATATAAGCTTTATAAATATTTGTTAGTTTACTCTGATCAAACGTTTAGCTTCGCGTTTGAAGTTTGTGACATTGTGTCCTTCATGTACGTGTAACTAGTGTCGTTGTGTGAGTAGTCGATACATGACTTCACAGAAAATCGTAGCGCGAATATCTTTTAAGTAAATTATGAATGAAAAGTATTATATTTTGGGATGTTTTATGTTGCAATATGGATAATAAGTGTCATAGATTCTATTTTTATAAAAATATTAGCAACATTTTTTTTTGGCATGACCCCATTAAGTTCCAAAAAGATATTGTTTGAAAAATGCCTGTCCTTTATGCTCAGTAAAATAAATAAGTGAATTTTAATGAATATTTAATTTTTACAGAACTCTAGACTGGAGAAGAGCTGTACGTATTGCAGAGAATCAAGATAAGCTCTTGAACGACCCTCATATTCTTGCGCAAAGGCAGTTCCGAAGTTCTGTGTGTTTTGAAGAGGATTTCCCGTAAAAAACTATGTCCTGTCCTGACCACACCAAATGACACTCCTATATATATTTTTATATTATATTATCTCACCTTTAGTTGTAAGTTAAATATACAATAATAATTGTTATAGATGTATTATGTTATATGTGTCTAGGTACTTACGCAATCATTATTATAATATTTGGAGAAACATTTACTTATTTTTAAATTTAGGGACAAACCATACTTCGCAATTTGTAAATAAATTCATATAGCATATTTTGAGAAACATTAAGGCTGTTTATGATTTAAATATATTTTTTTACAGTCTATATACAAAGTAGGCATTTGCGCTCGCTTTTGTTAACGCAAAAAGTCACTGAAGCTCATGCGCGACAAAGTAGAAAAAACGCTGGCTGTCCAAATTTCTAACTAGAAAATTTTGAGAAATGACACTTGTCTACATTCTTAATGGAAACGTTTAGTCAGGAACTAATGGCGCTGTAGTTACTTACACATTTACCACCTGCACAAGTCAGTCTGATATATGACTGCTCCGTCAATATATTACAACCAAACAAAATACCGTACCGCTGTGTAAAGGAATACAGGAATAAAATAGGGAATTCATTTACAAAAATGAAAGTAAGAAATGTTTCGATTAGATTGAAGCAATAGCTCAAGAAGAATGGATAATAATAATACATTAAAATTAAAAAATATCGTTATTTATTGAGTAGTACTGTAAGTACAAAGCAGGGCATCGAACCCGCCAAAAACTTGGTTCGGTTTAGGTTCAGGTTAATTTGTTTTTTGAAAGATGGGCCCGGGTGCGGTTCTGGTTTAAGCATTAATAAAATTTGCGGTTTTGTTCGCGGTTCAGGTTCGAAATAATGTACAATGAGAGCCGGAATTTACGCAAAACGCAACAAGAAACAAACACAATTTTTACGAAAAGTCAGCCCAGACAGCAATGCAAACGCCTGAGACGTCGATTATCGGCTGTATTTACTTTTCGAACTAAAAATTAACCTGAACCGGAGTTGAACCCCGAACCTGAATTTTAATACTCGGTTCGGTTTCCACTCAGGTTCAATTAAAAATATATCTGAGGTTCGGTTCTCGGTTTGGGTTCCCTAAAATGTTACGGTTTGGTTCCGGTTTTGGTTCGGTTCAGGTTCGGGTTCGATGCCCTGGTACAAAGTGTACATTTTATTATTTTTTGTTATTGTGGAGAACCCCTGTGTGGCGACTGTAGAAAAAATCTTGTGTGTGTTTCAAGCGCAAATGGACATTGTCGATTTCGAGAGAATGCCGTGCTCTTACGTCGCTTGGCAACAACATCTTAATCGACAATATCTCATTTTGCGCTCACATAGCTATTTTCTACTCCTATGCTTTAATATATTTATTAAGTATGTGTCATCTGTATTTGAATGAGACTAATTAGGATTTAGATTTTCATTATAATACAGTTTATCATGATTCAGTTTTTCTTTTCATTATGATACAAATTATCACTATGTTACAGATTTTCTTTTCATTATGATACAGATTAATTTTATAACCAATTTATTGATTTATAGTTTCTTTTTTTATTATTATGAATAGTCGTAGAAAAATAGTGTATGCATTTCATGTATAATAGCTATCATTATAAACTCGTTGCATAAGATACTATTATCTCAAATCTTATTAAAAAAAATAATCATCGAATGACAGCAAACCACGGAGCAAACAATTTTATCAGAAAAGGGAAACTTTCTGAAACTAAAACAAGGTTGGCAATGACAGCCCTGCGACCTTGCGCTTTGCGATTGTCCTGTACAAAATGGCGAATTAAGTTTACGTTTGTTTAGTGTGTGATATTTGTACTGAGTTTAATGGTGTATTTATTCATTATATTTATATTGTGGTGTGTTTTGAACAAATTCAAAAGACTATACAGCAGTAGAACTTTACTGGGCAGTTGCATGAACAAGGTAATTTTTATTATTTTTGCTATAACTCTTCACCTTCTGTCTGAAAAATCATGCGTTAGCTTTTGTTAAAAGGTGTTATATTGTTGCTGAACAATGATTTCTATGATTTATTTATCAATTATATAATAGAGAACATGAATACTTGGATATTATTTTATTCTTGAGGTGGTTCTGTACGTTCCGAATCGCTACCGGCTAATGTCAAGGTAATACCTAATAAACAAAATGCTCAATCAAGTTAATCTTTTTCGGCCAAATATTCACCACTTTCAGAATGTTTACTAGGTAATGCCTAGATAATCACTTGTCTACTTCACTATACTCTTCGTTTTAATTTTTAATTAAAAACAAGGGCTCGTAGTATGATCACGGTTTTAACTAAAACGCTGTTTTAAGAAATGTCAAATTTCATTATTTAATAACAATAATAAATTATATCAAATTTATCAAAATATGATTCTAAAGCAGAACATAGTTTGTTTTCAAACAAATATTTAAAAAAAATCGTTCTTTAGACATACGGGTGAAATTAAATATTTAAATTTGAATTTGACATTTCTAAAAACAGTGTTTTAGTTAAAACCGTGATCATACTATGAGCCAAGGTGTCCACTATTTATTACACCGTCAGATTTTGGGATAGTAACAAATGATGAAGAGCGGCAACAAAATAATACTGGTCATGTTCTCATAAATGATAAAAGAAATTAGTGGAAATATATTTATTGAGTAGACGTAATGTAAACATTATCAGTTTCATTCTGATGTGGCCAACACATAACCTCCCGCCGTGTAGTATGAGGATATAGATCTACATGTGTAAAATTTTAAGAAAAAGTAGTTTGAAAACGCGGATTTTAACATTACTCTCATGGGAGTATCATTTTTTTTTACGGAAAGTGTGCACTTATTTGAATAAAAAGACTTTCTGTTGTAGGCAGCACAATGCCTCTCGCTAATTTCATATTAGGCTATAAATATTGGTTGGTAGTGCGAGCTCGGTTTTAACTGTTCCGTGGTTTTAACTAAAACACTGTTTTAAGAAATGTCAAATTTCATTATTTAATAACAAAAATAAATAATATCAAATTCATCAAAATATGATTTTTATTTTTAAGCAGAACAAAGTTTGTATTCAAACAAATATTTTTTAAAAAATCATTTTTTAAACATAAGGAGGAAATTAAATATTGAAATTTAAATTTGACATTTCTTAAAACAGAGTTTTAGTTAAAACCGAGCTCGCACTACCAGCCATTGTATTTAACATTTCTGGTACACACAAAGTATTATAATTACATCTATTCTTTATTTTTCAATTCATTCTATGAACAAGTTTCCTCCTGCTCTTTTAAATATTCGGGATTCTTCCAATTCATTGACGAGATTGGCGGTATTTCTGAAAGGTATATGATGAAATATAAGTATAGCAAGCGCGTGTTTAGTTGACCTGTTACTATACATACTTTGGCTTACAAATGAATCCCGTTTTTGTTTATATCAATTTCAGATTTTGATAGAGTCTTTTCCTTGTTATAAAAATAGCATATTATAATTACTATTACATCTTGACTTGCCCAAGTACGTTTTAGGATTTCCGCTTTCAAGAACAGTGTCATTTTAACGTGTTGCAGTTATATCTATAATTTTAAATATTTAATTAATGATAAAATAAGAAATATTAAATATAGTTCCCAGAAAAAGCCTTCATTAATGTCTGGATTTTTGACACTGACATTTATGTCATTTACAAACATTTTAATTTTTCAACTGGTTTGGTTGATGGATACAATGGATTATTTTATATATTTACTAAAATCTGGATATGTGATTTTTAGCATGCATCCAATACCTCTCTTAGCGAGAGGTAAAAATCTGTTGCGACCAGCACAATAACTCTCGCCATTTCCGTTTTGTTATAAGTATTGAAATTAACATTTCTTGTGCACACAAATAATTCTATCTATCATTTCATTGTATAAAAAGTTTTCTTCTACTCTTCTACAGTCCGATTCACAAAAAAGTTTAAGCTAATCCTCATTTTTGGATTAGTGAATTCTATTCTATTCCGTTATTTAAAATTTAGTTTCATGATATCAATAAAGGTAGATATTAGTAATAGATTAGACTATATTTTAAGATATAAACTGTCAAAATTAAAGTAGAATTCGCTAATCCAAAAATGAGGATTAGCTTAAACTTTTTTGTGAATAGGGCTGCTAAAATGTTTAAAACGGATATGTGATTGTTATTCAATTCAAAAGTCAAGTTGTCAAAATTGATTGTGAAATATAAATTTAAGGAGTAAAGAAGGATACAGAATATTGCATTCACCATTTTCTAAGTTATTTCTATTTCTAAAATTTCGGGTTCGATCCCGACAGACGCCAAATATTTCCAATTTTAAATGGCACAAAAGTGATCCCTGTGGTGCACTCTCCACGCCAGCTATGAGTGCCCGTGAGGTGACGCCTGGTAAGCGCCCACACGGTAAAATACCGATGTCTACATGTGTTGTAGATACTGGCACACCCAGAAATGGGTAATATGCCGTGATGATATATTTATTTATTTATACAATATATGGTTAACTGTGTAAATATTAAAGATCCTATTCCTATCTTCGCCATCAAATAAGTATGGACTGATGCTCAACTTTTCCTTTTTCCGCACTCTGTCTCTAACTCTGCGGTGTACCCGTTTTTTTACAACTAAGCATTTTCAACATGGCCAGTGAAATGGCAACAGTGGAAAAATCTCTTGTCCATACTTATTTGATGGCAGCTATAAAAGGTGACAGCATAGATTATAGAGCGAATTGAACTACCTATAAACGAAATATTATTGCTTAATGCCATGCTTCGTAAATTAGTTATTTTCAGCGACAACAAAATTTTAAATCACTTTTCTAACAATAAATATTTATATTCCTTCATATATCAGCGTTTAAGAAAAATTGCTTGACTTTAGACTAGTACAAAATTCATGCATTGTAGCGTAGCATTTGTTAATAAGTTATTAGATTCATTTGTTTATCAATTATTACTATGATTGACTTATAAATGATAAAATTGAGACCGTATATACTGTGATTTCATTTTACTTTAATATGAAATAATTAAATTTTGCGTAGGTATTGATGGTTATATATATATTATTATAATAATGAATCATTTTTAAAGTTTACGTATAAAATAAAAGTTTACGTATAAAATAATCCTGTTTTTCCCCGTAAAGTTGTTTGTTCTATTTTAAAATTACATTTTCTCGATTGATAGCAATACAAAAAACGATGAACAGACGAATTATTCTCATTTAACATAAAAATTGTGCGTAACTATTATTTTTAAATGTTCACCTATTTATTGTTCAGTACATTATACATAAATTTAACAATAAATCCATGTTCTACGCGTTGAAATGCTTGCAAAAATTTTCTCAGAGACGCTGAACCAATGTCATATTATTAAACAAAAAATATTTATTGTAATAATAACCAATGTAGACATGTCAATAAAATCTTGTAGTGCTTTAGTACTACAAACACTTTAAATCAGAGAATTAGTGACGTTTATATTCAACATTAATAGCTCGTAATTTTAATGTACTTGCTGTTTTATTAACATTGAAAATTACTTGTTTATATGAAATCATTTCCAGAGTTTTGAAATGTTAACATTGGTTGTTTTTGCATTAAACTATAGATGTAATATGTGTAATTAGGTGAGAAATACAACTTAATATGTGATAGTGCACATTTCGGATTTATTTATAGTTAATCCTACATTTGCTCTACTTTATTTCCTTTTTATTCTAAGACTTGTCACACTGTAGTAGTTAGAATATTTAAAAATGTATTGGGGTGATTAAAAACAACTGAATTTGTTACTTTAGTCAACGCTTAATCACCCCTGTTTAAGAGTAAATACTACCGTTCTATATGTTTAAAAAAATATTGATCTATTTTTAATTGTATCTCTGTATATAAATGCTTACATTACTATTATTTGTTTCAAAGTATATACATATATTACAGTAATCAGTAACTCGATAAGTCTTAGAAAAAAAAAAATAAAAAAAAATGGTAATGTTATCCTTGCAAAAATCTGCAATATTATGTACCAACTTGTACCATATAATTTAATATATATTTGTCGAAATATGTATTTCATTATTTATTTATTTCCAAGTCATAGAATAATATCATTACAATATGTAACACAAATAAAATGTATTATATAAATGACCAATAAAAACAGTAAAAAAGAATACAATTTCTCAATTCAAAAACCTATTTTCCTATCCTTAAAAATTGCATTCCAGCAAACAGAAATTCACCAAAATACGAACTAGATCATTAAAATGAGATCAGCAGGATATGAACGATTTACGGGCTATAGGTAAGCAACTAGGAAAAATCGATTCGAGAGCACCGCAAAGCGATCGCCAATCTGCAGCCTACAGGAAATATTTTAGCGCCTAAATTTCAACCTAGTGCACAGCAGATCACAAAAGCAAGTAGCCTACACGACAAAATTCCTAGCCAGCAAAATCCGATCCGCGAGCACCAGCAAGGCTTCTGGTCGACAAAATCGCAAAAATCGTGTAAAATCGACGTTTTAGAGCCGTAGCGGCTGAAAAGTAGAACTTTACTGCCGCTACGAGCATTTTTGAGCTCTCTGACGGATTTTCAGCCGATCCCAAGGCATTTACCCACCAAAATCAGAAATCCATCGATCGCAATACTATTGCTAGGCTTCTGGCTGACAAAATTTAAAAAATCGTGTAGAATCGGCGATGTACAGCGTGTAGCAAGACTAGTAGTCACGAACATGACAATTTGTGAGCTCTCTGGCCGAACGGAATGTATTCACCCACAAAAATTCAAATTTCTGACAATACGGTAGGCTGAAGTAAGGCCTGGTGAGCAAAACATGAATCTCAGGTCTCCCACCACAGATTTCTAGCTATGTATAATACTGGCTGTCTGTTGAATTTACAGCCATTCGTGCAGCGTGAGCGTTGGCTTCCTACCGGTCACTCTTTGTCGTGAAATTACGTAATAACGTCTATTTCAAGCAATATACAGGTTTCTAGAAATTTTTTGCTGGCTAGGCCCCAGGAACCAGCGGAGCGATCCGATCCTAGCTCCCAGCAACCCGCCTAGCACCCACGAGCTCGCCTTCGGCTCGTGGATGGCTAGGGCGGGTTGCTGGTTGCTAGGATGGGATGCTCGGCTGGTTCCTAGTGGCTAGTAAGCGGGATTCGAACCTGGATCTTTAGGATGGGAGATTTTTGTTGCTCGTCGTTCTGGTTGTGGATCTATAGGCTGTGAAATGGTTTCTAGGCGAGATATGAACTTAGATGTTTGGATTGCAATTTTTTTGGAAATAGGGTACTATAATGAAATATTATATAGTATTATCGGTATTTATTGGTCATAAATATATTACATAATGGTGTACATAATGCATTGCTATATTTTGCAAAGATATTGTTTTAATACAGAGATATATGTGAATGACAATTATATACATAAATAGATGTATCTTGATCTGTAACACTCTGAAAGATGATATTTGAAATATAGGTTTGTTTGTAATTATATATTTGAGAATATATGATATAAATTCTTTATTATGATTCGTTGAAATATGAAAGTAGGCTAACATACATTATTGACAACAATCAATCGATTAATTGTTGAAAGAACTTTTATAAGGATCATTTGTAGAAATAATAGAAGACATTAATTATGTATAAGATGATCATATATTTATTTATAACAGAAAATCCGTACAAAGTTTTTCCCTAACATTTTTTGGGTATTGTAAATATATTCTAAGTTTAAAATAATATATTTTACTACTTTAAAATTAATATCTCTCTTGCTGTAAACTTTTGGGATTCAAATTCGAATTCGCATATTAAAATATGTAAACTAAAGTTCAAACAAAATGTAAAGAAAATTTTGAGATGGTTTTTTTTAATTCGATTGTTGAATATGAAAATTAAGTTTAAAATTTTTCAATCATTGCAATATGTAAAATACATTTGTTTTAAATTGTATCAAACATGTAAATGTTAATATATTGATTAACTTTGTGGAATCGAAATATGAGGCCCAAAATTTTGTGATCTATATAAATAGGGATAATGTATCAATTTATGTTTCATATCTTAATTAATGCATTTCGAAGTTTAAAATATATATTTAATTACGTCATTCTAACAGGAGAGACATTTATTTTGTAATAGTTTTAAATAGAAGACTTGGTACACAGGTGATTTGAAAAAAAATGTTTTTTATTATACATGCATCATAATCGCTCTTTAAAACATGAAAAGCGTGCGTAAATCGACTAGTAAAACACGCTAAATTTTTGATTTATCTAGGTAACGAAAAATGACAATAAATATGAATAACAACTAAAACAATGTAAAAAAAAAATATTGACTTGTTGGCAACATAAACAATACCAATATTAAAGACACTCCGCTACGCGTCGTGGCTTTAAACTTGTCGTGCGTGCTTTAAAGGCTAGCTTATACACTTGTATCATGATATACTATTATCATCTTTTTCAACGGACACAGAAAAAGTATGTGTGTAAAGTATCATTTTCCGCTCTAGATACACAAATAACTATTTTGCAATGAGCGAATATGATGAAGTGTATTTTAAATATAATAATACAAATTAGGTTTTTCCTTAACTATGTTTTATTTAGAACGAGCAGAGTATTAGATTACAAGTACGTGTACTCGTATGTATGTAGGGTATGCAAATGATGGTACAGAAAAATAGAGCTAAGTCCCAATTACTTATATAGTTTCGAGATATTGAATTTTTAAAGTTTTAAATATGTAACATGTGATTCATATATTGTGCAAAAATTTAAAATTAAATACTTAAAGAACTAAGAGTGATAGCGAATTATCCTAATCTTATTTGTATTTGTATGAATATTTTCTATGTGTAAACGTAATTTCAACACTTTGGAATCGCTGAAAACATTTTCAGTAATGCTTGTTTCAAGACATGTCTATTGAAAATAGCAACTTAAAAAATGAGTTTATGAAAAACTAAAGGAAAAAGCGACTTGTATTTTCCAAATTTAGTTGTAGAGGGTCATTTTCTATATTTATACAAAATTAAAAAAGTTTTAAATCGCTGAATATTTTTTCAGTCATGTTTATTTCAAAACGTGTACATGTTTATTAAAAATAACAACTTGAAAATTGAATATCACGAAAACTATCAAAAATAGCGTCTCGTACTTTTTAAATTTATATATGGAGAGTAATTTTCTATTTGTATAGTGCTATAAATAATTTCAAAAGGTTTCAATCACTAAAAAAATTCATTCATGTTTACATATTATACGTAGTGTATATGTTTATTGAAAATGGCAAATTTGATAATGAATATAAAGAAAAATAAGAGAAATAGGTACTTCAGTACTTGTACTTTCCAAATTTACATATAGGGAGTAATTTTTTATATGTATACCTAATTTCGAAAAATTTAAATCGCTGAATTTTTTTAATAATGTTTATTTCAAGACATCCATGTTTGTTGAAAATATTAACTTTGAAAATGAATAACATGAAAACTAAGAGAAATAGCTACTTATACTTTTCAAATTTGGATATTGGGAGTAATTCGCTATATGTATACTTAATTCCAAAGATTTAAATCGCCGAAAAAAAATCAGTGATGTTTATTTCAAGTCATGTATATATGTCTATTGAAAATAGTAACTTTAAAATTGAATATCACGAAAATTAAGAGATATAGCGACATGTACTTTTCAAAGGGATATTAAGGAATTTATTTACAATATGTAAACTTAATTTTAGAATATATAAATAGCTGAAAATGTTTTCAGTAATGCTAGTTTCAAAATGTACATCTCTATTGAAAATAGCAAGTTTAAAAATTAATATCTCGTAAACTAAGAGAAATAACTATTTGTACTTTACAAATTTGGATGTAGGAGATTATTTTGAATATGTATAATTATTTTCCAAATGTATGAATCGCTGAAAAAATCAGTAATGTTTAGACTTAGCTCTTTCGTTTATTGTACCCTTCAAATAATATATGTATGTAATATGTGTTTGTGATGTATGTGAACCTAACGTTATTACGCTTTGAGATGTTGAAATACAATTATGAAAATGAAAATATGTGAATTATATAATGACATGATTTTATTTAGTCATTTAAATATGCTGATATGTATGAGTGTCTTCAACATTTGTTCATAAAGTTTTTATTAGTAGAGTAGATGATTTTTCACGTTAAATGGTTATATAACACTTTATAGGTGTGAGGTACTTTTATTTATTTACATGAATTTGATAATAATGACTTGTACAAAATCCATGTTGGGGTTGTTTTGGGATGCGATGCTCTGCAACAGGGTGACCATCTCCAATGCGGAAATCAGGATTCATGAACTGCAACTAGCTCGGATACATCTGCAGCATCGTCTATTTAAGTGCACAGCTTATCTTTCTGCAACAATAGAAAATATACTCAAAAGCAACAAATATGATTTAGTGGTTAATGGTCATAGAAAATAAGATGATTTTATTTGTAGATTATTAAGAATTGTTTCAAGTATATATAATTACTATTTAAAAAGATATATTAATGTCAAAGAAAGTGCGAGATATTCAATATTACAAAAGAATGAATAAATATTTCAATCGATCAATTAGAGATTTTAATGTATAATGTGTACGATATTAAATTATTTTAATAATAAGGTATAAGTTACGTAATTTCACCAATAAAAAATTGACGTCACCATTTGTCGTATTATCATACACATTCATAATTACGTATATATGGAACAAAATATATGTAGTAAAATATATAGGACATACAATATGATATATTAAATTATATATAGGATGAACACAATTCGTGATATAGATGTTTAACATTAGAAAACATTTTTTTTTCAATTATATATGTACCGTAAAACTATATGGGGTGCTTTATACATAGTTTTTACAGATATAATATGAACAATTATTTAAATATAGTTTATTTCTTGTATCTATTATAAAAGAAAAAAAAAACTCACTTTGAATAAATGAAATCTATTGATATAACTCAAAGTCCTGCAGGTATCCTAACGTCCTCTCCAAGCACCAGGAAGTCGTCCTCGTGGTCACAGTACACCAGCACACTACACACACGTCTTTACACTAGCACTGTAACAAACAAACTGAAAGAATTAATCCATGTAATAGTTAGGGTGTTAAATAATTTACCCCGTAGAAATACAAGTCAACAATAATAATAATTGCTTCTTATGTATTAGTATTATGTAATTCGTTCACGGTGTTTTGAATTTTATGAATGTAGAAGTAGCGCGAAAAAATTTGAGTAAACAAAATACAAAATTACCTTTTTTACCTTCCGTCACCTTTAGGTAAGGAAGGTATTGTCTTTGGTCAAAAAATTCGGTAGTGAGTTTTTAATGAATAAGCACGTTTTAGGGTCCCTACAATACGAATTTACTATTTTTAAGATGATGTCTGTATGTGTGTGTGTGTGTGTGTGTGTGTGTGTGTGTGTGTGTGTGTGTGTGTGTGTGTGTGTGTGTGCGTGTGTGTGTATGTGTGTCCGTGTGTGACAATTTTTTCTCCGACGATAACTCCAATACTACAATTCTAAAAATTATAATTCTTTCGTATTCCTCTTCTGTACATCCATATGAAGAGTTGATTAGATTTTGGTTATAATTGATCCACCGGAAATACCCTTATTTGAAGTTTTTTACAGTTTTTCTTAAAAAAACGCAGTTAAATATTATTTTTTGACATTTTGTTATTATATTTATTAAAGAAAATACTCTTCTCTATATGGTTTGATTATTCATTTTCCTTCATATTCAATAGATGTAGAGTTAAAGCATTATAAAGAAATTAATTTTCAAAAATTAGTTAGCTTTGTTATTTATCATGGAAACAGCTGACATAATTATTCAAAAAAATTTAATTGACAGATGTCAGTTGCAAGTGCAAAACCAAATATGGAAAAAAAGTATATAGGATCTAAAATTGGTATGTCATAGTGTTGCTCGCAAGTGACACGCAGAGAAAGACCAAAGAGAAGATGGAAGGACATTACTTAGTGTAGTTTATGTTATAATTTTATTGGATTTATAGAACCTTTTTAAATGAACTTTTGGTATGGAATTTGTAAAAAATAGTTTGTGTTCGTGTTCGATTTTACATGATATTATATAGAATCTGTTCCAAGGACCTTTTGGTATGGAATTTGTACAAAATACATGGAATTGACGGAAGGTCTTGTGCTGGCCACAACAGATTTTTTATTAAATATGTGTGTTCTTTTCAGATACAGCCGTGTGAAAAGCCGACATCCCGGACTAAGCGACTTGGAGTCCCGACATTGTAACCTGAAGCACTCAACAATGGTGAGTTACATTTTAGTAGATATTTCTTTCCATAGGGATTAGATGTTAAATCTTCGTTTTCATGAAGACTATCCCTGTAAAATTGTATTAAACAATATAATACTATATGTAGTTCACTAAAAGACTATTTTCCCTTAATTCGGATACGCTGATTACAGGAAAAATAATAAAAAAATCTGTTATGGCCAGCACAAGACCTTCCGTTAATTTGGTGTATTTTGTACAAATCCCATACCAAAAGTTCATTGGAAAATATTCTATATATCCAGTAAAATTGTAACACGAACATAATAACAATTTTTTACAAATTCCACATAAAAAGTTCATTGGAAAATATTCTATAAATCCAATAAAATTATCACATGCTCTATACTCATATATAAATACTCTAAAAATGCGTACCCGTACCTAACTTCCTCTTTACAATCAAATAATATTACTACCAAGTTATCTCTGCCCATTTTTGAATTATTGCCCCAAAAGTCAATATACCCTACATTTAGATAAAAACTTTAAAATTTCCAAAAATCTAATTTGGATGTATATAGATACTTCTTAATGCGCTGATTCCAAATTTTGAACTGCAGGTCGATATCTCTTTTCGTTTGCGAGATATTTAGATTCAAAGTTTTGCTCAAAACTGCCCATTTTTTGGTAATAACCCAAAAATGGGTCGAGGTATGAATTTGGCGACAACACCATTCGATTCTACGGACAAAATTACATAAGTACATAAATTTTCAGAATTTTTGAACACCGCATACAATTTCTAAATCAAAATAACAAAATGGCCAAAAATCGCAAAGATCTAAGGTATACCCCTTACGAATTTTTCAGATTTTGGCCATTTTCAGGGGTTTTTAAGCTTTTATTCATAAAAAATGAACCGGTTGGACAAAAATTATGAAAATTGCTATACTTATGTATTTTTGTCCGTAGAATATTTGTTTATATTTATTATAAATGCATCATAACCATTTAAAACTGAAAATTATTGCAAATCATACGGTTATGAGTTTTGATCTAGTGAGTTTGGGCGTTTCCAAGGAGACAGCAATTATTGGAATTGTTTGAGTTAAGTCAACAGGTCACTATTTTTTTTTTCATTGTTTTAGTTATTCATATTTTTTGTCATTTTTCGTTACGTAGATAACTCAAAAATTTAGCGTGTTTTAATGGTCGATTTGCGCACGGTTTTGCGTGTTTTAAAGAGCGATTATGATGCATGTATAATAAAAAAGTATTGAAATAAAAATGGATAAATGCTATAAAAAAGTTCCTTGGAAAAGATTCTATATACTTAATGTTTAGGAGGATAACTTTTATTTATTTATTTACATAAATCTTATAAATAAGCCTTGAGGGGCACCAATACATGTTGGGGTGTCTTCAGTGTGATGCTCTGCAACAATGATTATCTCTAACGCTGAAATTAGGATATATATCTTTCTGCAACTCACTCACATCCTTCTACGGCTTGGCCAGGACTGTAGTTCATCTCTGTTACATGTTTCTGTAACAATAAAAATATATTCGAATTAATATTTGGATTAGTGGTTACAGATAATAATATGGATGGACTTAGAACTGTTTTAATCGTTTGTAATTAGTAAAAATAAAATACCTAATATGAAAGTAAGTGTGAGAAATTTAATATTAAAAAGAATATTTAAATTTTTATAGCCCGATTCACAAAAAAGTTTAAGCTAATCCTCATTTTTGGATTAGTGAATTCTATTCTACTCCGGTATTTAAAATTTAATTTTCATGATATTATCAATAAAGGTAGATACTAGGAATAGATTAGACTATATTTTAAGATACAAACTGTCAAAATTAGAGTAGAATTCGCTAATCCAAAAATGAGGATTAGCTTAAACTTTTTTGTGAATCGGGCTGTTAATTATTTAAATATAAAATATATGTAGCTAACTATATAGTACGTCCAATATTATATGATATGTATACATGGTATTAACTCTATAAATAATTCTAAATTAATTTGAATTCTTTTCCACACATCAACAATTATAATTCAAATATATATATATATATATATATATATATATATATATATATATATATATATACCTACACCCGAAATAGTCCTTAGAAATAATGGCTGATGCACCCAATAATGGTTACTAAAATTAGTTTAAAAAAAAAAAAATTACTATGAATAAATTATTATATATATATATATATATATATATATATATATATATATATATATATATATATATATATATAAAAGTCCAAGTCTTGAAGATGTCCAAAAGTTCTCTCCAAGCACTAGGAAGTTGTCCTCGAAGGCACAGTACACGAGCACACCACACGTCTGTTCACTAGGACTGTAACAATGAAACTGACAAAATTGATCTAGGTAACAGTTACGCAATAAATAATAAAAAAATAATAGTCAACAATCAAAATAATGAGTAATTATAAATTATAGTTGATGTCTATGTATTACATAATTTTGTAGTCGCTCGTAGATATTTTTTTTAAGTTAGTATTTGTAAACAAGGTCTATGGATTACACACGAAATATAATTTATGAACTTTAGGGTTGATAGAAAGGGTGCTATTCAATCCAGAAAAAAGAGATAGCGACTTGCAGTTTTCAAATTTGAATTCAGCGGGTGTTTTTCTATATGTACACTATGTTTCAGGAATTCGAATTACTGAAAAAAAAATGATGTCATATTTGTTTCAAGATAGGAAAATGTCTTTTGTATATATACCATCATGATAAAAGTAAAATATTTTAAAAACTAAGTGAGATAGCGACTTGCACTTTTCAATTTGAATTCACGGGGTGTTTCTCTATATGTACACTAAGTTGCAGGAATTCGAATTACTGAAAAAAAAAAAAATTCTGTCAATGTTGATTCAAGATAGGAAAATGCCTTTTGTGTATACCATGATAAAAGTAAAATATTTTAAAAACTAAGTGAGATAGCGACTTGCACTTTTCAATTTGAATTCACGGGGTGTTTCTCTATATTTGCGCTAAGTTTCAGGTATTCAAATTACTGAAAAAAAAATTCTGTCATGTTTGTTTCAAGATAGGAAAATGTCTTTTGTTTGTACCATGATAAAAGTAAAATATTTTAAAAACTAAGTGAGATAGCGACTTGCACTTTTCAAAATTGAATTCTGGGGATGTTTTTTCTATATGTACGCTAAGTTCCAGGAATTTGAATTACTGAAAAAAAAAATTGTCATGTTTGTTTCAAGATAGGAAAATGTCTTTTGTGTAAAAGTAAAATATTTTAAAAACTGAGTGAGATAGTGACTTGCACTTTTCAAATTTGAATTCAGGGGATGTTTTTTCTATATGTACGATAAGTTTCAGGAATTCAAATTACTGAAAAAAATTGTCATGTTTGTTTCAAGATAGGAAAATGTTTTTTGTGTATACCATCATAAAAGTAAAATATTTTAAAAACTAAGTAAGATAGCGACTTGAACTTTTCAATTTGAATTCAGGAGGTGTTTTGCGATATGTACACTAAGTTTCAGTAATTTGAATTACTGAAAAAAAAATTCTGTCATGTTTGTTTCAAGATAGGAAAATGTCTTTTGTGTATACTATGATAAAAGTAAAATAACTTAAAAACTAAGTGAGATAGCGACTCGTAGTTTTCAAATTTGAATTTGAGTTTCAGGTATTCGAATTACTGAAACAAAATATCTGTCATGTTTGTTTCAAGATAGGAAAATGTCTTTTGTGTATACCATGATAAAAGTAAAATAATTTAAAATCTAGGTGAGATAGCGACTTGCAGTTTTCAAATTTGAATTCAGGGAGTGTTTTTCTTCATGTACGCTTAGTTTCAGGAATTCGAATTACTGAAAAAAAAATTATGTCATGTTTGTTTCAAGATAGGAAAATGTCTTTTGTGTATACCATGAAAAAAGTAAAATATTTTAAAAACTAATTTAGAGAGCGACTTGCATTTTTCAAATTTGAATTCTGCGGGTGGTTTTCTATATGTAAGCTGTTTCAGGAATTCGAATTGGAAATTTTAAATTTAGGGTTCAAAATTTCTGAAACTAAGTAAGATAGGAACTTTTACGTTTCAATTTTGTTTTGAGCATTCATCTCTATATACATAAGTAAAGTTTTAAAATTGTTGAAATATTGACAAATACTTTTCTACAGGAAATTTCAACTTTAGATATTAATACAGAAAAGCGGTATTAACAATACAGATAAATACAATTTGCAGATACAATAAATAAGTTATTACATTTATAATTTTATTAATAAATCATTTCTTTTTGCAGATCATCACGTTTTCGACGTTCCAGTGGTAAGAGACGCAGATATCGCTACTTGGAGAACCCGTCCGTGTGTCTACAGTATCCTGAGGCTTCTCTCCGGACCTGGTGGACATGATTTCGTTATTGGATCAGGAAACCATCCCCTGCGGTATCGTGAAGTCGTGAACCGGTTCGCCTGATTTCCATACTTCAAATTCTATGAAATATAAATGTGAGAGTTAAACTGTATATTCCACTAAACTTTGTCATGCGTTGTTATTTCACATTCTTATTTATTACTCCTACATGGTTAAAGATAGCAACTTGCACAATGAAAATTTGGAATCTACATAAAAATTCTCTGTAAGATACGTCTGATTATAATTTTTAACTTCGATTGGTTTAGGAGTTACGGGGCGTTAAAATACATGTATTTTCGTCAAATTTTCTCTGTACACTTGTTTCATATTTTCATTTATCACTACTACAAGAATAAAGATAGTAAATAGGGAAGAAAAAATTTATATTTTACATAAAATTCGTCATTGGCAGACACATTTGTTTTGTGTTCAACAACTTAGAAGAAATGTAAATGTAATATCAAAGGTTCATACTTACCTATGGTGAATTTTCATAATATATCATCCGCTGTTGTATCATCACTGTATATCATCATCGGCGATTTTCACAGATCAGAATACACTTTGTAGTAAATATTACGTAACACTTACTCTAATTAGAATAACTTGTATAACACTTGGTATTAGTAAAACACTTTTACGGACAATTATACACATTTTAATAATAGGAAAGATTTTTTTAAAAATATACAGCAACTGTATAGTAAACTAACTCACGACACAATATAATTTTGAATAAGGATTAAACAATGAACACTAACGGAAAGACAGAGTCTTATGCAACATTTTAAATAATATCTAAAATTATAAGAAGCAGACATACGTTGTATAAGTAAAAATGAATTTTGAATATTTAGATTTTATTGTAAATAATAATGTACATATGAACATTTAAATTTAGTGTACTATTAAATTATTAAATTTAGATTTTTTTAAAAGTTTAAACAAAATGACAATTATTTAAAGCTATTTAAATATTTTTTAAATATTTATAGAGTAAATCTAACACTTTTAAAATATATAGCGAACTATACGATGTAAATAGAGAACGATTTCAATAAAAATTTCAAACTTTTTCGTTGCTATATGGCACTACACGATTATTCACAAGCACACGATGTTCACATCACCAAAGACTGAAAGGAACTGAAGTCTTTATTGTAAAAACATAATATTAATATTATCACGTAATACCCCCACTCTAATTAAGTGTTTATTTTTTATATCTTTTGTACTTTGGCGCTCAAAGTAAACAATGTTTATGTTTGTTTACAAGTTCTGCGAAGGGCCTAGTACACCCAGCAATAGGATACGGTGACTACAACACTGGATGATGATAAAATATGACTTTTTATAAGAATAAATAAAATAGTAGTTTCCTTACCTTTCCTATGTAATAACAAAAGGGACATATCTTAATATTTAAGGATTTTTCCGAATTTTCCTATGCTATCTTTTAGTATTAAGTTCTCTAGGTACGAAAATAACCATCCGATAGGAGTCCGCCCTTTTATAAAGGGCTAAGGGCTTATTTGAGCCCTTAGGGAAAATTTGACCACGGATTTCATTTATGCAGCTCCAAGTAGGTTTAACAACACTTGTCCGGATTTTCTAGCTCTTTTAGTTCAGGAATTAGCGCAGGCCCTTCGCCACAAACTTGAAGGGCAAATATATTGTAAACCAAAGGGTTTTCATCAATTCTGTGCAAGCCAATGGAAAGCGCGGGTTCGAATCTCCCCGATTCGCTATTTTCCGGCCCTTTAGCCCTATAAATGGACGAATTTAAGTGTTAGTCCCTTTAAAAAACTTTAAGGGCTCATATCTCGAAAACGGCTGGGTTTTCAGCGTTTTCCTTAAAACGCTTTTCCTTAGGGGAATTCGAATGAGTAATATAGGGTCAAATTACATCATACCAAAGTTTGAAGGGCGTAGGGCAAAGTTTTTTATAATAAGGGTTTTTGAAAATTTTTGAACATTTTTTGATTTTTTTTTGTTTACGCCAAAATTTTATTATTTATTTTTTAAGCTCTATAAGCAATAAAATAACCATCCGTAGAACTCTTTCTCATTTTTGTTCCTCGGATACTATGGAAAATTATCGACTCAAAATGCGACACTTTTTAATTAAGAAATGCTTTATATCTCCTAAACTACAAAAGTTAGAAAGGCCGGACAGGGTTTTTTAGACTAATTACGACCCGTAGAACACGAATCCGGTCTCACATTTAAAATATGAGAACTCTTTTCATTCCTGTTATCCGGATACCATCAAAAATTTTCGACTCAAAAACTGAGTAAAATTGGGTTTAAAAAAAGTGTTATAGCTCCAAAACTACAAAAGCTAGAAAGGCCGGACAGGGTTTTTTAGACTAATTACGACCTGTAGAACACGAATCCGGTCTCACATTTAAAATATGAGAACTCTTTTCATTCCTGTTATCCGGATACCATCAAAAATTTTCGACTCAAAAACTGAGTAAAATTGGGTAAAAAAAAGTGTTATAGCTCCAAAACTACAAAAGCTAGAAAGGCCGGACAGGGTTTTTTAGACTAATTACGACCCGTAGAACACGAATCCGGTCTCACATTGAAAATATGAGAACTCTTTTCATTCCTGTTATCCGGATACCATCAAAAATTTTCGACTCAAAAACTGAGTAAAATTGGGTTTAAAAAAAGTGTTATAGCTCCAAAACTACAAAAGCTAGAAAGGCCGGACAGGGTGTTTTAGACTAATTACGACCCGTAGAACACGAATCCGGTCTCACATTTAAAATATGAGAACTCTTTTCATTCCTGTTATCCTGATACCATCAAAAATTTTCGATTCAAAAACTGAGTAAATTCAGGTCATTGACCCCAAAAATTGGGTTAAGAAAAGTGTTGTAGCTCGTAAGCTACAGAAGTTAGAAGGGCCGGACAGGGGTTTTTATACTAATTACGACCAGTAGAACACGAATCCGTCGTCACATTTAAAATATGAGAACTCTTTTCATTCCTGTTATCCGGATACCATCAAAAATTTTCGACTCAAAAACTGAGTAAAATTGGGTTTAAAAAAAGTGTTATAGCTCCAAAACTACAAAAGCTAGAAAGGCCGGACAGGGTGTTTTAGACTAATTACGACCCGTAGAACACGAATCCGGTCTCACATTTAAAATATGAGAACTCTTTTCATTCCTGTTATCCTGATACCATCAAAAATTTTCGATTCAAAAACTGAGTAAATTCAGGTCATTGACCCCAAAAATTGGGTTAAGAAAAGTGTTGTAGCTCGTAAGCTACAGAAGTTAGAAGGGCCGGACAGGGGTTTTTATACTAATTACGACCAGTAGAACACGAATCCGTCGTCACATTCAAAATATGAGAACTCTTTTCATTCCTGTTATCCTGATACCATCAAAAATTTTCAACTCAAAAACTGAGTAAAATTGAGTTTAAAAAAAGTGTTATAGCTCCAAAACTATAACAGCTAGAAGGGCCGTACTAGTTCTATTAGACTAATTACAATCCGTAGAACACGAATGAACATAAAAAATTTCCCATGTCTTATTTCCCTTATAAATGTTACATAACTACATACTTCCCTGTCTCTTTGTTGTGGTACATCCCCCTGAAATAAATGACGGGTTGTTAAATAAAAATGTATTGGTTTAAGAAATATTTATTGTTTATTATGGTCATAGCTTAAATTGTATGTATTCTTATTTGTATTTTATAAACAAATATGCTTAGGAATGTATAAATAATAGTCTGTATAAATTTTACTTGTATTTGTAATTCACACCGTAACTACCCGTAATGTACTCTATAAATAAGTATACCTACCTTTGCCCTGAAAAATTTGAAATAGGGATGTATAAATAATAGTTTGTATAAATTTCACTTGTATTTATTGTTTATTTGCACTTTACATCGTTGTATTTCATGTAACTACCCTTAATGTACTTTGTAAATAAATAATATACTTACCCTTGTCCTGAAAAAGTAGAAATAGGGACGTTTAAATAATAGTTTGTATACATTTTACTTGTATTTATTGTTTATTTGTACTTTACATTGTTGTATTTCACGTAACTACCCTTAATGTACTTTGTTAATAAATAATATACTTACCCTTGTCCTGAAAAATTAGAAATAGGGATGTTTAAATAATAGTTTGTATACATTTTACTTGTATTTATTGTTTATTTGTACTTTACATTGTTGTATTTCACGTAACTACCCTTAATGTACTTTGTTAATAAATAATACATACCCTTGTCCTGAAAAATTAGAAATAGGGATGTTTAAATAATAGTTTGTATACATTTTACTTGTATTTATTGTTTATTTGTACTTTACATTGTTGTATTTCACGTAACTAACCTTAATGTACTTTGTAAATAAATAATATACTTACCCTTGTCCTGAAAAATTAGAAATAGGGATGTTTAAATAATAGTTCGTATACATTTTACTTGCATTTATTGTTTATTTGTATTTTACATTGTTGTATTTCATGTAACTACCCTTAATGTACAATATATTACACAATAAAATATAAATAAAGATTAAATTGTTTATTCTTTTCCCCTTTACTACCCTTACACATTTATAGTTCTTAAAATGGCCGCCAGAGGGCAGCACCTATTAGAAACGGGTTTGGGTCAACTAGAAATACTACCTCATTTTGAACATACGTACATACATCATTTTAGGGTCATACCTAATAGGAATATAACCCATTAAATATGGGACGTGTACTATGGGAATTTAAGTTGGTGAAATTGGGACGAAAAGGCTTTAGATGTATATTTTGACAGGATAAATTGGACGAAAAATACTGGATTTAAATTCACATTAGATATGTCTCATTTTAAGGCATTAAATTCAAAATTGATGTACGTTTCATATTTAGAGTGTTAAATTTACCTTTAGGTATTCCCCAAAATGATGTATGTACGTACGTATGTTCACGAATGAAACTTTTTTGAGTTAAATTTACTCTTACTTGGAACGGTTGTCAACAGGTGCTGCCCACTGGTGGCCGTTTTAAAAACTACATACGTGTGGGGACTTAGAAAATAAAAATCAATTTTTAAACAATAATATATTTGTATTATATCAAAATTACAAGACTTTTTCTTATAAAAAATAAAGTTTATTGCTATTACAAGAGAAGGTTTAACATTATAATAATTTGTTATTAGATTTGTTGACAAATTTAGTAACAATTGTGAACAGAATTATAACACAAAAGAAACTTAAGACACTTGTGTTTGTAAATTCTGTTCATAATTATTTCTCACTAAGTTTGTTTAACAAATTTGGTGACAATCTTTTAACGCTGTCAAACAGGCTTTAGTTGTAAATTAGAAATGTGTTTTACAAAGTATATCTGTCATCATTCTGATTGTAAATATTATAAACTATTCTACATCTTTATTTTGTAATATAAGTTACTTTTATTACAAAATAAAAATGTAGAATAGTTTATAATATTTACAATCAAATTATAATGACAGATATACTTTGTAAAACACATTTCTAATTTACAACTAAAGCCTGAACGACAACGTTAAAAGATTGTCACCAAATTTGTTAAACAAACTTAGTGAGAAATAATTATGAACAGAATTTTCAAACACAAGTGTCTTTTAAGTTTCTTTTGTGTTATAATTCTGTTCACAATTGTTACTAAATTTGTCAACAAATCTAATAACAATTTATAATAGTGTCAAACATGATTTAGTTATAAAACTAAAATGTTTGTTCCCAAATAAAATTATCATTATTATAGTTGTATTATTTGTTGTTAATTATTTTGCATCTTTATTCTGTGGACTGAATAAAGATGCAATAGAATTGAACACAAATAATATAACCATAATTTTATTTGGTAACAAACATTTCAGTTTTATAACTAATACGAAACTCTACATTTATATTATTTAAGTTTTAAAGTAAAATGATACTATATTGCAGAGTTTCGTTTACAATAGTAATTTAACAAATGAAATCTTGGTGGTCCCTAAATAAGATTCCTTGTTCCCATTTTTAAAGGTACAAAGATTTCTTATTCAGTTGAAGACCGTTTGACATTAAAATAAATTGTTATTAGATTTGTTGACAAATTTAGTAACAATTGTGAACAGAATTACAACACAAAAGAAACGTAAAAGATATTTGTGTTTGAAAATTCTGTTCATAATTATTTCCCAACTAAGTTTGTTAACAAATTTGGTGACAATTTTTTAACGTTACCAAACAGGCTTTAATTGTAAAATTAAAATGTTTGTTACCAAGTAAAATTATCATTATTTTGGTTGCAGATATTATAAACTATTTTGAATCTTTATTTTGTAATAAAAGTAACTTCTATTACAAAATAAAGATACAAAATAATTGATATTTACAATTAAAATAATGATAATTTTGCTCGGTAACAAACATTTCAATTTTACAACTAAAGCCTATTTGACAAGTTAAAAAATTGTCACCAAATTTGTTAACAAGAAATAATTATGAACAGAATATTTAAACACAAGTGTCTTTTACGTTTGTTTTGTGTTATAATTCTGTTCACAATTGTTACTAAATTTGTCAACAAATTTAATAACAATTTATGACAGTGTCAAACATGATTTAGTTATAAAACTAAAACGTTTGTCACCAAATAAAATTATTATTATAGTTGTATTATTTGTTGTTAATTATTTTGTATCTTTTTTCTGTGACTGAATAAAGATGCAATAGAATTGAACACAAATAATATAACCATAATTTTATTTGGTAACAAACATTTCAGTTTTATAACTAATACGAAACTCTACATTTAAGTAAAATGATACTATATTGTAGAGTTTCGTTTACAATAGTAATTTAACAAATGAAATCTTGGTGGTCCCTAAATAAGATTCCTTGTTCCCATTTTTAAAGGTACAAAGATTTCTTATTCAGTTGAAGACCGTTTCCGAAACTTTATATTAATATTATATATTTTGTTACCACCCAAACCTCCCACTTACCAAAATATATAATATTTATTAATACAAAGCTTCGTTTACAATACTTAAAATCTAACTTTGCCCTGACCGCGACTAAATACTTAATAATAATTACAATTTTTTACTAAAACTACCTACTTTACAACTAAAGAAACATGGGTATTAATTTAAAATAAACGCAATAAAAGTTTGTTTTATTGTACATACATTTTAAACAAATGAAGAAGAAGCCATGGTCTGCGTCTCCAATCGGCACTGCAATCTTGAAGATAGTGGCGGTGGGGAGTTTTTTTTTAACTTTAAAACTATCTTAGAACTATAAACGAAACCCTTTATTTAATAAATAGTATATATAAGGGAAACACCGCCCTTCAATGCCAAACCCACGTTCCCTTATATATACCATTTATTAAATACAGTTCCGTGTACAATAATACTTATAATCTAACTTAAATTATTGTAGTTCCCCCCCCCCCCCCAAATTAAGTTAGTGAAGTGCACAAAATAACCTATCTTACGTTAAGAGATATTTCAATGAAAAACAAGTCTAAAAAAGCCTATTTTACGTTAATATCGATTTCAAAGAAAAGCAAGTCTAAAAATGTCAAGTTACGTTAATTTTTCTCTCTCTCTCGAAAAGCAAAAACAACCCTTCCTACTTATATCTAAGCTATCTTATGTCTATGCGAACTATCTTATATCTAGATTAAACTAAGCTAAAGGCGTGTGAGAGAGAAAGAGTACGAGCTAAGCAAATGGTGAGAACGCCGTGGCGTCGAACGCCGTTGTTGGTTCTCACGGACGTTTACGAGGGGGTTAAGCCGACCCCACGCGATGCAAAGCATTTACGGCCTAATACTCGAACTAGGTAGAGAGCACGGCAGCAGTCACATGTAACTACCTAGGGTGCACGCCAACCTACCTAGCTACTCCCGGAGACATTCGCCCGCGCCTCTCGCGGATACCCTACACCGAACGCGGTTATTAACCCGTGTGCTCAACAAAGTTCATTCAAACAAAAACTTTACCTATTCGTTGCCATTACCATTAAATGATGATTACGTTGCCTCCGGATGAGGAGAGCACATACGACCATAAGAAAGCTTTCTGTGTCAACTATATGGATTAATGTCCCTAGAAACATTCACACAAGTGTGAAGCGATCCACCATAACAACAGGATTCACATGACGGTGCGTTGTACATATCAGTCCACTCAATTATGGCTATCGCGCACGAACCCTACCTACCCAGCCCCTCTGACCGTGTGAAGTTAATTGAATAAGGAACCCGAACACCCACATCAAAGTTTCGAATCTGTTACCTCCTTCCTGACTCACTCATCCATCCACCTGCAAGCATCCCCCGATACGTCCGTATTTTCTTTTCCCAAGCACTCTCCCTAGCTACCGTCTGGGTAAGCCACGCGTACGGTTACCGCTGCAACCGTAGACGCACGATTTTACGATGATCGCCACGGAATGCACTTCAAATTAATCAATTTATTTTTAATTTTTAAAGAAAACGCGTGTTTGCTCGACGGCGCGATGAGCCAAAGTTTAATTAAAACCTGAAAATACATTTCCAAGAACTTAAAACTATATATTCCTCACGTACGAATGGCATTGCGCAAGTTCAATTCGCTTTATAATCTGTGCTGACATAAAACTATCTTTTCCTGCATCAAGAAATGCACAAGCAACCATTAATGATACATCACGTGACACTAAAATGTTAAAACACAAGTTAATGTATACGAACTATGTTGATTATTTCAAATTATTTCCTAAACAGAGTTACAACAGACGGTTGCCTTATGAACCGATTCTATAAACTGTGACAAAAAAAAACTACTTCAATTACGTGTCTAACAAGCTTACACTTTATTGTGCGCAATGCCATTCTTACGTAAATAATACTAACAATTATTAAGCTACTATTATTTTAATCTTCTAGATGTCCGATTCCTGAAAGACAAATGCTAATCAATTGTTCCCAGATATTAATTTTATTGATAAATAGTCGATATTTCAATTTCAAATTGTTTTGATATCATAAGGACATTTATTAAAGTTATATTTAATTTACTACAGTACTCAAAACTGAATTTGAGTTCTAGACAATATTTAGGCATATAGTCATATTCCTTTGACTATAACTTCTCATGGTTGAGTATGAGAACAAAATAATAATAATGCATAGTCATATTCCCTAGACTATACGTTCTCATGGCTGAGTATGAGAACAAGATAATAATTAAGCATATAATCATATTCCTTTGACTATAAGTTCTCATGGTTGAAAATAAGAACACGATAATATTATATAAACGTTACAATTATGAGAAAAATAAAGTTTCCTACCAGTTCATCCATCGATGGTCGCCTACGTCGAAGATCTGTAGTTTTGAAATCCAAAGCTCGAAAGCTGTTTTCAAATTATCCAAGTTTCTTGATGCATCAGACCAACCAAAGGTCAACCTATTAAATATTAATTATTAGGTTGTGGTATTCTTTAAACCATTTAAAAAACTGTTGGATAAAATTTCGTATGGCAAATGAGTATTAATTACGGAAGACACTTGAGAAAACTATCGCTTTTTACCTCTCGCTAAGAGAAATATTGGATTTATGCTAAAAATCGCATCTGGATTTTATTGAATAATCTAATTATAACATTTTTACGACGATAATGTGTGTGTGTATGTGTGTGTGTATGTATGTATGTGTGTGTATGTCTGTGTATGTGTGTGTGTATGTGTGTGTGTATGTGTGCGTGTATGTGTGTGTGTGTGTATGTATGTATGTATGTATGTATGTGTGTGTGTGTGTGAATCTGTGTGTGTGTGAATCTGTGTATGTGTGTATCTGTGTATGTGTGTATCTGTGTATGTGTGTATCTGTGTATGGGTGTATCTGTGTATGGGTGTATCTGTGTATGGGTGTGTATATAGAATAATCTATTGCAATAAATCGCACAGTCCAAACTACACTAGTTGTCAAATTCAAATGTTTGTAATTGGCAGATAAATGTCAGTGTAAAAAATCAAAAGTTTTTCTAATATTACTGAAAGCTTTTTCTGGGAAGTAAGTACATTTAATATTTCTTATTGAATTATTTATTAAATATTGAAAATCGTAAGTATATATATTAATAGTAATTGTACTTATATCCTCTAGAAATACCCCCAATCCCGTCAATGAATTGGAACCATATTAACACTTTAGAAGAGTAGGACAAGATTCCTTATAGAATGAAAGAATATATATAATTATTTGTGTGTACAAATGTTAAATTCGATACTTATGTAACAAAATAAAAATTGCGAGAGGTATTGTGCTGACCACAACAGATTTATGTAATGAATCTACGTGTACAGTACAATATTATATCCAACAGTTTTTAAATGATTCCAAATGTATTTGATATTTGTTTTAATTTAATATTTTAGAAAAAAAAAATAGTACAAACAGGCCACCTAGTTAATATATGAATGTTTATCTCAAGCAACATAAGAAAAACATTCATATAACCAAATCGTTCAAGCAGCCAATGCACGTCATCACTTAGTGTAAAAACCTTAATGCATTAAAATCACTAATAGTGAAAAATTAAATAAAATTTCAATCACTTTTAACCGTCAAAAAGTGTATGGCCTTACATAATTATTATTAAGATTAATAGTAGAGTTCATTACTTATCGTATGACATGAATAATATATACAGGATGGCGCGCTTAAGACGATCCACCCCTAATAACTTTAAAATGAATTGTGATAGACATACCCGGTTTACGCTAATTTTTTTAACATCTAGGGGGTCACATTTTATTAATATTATTGTTTTTTTTTAATTCACTAATCTTACCCCCACCACTACCAACTTTTAAATCTTAGATGGCAATATACGTCTTGTGACATATCAAATGAAAGCTCTTGAAAAATGCTATACAGGCATGAATAAATATCAATTTATTAACATGCCTGTATAGCATTTTTCAAGAGCTTTCATTTGATGTCACAAGGGGTATATTGCTATTTAAGATTTAAAAGTTGGTAGTGGTGGGGGTAAGATTAGTGAATTAAAAAAAAATATTAATAAAATGTGGCCCCCTAGATGTTAAAACATTTAGCGCAAATCGGGTATGTCTATCACAATTCATTTCAAAGTTATTACGGGTGGATCTAAAGTCACTAGATATATAAAGTACCGCAATTGGACGCCATATTGTGTCTAGCTTAGGCGCCAAATTTAAAATGGATTATCTTGAAACGAGTGCGGTATTACAAAAAAAATAATCGGCAGTGAAATAAATCTATGAAGGCAAGTAATTAATATTGATTTTATGTTCATAATTTTTATAATATGCGTACATATAAGTACAAAACATAACTGATCAAAATTATAAAGAAAATAAAAAATAAATACAATTAAGGTTAATTTTCTTCAGATCGTTTGACATGATGACAGGATTGACGCTAAAGTCCCCAGATATAGTGACTTTTATAGGCACAGCCAACTACAACTAGATCCTGATGTGACCCTGATTGGCTTGATTCCGCCATATTGTGTCTAAAAAACGTTTTTCTCTCTCTAACACATTGGTACAATGAATTGCGGTACTTTATATATCTAGTGACTTTAGGTGGATCGTCTTAAACGCGCCACCTGTATAATGTACATCTACTTCATATTATTCGTTTATTTATTATTATAGTTGGCAACATTGATAATTTGTACGTTCATACTATCAAAGTTATTATTTGCAAAATATTTGTATACCCAAATCATTCAAGCAGCCAATGCACGTCATCACTTAGTGTAAAAACTTCAATGTATTAAAATCACTAATAGTGAAAAATGAAATAAAATTTCAATCATTTTTAACCGTCAAAAAGTGTATGACCTTATATAATTATTATTAAGATGAACAGTAGAGTTCATTACTTATCGTATATGACATGAATAATACCGTGAGTAATTTTTAACGTGAAAAATTGAGTTTGTCATATCCATGGTTACGACTTGACATTTGATTGACAGCAATGTATTTGCCTGTTCCATTTAAAATGAAACATAGGGAACGAATTTGACATTTGAAAAGACGTCAATAGAGGTTAATTTTGTATAAATAATTATACCTGCATTCTAAATTAAAATTAGTTGTAGAAAAAATATTGAGTGCACCTTGTGCCCGAGTGGTTTTCTGACACGGCTAAATTTCTTACAATATTTAAATATAATATTTCTGTCAAATCATAACTTATAGGAAAATTCAACGGTTATCTGTCATATTGACAAGATGTCATTACAGATTAATTTTGTTTACATAATTATACCTGTTTTCTAAAAATTAAATTTAGATGTAGAAAAAATACTGTGTGCTCTTGTGCCCGAAATATGTTAAGTGCTCTCGCGTGGTTTTTTGACTCCGCTAAATTTCTTACAATATTTAAATATAATACTTCTGTCAGATTCGTTCCCTATGTTTCATTTTAAATGGAACGGGCAAATACATTGCTGTCAATCAAATATCAAGTCATAACCATGGTTATGACAAACCCAATGTTTCACGTTAAAAAATACTCACGGTATATAAATAATGTACATCAACGTCATATTATTCGTTTAATTGGTGCTATAGTTGGCAACATTGATAATTTGTATGTTCATACTGTCAAAGTTATTATTTGAAAAATATTTGTATCGTGTTTGAAACATTTTTGTGCGTTGTAAAGGTCTATTTATAATAAAGTAATGTTAAACGCAACGCAACGACGCAACGTGACCGTTAACGCAAACACAAAATATGTGAGTCTGCCAAAGATAGCACTTCTAATCAATCAATTTTTAAAGACTTTTTGTAAAAACGCTCAAACTTTAAAATGTAATAGTTTGTGACTAAGATACTTTTTGCTAAAAACAGTTTTACCAAACTTTATGTTTTTGCCAAGAACTCCACAAATGTTATTGTTAAAATGGCACTTGCGCCTTTGCGAAATCATTGCCCTCGATAATATCAATAGAGAAAAATACAAGACTTACATTAGAAGAACAAGATAAATTCTTAGTTTGACAATGCGTTAATGGCAGAAAATCTACGTCCTGTTACAGTTATGTATATGTACAAAATTTGTTATAGCTGCCGCACATAAGTTGAGACTGGCACTGAACATACTAGGTAATCTGAAAATATAAACTACAATTTCTTTTGGTTGTAAATTAATCTCTTTCCACTCTATAAAAATGTTGATGGAGTGTTTTTCTCGTTAATAATAGCAAATAATACTTACTAAAAAATCGGTAACAATTATTGCAAATATTTGGCTCCCTATTCGTTACAGTCTCAACTTAACACGCACCAGCTATAGCAATGTGATCATATATCTCAAGCCACGTGATATTTTAGCGCCAAAATAAATTTCAAGAAAACCGTTTTAGAAAATATATTTTTACTAATTATTCGGTTATATTTTAGCATAATCCATTGTTATAACATTTTGTAACGGGAGTTTTGGCGCTACGTAATGGAGGAGTGGTGGGGGGCAGCCATGTGGTGCGTTGCGGACCGGGCGAGGCATTATAGAATGGTAAGGCGACGAGGGCGGTAGTGTGGCGATTTATTCTGTGTTATCACTTTATCTATTTTGTCTGATGTTTGGCGGTGACAGGGTGGCTATAAGGGCAGGTAAGGAGACCACTTACGGGCGTCTACAATTTACCCGTAACAATTCAGAAGTGGGATAAACCACGTGTTCTTGTGTTTTTGAAATGTAGTGTCTATTGTGCAACAAGTGATATGACAAAGGTGTCCTTTCTCATCGAAGGATTACCGGAGGAGCTCAAATCTGGTGCACAGGCGGCTAATTGTATTACACCTGATGGTTTTTGTCGGGTGTAGACGATTTTGTTTACAGGTGAATAATAAATTAAAATCGGAGAGTTACTTTTGCAGGGTGACAACCAAACATGGACAGTTCTACCTACTACTCAGCGGAGCGAGTTACAATGGCGCGATTTGTGAGGAAGTAGGTAACATCTTGTATAAACTGTGTTTTAGGTAAATGTGATGATGTAGTTGTCTTAAGTGAAAATGAAGAGCAACTGAGAAGAATGATAGAGAGAATAAATGAAGTTGGAAGAAGTATGAATTTAATGTTGAATGTTGATAAATCTAAGGTGTTAGTATTTGAAAGAAGTGAATTGGTGACTGAGTGCAATGTGTTGGTGAATGGAGTAAAACTGGAGCAGGAGAATGAGTTTGTATATTTGGGTAGCATAATGTCGAGGGATGGACGAATTGACCGTGAAATTGATAGGAGGGTGAGTGCGGGATGTAAGGTAATGGGTGCTCTAGGCACATTTGCTCGTAACGTAAACGTATCTAGAGAAGCTCGGTTAAGTGTATATAATGGAGTGCTGGTGCCTGCTTTGATGTATGGAAGTGAATGTTGGGCATGGACGAGAAAGCATAAAAGGAAAGTGACTGCTGTGGAAATGAGGTATTTACGTGGTGTTTGTGGGTATACAAGACGGGATCGCGTGAGGAATAATTTGGTGTATGAAGAATGTATGGTTAGGAAGAATGTAGTTAAGAGAGTTGGAGTGAGTCGGTTGAGATGGTTTGGTCATGTGGAGAGAATGATGAGTGAACGACTTGTAAAACGCATATATGTTGGTAAAGTTGAGGGTGTTCGATTGCGTGGCCGTCCAGTGTGTAAGTGGATGGATGTGATTGGTAGTGTTTTGAAGGAGCGTAAGTTTCCGAGTGGAAAGAGAAGAAGAGCATGTATGAATACGATTATGAATGTGGCTGAGGCGAAAGAAGTTTGCCTGGATAGGAATGTGTGGCGAAGGATGATTGTTTCGTAATTATTGTGGTGTGAAGATGTATGGTTAGTAAGAATGTTTTATGAGAATGGAGAGACAGCTGAACTTTTATGTGGACGAGAAGAACGAAGTATGTTTGTACAGGAATGTGTAGCGAAAGATGATTTTTGTGTAACTATTATTGTGGTCCGGATGCGGTTATTCGCTACCGAAAATCGGTCACTTTAATATGTTATTATGTATGTATACGTTTATGAACGTGGCTGAGGTGAAAGAAGTGTGCATGGATAGGAATGTGTGGCGAAGGATGATTGTTGCGTAACTATTATTGTGGTCCGGATGCGGTTATTCGCTACCGAAAATCGGTCACATTAATATGTTCTTGTATGAATGTTATGATGATTTTGGACAAGGTGAAAGAAGAATGCTTTTAAAGAGTTAAGTGATTCAGTGGGGCTCTTACTTTCATCCCTTTTTTATTGTTTTAGGGTTTTTGCTAACCCACTAAGTGGGAAACGCGTGATTTTATGTATGTATGTGATTATGGGAAAGTAGGTGGTCGGCACAAGTGTTGCGCAGTAAGTAAAACAATTAGACAGGTGGTCAAAAAGGACGGCACGGCGACAACCAACCCGTTCAAAGGAGAGAGGCGCGTCTCCGGAGTCTGGGAGAGACAGTAACGATGACTCTGACATTAGGACGAGAAGTAACCTCGCCGAAAGATTGTTGATCAAGAAGATCGCACAGGCGATCGACGAGAGGTTTAAACGACACACGGGCGGTGTGCAAAGCGAAAGTCAGGCGAATACGAGCACTTGAGCAGGCGGCTCAAGGAAGCAAGAAGAAGAAAGGGTAAACCGGCGGCGATTTGATGGCGAAAGTCGTGCGAGGGGTGAGGTGCGGGCAACATCGATCTTTTGGACACATTAGATCCAACTGAAAAGCACGGAAATGTTGATCGATGGTTGGCGAAACTCGATCAACTCGGCGAGAACATGGGTGGACGGACTACGAGCGAGCGTACTTTATGCTGCTCGTGAATGGTATAACCAGCTAGACAACTACGGGCGCTCGTGGGCTGAGTGGAAGGCGTCCCTCAGCGAGGCGTTCCCAAGACAGTATTATTACGCGGCGTTAATGGCGAAGTTGATAGCCCGAACAAAGGAACCAGGTGAGTCAATGACGAGTTATTTTCATGCTAAGTTGGCGTTAGTGGCGAAAAGGCGGTCCCGTCATATATGGGCTGCCAGAGGGCGTTAGAGCATGGACGAGGAGTGTGCAGGCGAAAACGCCGCAAGAGCTCCATTCACGTTACCTGGCGGGATTAGATGCAGACGAAGTTGGCGGCAAAAGGCAAGGTGTAATACCATGTCGATGTTGGACACCCGGGAGTCAAGAGGTACTTGGAGCTGATAAAACATGAGTACTGGTGTCCTAGAATGGGACGATTTGTGAAAAAATATGTGACGTCATGTTTGAGCTGCGCTTTTGGAAATGGCGACTACGGGCGGGCGGAGGGATTTTTACATCCCATAGAGAAGGCAGCAGAACCATTTCACAAGGTGCACATTGACCATGTCAGTCCCTTCGCAAGGAGTAAACGAGGTAATTCTTATTTACTGTTGTCACTAAGTTTACAATAGCCAAGCCAACAAGAACGCTGGGTTCGGCGGAGGCGATACGTGAAATGCGTGGCGTGTTTAGGTACTCAAGACGAATAATCTCTGACAGGGGATTGGCGTTTACAAGCAAGGCCTTTGCGAACTTTCTGGGGGAAAAGGGGGTTAAGCACGTATTGAATGCTGTGGCGGCACCCCAGGCGAATGGTCAGGTAGAGCGGCAGAATCGCACTCTTATTGACGCGTTAATAACAATTGCCAAGGAAGAGTGCAATTGGGACAAGAAAATTCCGGAGATTTTATGGGGCATAAATCAGACAGTAAATGAGGGTACACACATATCTCCGGCTCAGTTGATGTTTTCCCACTGCCGGCGTAAAGGCAGCGAACACCACCGGCGACTAATGCCGCAAGTCATCAAAATTTTATAGGGCGAAGGCGAAAAGCGGCGGAAAACCCGACAAAGGCGGGAGAGGCGATGAAAGCGCGCTATGATGAGGCGAAAAGTTGCAACCGAATACCGGCGAAAAAGGTGTTAATCAGAAGCTCGTAAATAAATATGATGGCCCCTACAAGATCGTTAAAGTTCTGGGTAATGATCGTTATAAAATAGCAACGGTAAAAGGTACAAAAGGTTATAAGAGCTTCTCGGCGGTGGCGTCTGTCGACAGTTTTCGGCGATACTGCAGTACTGCTGGCGAATTTACTCATGAGGAGGGCGTGAGAAGTGGACGACGAGGGCGGTAGTGTGGCGACTTATTCTGTGTTATCACTTTATCTATTTTGTCTGGTGTTTGGCGGTAACAGAGTGGCTATAAGGGGAGGTTAGGAGACCACTTACGGGCGTCTACAATTTACCCTTAACAATTTTTTACCTCAAATTTTACTGCATTAAAAATACCCCACTGTTAAAATGGCGCTTACGCCTTTATGATATCATTGCCCATGATATCATCATTACTGATATCTGCGTAGATAGACACACCCATAAATGGGTAATATACTATGATAATTTATTTCTGTGGCTTGGTACAAGAAGTGTTTATGTCAAAATCTGTTGGTTTTGAGTAAAAGCGAATTAGTTTTGTTGTAAATTTGCTTAATCGGTTAGTGTTTTATTTTAAACATTTGTTTTGTATTTCTCATATACCATGAGTATTTTTTAACGTGAAACATTGGGTTTGTCATATCCATGGTTACGATTCGATATTTGATTGACAGCAATGTATTTGCGTGTCCCATTTAAAATGAAATATAGGGAACAAATTTGACATTTGACAAGAAGTCAGTAGAGGTTAATTTTGTTTAAATAATGATACCTTCTTTCTAAATTAAATTTAGTGTACCTTGTGTTCGAGTGATTTTCTAACTTGGTCAAATTTCTTACAATATTTAAATATAATACTCTGTCAAATTCATTCCTTATGTTTTCAATGAGACAGGCAAATATATTACTCTCAGTCAAATGTCAAGTCGTAACTTATAGGAAAATTCAGCGGTTATCTGTCATATTGACAAGACGTCATTAGAGGTTAATTTTGTTTAAATAATTTTACCTGTTTTCTAAATATTAAACTTAGTTGCAAAAAAAATATTGTGTGCCCGAAATATGTTTAGTGCTCTCCAGTGGTTTTCTGACTTAGCTAAATTTCTTACATAATATAATAAATCTGTCAAATTCGTTCCCTATGTTTCATTTTAAATGGGACACGCAAATACATTGCTGTCAATCATATGTCAAATCGTAACCATGGACATGACAAACCCAATGTTTCACGTTAAAAAATACTCACGGTATTTGGGAAGGGTTTATCATTGCATATTAAAAAACGAAATTATTATTATATTTTATCACTTTAGAATGATATAGTTAAAAAAGTAACTTAGACACTTCTTGTTCTAAGCCACAGATTTATTTATTATCAAAAGACAAAAATGAATTTATTTAGTACGACTTACATTAGAAGCTCTCAGCAAACCGGCATCTCTGCAAAGTCGTACTTAATTACTCGGCTCTCTACAAACTAGTACTTAATTACTAGGGAACTCGGCAATTTCCATTCACCTGCAAATTGACAAAAATATAAACATTAAATTATTGTTTGCATCTGAATCGATTTCTAATAAATTAATTACTTAAAAACATTTTTATTGTTACATTAGTTTGCTACCAATATGTTTGCTATGAAATTTTTAATAATTTATAAAATTGTACCCTAAGCTTAACTATAATTATGAAACATTTTATTCTATACGATACAAACACATTATCAACTTATATAACCATTAATAGAGTTGGGATGTTATATAAACTTACGATTGTTATTAATTTGCAATAATAATTAACAATATTTCACTATTAAAACAATAATATATTAACAATAAATGCATTTTTCACTGCAAAATGAAATGAATGTTCGTTTGACGAGCGAGTGAGAAACTTGCAGACCAACGCAAATGCTACTACCATAATTATGCTTGATTTTGTAGATAAAAAATTATTTAAAAAAATAAAACAAAATAAGGGATGAACTTTAAAACGCAATTATTTATGAATTTTCGTAACGTAAAATTTTATACCAATAAAAATGATACCAAATTTAGTTATCAAAATACCTAATAGCCGAGACAGACGACAAAAATTAATGATCATTAATGGTTAGTTATAGTATGCGTACCTTAAGGTGATACTGTTGACAGATGTCAAAATTGCGTCTATTAACAAACCAGAATGTCGTAAGCACGTGCTGCTTATTGTTTTGTACTGTACGAGTACAATACAATAATTGGAACGTGCTTACTACATTTAGGGCCGGTCTTTTCACCTTCGGATAAAGTTCCGGATAAAGTTATCTGGTGGATAAATCAAAAATGTGTCTTTCCACCTTCAGATAAGGTTATCCGCCAGATAAATATTGCCTATCTGACAGAAACATATGAATTGATGCAATAAATTCGGAGAAATGTCAAATACATAATATTTTGCCTGATATTTTGGTAGAATACAAATATATAAAATTACTGTATGTACATGTAATTTCACAAATCTATTTATTATTTTTTATTATATATGGCGCAAAAAAATGTTCGAGTGGCAAAACTGATATTCCTGCTTACAAATCGTACTTATTACCTCCCGCTACCCTTGGTAAGGGAGGTATAGGGATCGTGCTAAAAATCACTTATCGAGATTTTAGTAAATGACCACGTTTTAAGGTCCCTAGAATCCAAATTTAACATTTTCACAATGATGTCTGTATGTGTGTATGTGTGTGTGTGTGTATGTGTGTGTGTATGTATGTATGTGTGTGTGTGTGTATGTGTAGGGATTTTGTCTTCGCTCTAACTCAAATACTATCATTCAAAAAATTATGAAACCTTGTATTTATACCCTATTCTAATATGAAAAGAAGCCATTAGATTTTGGTGGAAATCGGATAACCGGAAATGGCACTTTACCTGAAGCTCATAATGGTTTTTCTTCAAAAAATACCATTAAATGCCATTTTTTCGCATTTTATTTCTTATGAAAATTAAAGATTATTGAATTTTGTACAGAAATGCATTAATACTTTTTCTATATGTTTTACAGATAAATTTAAAAATAATTTTTTTTATTAGTCGCGAAGCCTAAGACAAACACAATAATTCGTTTGTTACACAGTTCATATTTCAAATGAATGTAACTGGCAGTAAATGTCACTGTCAAAAAACTAATCACTTCAAATTAATAATAGTGACATTTTAAAAAGAAAATAGTAAATAAATCAATAGTTTTATGCAATGGTACAGTTTGCAGCGTTAGTAAATACGTAAGTATGTATTTAAATTAATAAAAATGGATAGGAAAGTGTGGCGAAGGAAGATTGTTGCGTAACTATTATTGTGGTCCGGATGGGGTTATTCGCTACCGAAAATCAGTCACTTTAATATGTTCTTATGTATGAATGCTATGATGATTGTGGACAAGGCGAAAGAAGAATGTTGTTAAAGAGTGAAGTGAGTTAGCTGAGCTCTTACTCTTATCCCTTTTCTTATTGTTACTATTGTTTCCGGGTTTTTGCTAACCCACTAAGTGGGAAACGCGTGATTTTATGTATGTATGTAAAAATTAAATAGCGGGAGGTTTTGTGTTGGCCACATCAGATTTTTTTTTATTGTTATATAATATACCAAAATTTTAAATAAATATACACCCGATTATGGATATCAGGGATATGGACAAGAAGAAATACAAACAAATAAAACATTTCACATCTAAACTTTGAGAGACAATTTTTTTTTTTGCTTCTCAGACACTTTTTCCATCATCCTTTCCTTGTAGTATGTAGTTAGTACATCCCTGGTAAATCATTTTCACTGTTAGCATAGTTAATGTTGTTGTAAACATATTTTATTATTGTTGTAATCAAGTATGATCATTCTTGTTATCAAATTTAATCATTACCATCTTCCATTATACAATTTAAAAATAAATTTTGGAGGCATTATATTTGCTTTTTTTGTCGGTCCAAGGGAGGTCAACTGTCCCTTCTTGATCCACCTCCCCTTCCCCTAACGGCGCTCCAGGATATGTCCTTTTATTTTCTATAATATGCTTATACTTGCACCTTAGTACAACTACAAATAAATGTAGAAATATTCCTTAATTCAACAATTTCAAAATTATTGCAGCTCTCACGTTTCTTTCAATTTTCATAATCTTTAAACATTTCCAAATATGAACAGAAAACAATAAACTGCACTCAGAATATTTATTCAAATTACTTTTAAATTATAACTTCTTGTTCACAGTAAATATTTTTAATTACGTCAAAAAGATCATAACCACAAATGTCAAAACACAAATATTAAGCAACTTTCTTGCTCTGCCTTATTACATTTGCAATTATGTTATCTCTTTTTAATTTTATCAGAGATTGCGGAACTGCATATACCGCACTTATCTGTAGGATAGTTATCCGTCAGATAAATTTGAAATGAAAGACAGAAAAAAGTTATCCGTCGGATAAAGTTTCAGATAAGTTTATCTGGCGGATAGCTATCCGGAACTTTATCTGAAGGTGGAAAGACCGGCCCATAATATTTTTTGGTTTGTTAATAGACACAATTTTGACATCTATCATCAGTCGCAACTTCAAGTGCGCATACTATATCTAACCCTTAATGATCATTAATTTTTGTCGTCTGTCTCGGCTATAAGAGTTTTTAATTTATATTATAAATACACAAAGTTCAGTACATGAGAAAATAGTTTTATTGCAATTTATATTACGTGATATTAAGGGTAGTTAATTTGACCAATATTACACTAGTATGTTACAGAAAAATAAAGAAAAAAAGACAAATATCTACTCACATTTTGATTATTTCTTGCTGCCCGAAACCGCTCGATTTTTCTGCTATGCTCCTTTAGAATAGGATATAACCAAATTTTATTTGTTATTCTATTCTATTCCATCCCATTCCATTCGGCTTGCTCCGATAATATTCGTTAGACAACAGTTCTTTTGCACAAATACGTATTTTATAGCAAAAACAATGACATTATTTAAATCACCTATAAATATAGTTAATTTAGTGTAAAAGTGTTACAAAAGTGATGTTATTCTATTCCAAAGTCTTCTATTCTATGCAAACTATAAATCAGGCTTTAGATTTTTAGCTCCATTCTGGACACTGAAAAGAAAATAATTCATTGTAATACAGAAATAAAATTACATATTATTCTGAAAGATATTTGCCTGCCTGAGACTAAATATTAATGGCTCGTACCACGATCACGGTTCTAAGACCGGTATTAGGGTGCGTTTATGTTGGAGCTGCGATAAACGATAAGAGCGACGATACTAGCGCCGCTCTTATCGTTGCTCGGCTGCCAAGCATGTGTCAACGCGTCGCTCCAATATAAACATCTGCATATAAAATAATGACATAATTTTCTTTGCTTCGCTAGTATCGTCGCTCTTATCGTTTATCGCAGCTCCAACATAAACGCACCCTTAGTTAAAACCTTGACGACGACTTGACACATACTTCAGGGTTATCAACAAAAATCAGTGATGCCACTATACTGATTAAACCGAAAATGTACTGACATGCATATTCAATACATTTGGCTTTAATATTCTAAATAATTTATCTTAAAAACAAGTCCAGAGACAAATCATATTAAACAATTTAAAATAATAAAGCCAAATGTATTACATATGCTTATCGGTACATTTTCGGTTTAATTAGTATAGTGGCATTACTGATTTTCTTTATAACCATGAAGTATGTGTCAAATAGTTAGCACGGTTCTAGCTAACACCAATGTTAGAACCGTGATCGTGGTACGAGCCAATATGTTTTACTTACATTGTTGTAATAAGATCAACCGTGATAGGTAACAATTAATATCTCTATTCAATCTATAAATGGTCTTAAAAATATCTATTCCTATTCTACTCCATTCCTTATTCTATTCTATTCTGTGCAATCTATAAATCAGGCTTTAGATTTCTAGCTCCATTCCAGACACTGAAAAGAAAATAATTCATTGTAACACACAAATAAAATTACATATTCTGAATAAGACAAAATATTGGTAGATAAAATTGCAAACACGTTGAAATACATAAAATCATAGAAAATAACTCTTTCAAGTAGATATCGCATGATTTAATTGTACATTAAATAAAATTCATCTCGCGACTCAAGAATGTACGAGTTCGACAATAGCGTCTAAATGTTTTACTTACATTGTTGTAATAAGATCAACCGTGGTAACAATTATTATCTCAAGCGTTGGACTAATACTTTATCTCACGTTTTCTTGTAAATTTTCTTAATATACCGTACATTTTTCATGAAAAATGAACGATAAATCACACCAAATGCAATAGCACAACATGTCCATTTTGTAATGATTTGGAAGGAAAGCAGTGTTACCAAAAGTACTTAACAAAATGTCGCTAACAAAAAATGTTTTGAATAAACAATAAAATTATTATTCTGAATTCTGTCTGTATGAGACAAAATATATATAAAATTGTACTCACAGCTTCGGAAATGTGTTTTTTTTTTTATAAGAATAAACACGTTATCAGCATAAATAACTATTAATATAGTTTGAATGTTGTTTAAACTCATTGACCGGTAGTATTTACTCAAAATTTTAGTCACCCTGACTAACTAATTACCATGACTACCATTTAGAAATACATTGGGGTGATTAAAAAACAGCTGAATTTGTTACTTTAGTCAACGCGTAATCACCCCTGTTTAAGAGTAAATACTACCGGTCACTATTATTATTTATTTGTTACAATATGAAACCCCAAATATATGTAAACATAAATAAAATTCCACCTACGATTCAAGCACTCAGTACAGAAGTAATTTTTTATAAGAAAAACACATTTTAGATTGAAATTATTGTCGTACGAAGACTTTTTTGTATGACTGTACATATTTCAGTTCCTTACAAAGTTATCGTTAAGCATTTGACAAGTTCGACTTACGTAAATTTCATGATACGTAAAAGTTTACGTAACACATTGTTTACGTAACTCGAGGGATACTGTACTCACGATTTAAAATATACTGGTTGTGTGTCACTCTACACAAAACGAGGGTCCAAAGCAATACGTGTTTCCTCGTTTTTTTTTTTTTTTCGCTAGAGGCGCAACGTGAGAACGACCCAACTGACACCTGTCATTTGCAAGTCATTTTGAAAATATTACATGTTATATCTTATAGAAAGGTTTTGAAGTACATATTCGTATTATATACAATGTAATATAAATATTTTGTTGAAAGATATTGCAATTAATGCAAAATGAAAAGAAAATTAAATAGAAAATGTTTCATTCCTGGATGTGAAACCGGTTACAAGAAATCCACTGAAAAAGAATCTCTGTTTGCTGCTCCACTCGATATATCACTTTTTAAAAAATGGTAATGTGCAATTGGTAGAGATGAACGCGAATTAAGATTGAATGCTGCTGTTTGTCGAAAACATTTTTGGGAAGAAGATATTATTACCGAATGGAAATCTGGAAACGTACGGTTCTATCAATTTATTTAGTTTTTCCAATTTTAAATTCTAACAATGTATTGATTCAGGTTTCCATTAAATATATAAATTTATATTAAAAATAAATTCATTATGCATTTCATTTTTTATATTTTATGTAAAAATAGTTTGCTGTGGTAGGGTCGTCCTCGCGTAGCACCTCTAGCGGATTTAAGAAAACACGTATCAAGCGGACCATCAGAAACAATGAAAAACATGACAAGTGGCATAACCAGTATATTTTAAATCGTGACTGTAGTTAATAGTCAATAATAAAATTTATATTTGAAATTTGGTTCATTCACTAAAAAGTTTTTCATTTACTGTTAAACAATTATCTAAAATATGTCTTTATAATACAATGAGCAACTGGTCATAAAGAATATAGTAAGCATTAAAAGTAATTGGAGAGCTCTTAGCAAAAATAACCATAGCCCATTTCAATTTAACTCAGGATCTTGTTTGAATATTAGAAAATTATTTAATGGATGTTAAGAAATAAAACGATGAACATTGATGTGCAATTACATAATAATTAGACATTTTTTAACGACGTTTTTCTAGAGACGCCCAAACTTTAAAATGTAATAATTTATGACTCAGATACATTTTGCAAAAACAGTTTTATCATACTTTGTTTTTGCTAAAAGCTGTCCAATTGTTAATGTTAAAATGGCACTTGCGTTTTAGCAATATCATTGCCCACGATAATATCATTAGAGAAAAATACATGACTTACATTACAAGATTTCAACTACCCGACATCTCAGCTATCTCGTATTCAATTACTCGCTACCTCAGCAATTTCCATTCTCCTGCAAATTGACAAAAATATAAAAATTAAATTATTGTTTGCTAATGAATGCATCTGAATCGATTTCTATTAAATAAATTACTTAAAAACAGTTGTTATTGTTTAAATTTTAGTTTGTTATCAATATGTTTGCTATAAAATATTTAATAATTTATAAAATTGTACTCAAAGCTTAACTATTATGATGAAACATTTTATTTTGTACGATACAAACACATTAATAGAGTTGGGATGTTATTTAAACTTACGATTGTTATTAATTTGCAACAATATTAAACATTATTTCACTATTAAAACAATAATATATTAACAATAAATGCATTTTTTCACAGCAAAATCAAATGCATGTTTGCTTGAAGAAGGCTGCTACACATGTGGGAGAGTACGTTGCAGACCTATACAAACGAGTTTAATTTGGAAGCCGACCGGCTGCTTATACGTAATGTTATCACCGTAATTATGCTTGATTTTGTTATTTCAATGCAGATAAAAAATGCATTTAACAAAATAAAACAAAATAAGGGATGAACTTTAAAACGCAATTATTTATGAATATTCAAACGTAAAATTTTATACCAATAAAAATGATACCAAATTTAGTTATCGAAATACCTATGAGTTTTTGATTTATATTACAAATTCACAAAGTTCAGAATATGTGAATATAGTTTTATTGCAATTTATATTACGTGCTATTAAGGGTAGTTAATCTGACCAACACTGCACTAGTATATTACGGAAATATAAAGAGAAATATCTACTCACATTTTGATTATTTCTTGTTGCCCGAAACCGGTGGGATTTCTGTTCTCTCCTTTTTTAGATTTCCAGCTCCGTTTCAGACACTGAAAAGAAAATAATTCCTTGTAATACACAATAAAATTACATATTATAAAAACACGTTGAAATACATAAAATCACGGAAAATAACTCTTTCAAGTAGATATCGCATGATTTAATTGTAGATTAAATAAAATTCATCTCACGACCCAAGAATGTACGAGTTCGACAATAGCGTCTAAATGTTTTACTTACATTGTTGTAATAAGATCAACCGTGGTAACAATTATTATCTCAAGCGTTGGACTAATACTTTATCTCACGTTTTCTTATATTTTTTTTTAATATACCGTAATTTTTCCACGGAAAATAAACGATAAATCACACCAAACGCAATAGCACAACATGTCCTCCATTTTGTGTGATTATTTGGAAGGAAAGCAGTGTTACCAAAAGTACTTAACAAAATATCGCTAACAAAAAATGTAGGTCATGAAATTATTAATAATATTTGCCAAACAGTTTAATATACGAAAAAAATGTATTGAATAAACAATAAAAGTATTATTCTGAATTATATTTGTCTGTATGAGATAAAATATATATAAAATTGTACTCACATATTGACCTTTGAAATTATTTGTTTTTTTTTTTTATAAGTATAAATACATAAATAACTATTAATGTAGTTTGAATATTGTTTGAAGTTACTATTATTATTAATTTATTATAATATGAAACCCCAAATAAATAATGCAAACAAGAATAAAATTCAACCTACGTACAAACGATTTTAGCACTCAGTACAGTAGTCCCTGACTTCATGCCACCACTGCAAAGTTAAATTCGTTCGTAAAACTAAGTTTAATTCCATTCTACATAACAATTAAATATTTTAGAAAACACATCTTGCTATGTCATTAGAACAACAAAATGTCTGTAATATTAATACAAATTGGTGATAATTTATGTTAGTTATTACGTATATCATATAATTAAGTAAATAAAATAAAGAGGATGACGCAGCTGATGTGCGACAATTATGCATAAACAAACGAAAAATAAATATGAAAAAAATATATATAATTTCACTTACCTACTTTTGATATTTATCTTGGACCAGAGGAACAGACACAGCAAATCAAAATGGCAGCAAACAGCTTGTTAAAATTGCATCAATGTTCTCAAGAAGTACAGTGTGTTCAGAAAGAAACCTAATTCGGAGTAGGCTATGAACACAGAAACGTATGACTGAACATTATCAATTCAAAAGTCACGTTGTCAAAATAAATTGTAAAATGAAATTTTAAGGAGAACAGATAATAAAGAATGATACAGAATATTGACATTAACATTTTTCTAATTTGTTTCTATTTCTAAAATAAGGATTTAAGAAGAAAAGCTTTGATTTCTTTAGATAACATTTTTGACAATATCTCGCGTCAAATTAACATTTAATTAAATACTTTCAAATTGACATAGGTTTTTTATTTTTTTTTTTTTGTTCATAGCCTATTCCGAATTAGGATTTTTTGAACACACTGTATTATCGGCTCGGCATTGTTCGTAAACATCAATAAATGTTCATAAATTTGACCACTTATTTCATAAAATATTTCTTCAAGCAAACGTACACTTTCTCAATTACATCATAAAATGTCATTAAATTTCGTAATCACTGTTTAAATAATAATTATTTTTGTTGTTATGTTCGAAAAATGCTGAAAATAAGAGAAATATTGTTAAAATAGCTCAGAAATGTTATAATAGTTTTCGTAAAATACAAAATAGATTATAATAAAATAGCTGTAGCATTGTTTAAACTTATTAATATTAATTTGCAACGATATACATGTTTTTGAAATGAATAATATTACACTTACAAATCAAGTATATCTTTTGTCCATTTTAACCTTCATAGTTTGTTCAAAATTTAGTGAAAAATACGAACAGGATGTTAATTACAAATCTGGCTAACAGTTTCAATTAAAAGTTGTATATAATTATATTCTACGCCTAAATCCCTAGGCAGATTTAATTTTGCACGTTTGGTACAAGTTGTAAAATAAAATTTAAAATTGTACAAATATTCCTCATTTGTAGCAGATAGCCATAGAATTTAAACAAAGTTACAAAGAAATGCGTATCGTTTGAACTGTCAGAAATTCTGTTTTCAAATAAGTTACAGATAATTCAATGGGGGATTACGGCTCAATCGAATTAAAGGAAAATAGTAAAAAAATACGAATGTATATGCTGAGTAACGAATATTAATAAAAAAATGAAATGGTATAATTGAGATATTTCAGAAATAAAGGGTTTTTTGTTATAACGCTTCGACACTAATATGAAAATATTTTGATTGGCGACCGAGAAACCGCCTATACATGCATTACAAATAGCGTGTTAGGAGGTGGGATTACTACCAATGGAAGTTAAGAAATTCAAATTCGAAAGGAGGGGCTAACATTCCTCTACTACAGTTTCCATACAGTTTTTATTTTAACATAAATTTCTTGCATTAAACTTAATAATTTAAATACACCTGTAATTATAAAGTATGTATACTTATACAGTGTTATAATATTCATTTATTTTTATGTAAATATAACTTAAAATAGCATATATTTCAAGAACATTTAGGTCCATGATGAAAACAGTTTGATATAAAAACACATAAATGTGACGTCACGTCAATGTTTTCAAAATTCGGGAGACCATAACTCGCTTATTAATAGGAATTTTTTCACCGGATTTTCATCAATAGTCTTAGTTTTCCTAATATTTTCAGATGAAATTATATAAAAAAAAAAATGGTGTAATCCCCCATTCTGCGCCTAAATCACTATACTCGAATTATTTTACAAATCTAATAGTTAAATAAGTAATATTTATTTGACATTTTGTAACCTATATGAATTTCTTTGTAATTTTGTTTCACTTCCACGGCTATCGCTACAAATTAGCAATATTTGTGCAATTTCAAATTTGATTTTACAGGTTACCAAATGTACAAAATAAAATCTGCTTGGGATTTAGAATTTAGAATATAATTATCTACAACTTTTATTTGAAACGATTCTGTCTAAAATTAATTGGGGAATTTTGCGCAAAGAAAAACTGTTTTCCCATTTTAAACGCCTATGGCCTGATTTTTAATTAACACCCTGTATAACGACAACATCATTCTTTTCACTTTGGATTAAAAAATATTAAGTACATTGACAGGTAGTATTTACTATTAAACAGGGGTGATTAAGCGTTGACTAAAGTAACAAATTCACTTGTTTTTTAATCACCTCACTGTAATTCTAAATGGTAGTCATGGTAATTAGTTAGTCAGGGTAACTAAAATTTTGAGTAAATACTACCGGTCATTGAGTTTTAGACTGCTAAACAGATTGAAATTATTGTCGTATGGAAACTTTTTTGTGTAACTGTACGTATTGCAGTTCCTTATGAAGTTATCGTTAAGCAATTTAAAATTCGATTTCCGTAAATTTCATGATACGTAACAGTATGTAGTTAATAGTCAATAATAGGATTAATTATTGAAATTTGGTTCATTTACTAAAATAGTTTTTGCATTTACTTTTAAACATAATACGCCTTTATAATAAATGTGCAACTGGTCATAAAGAATATAGTGGGCATAAAAACTAAGTGAAGAGCTCTTAGCAAAATTAACAGTAGTCCATTTTAATTTAACTCAGGATCATGTTTAAATATTAAAAAAATTATTTAATGGGTATTAAGAAAAAATACAATAACCATTGATGAGCAATTACATAATAATTAGACATTTTTAAAAGCCGTTTATGTACAAACGCTCAAACTTTAAAATGTAATCATTTGTGACTAAGATACTTTTTGCAAAAAACAGTTTTACCAGACTCTTTTTGTTTTTGCCACGAGCTCCTAAATTGTTTTTGTTAAAATGGCACTTGCGCCTTTGCGATATCATTGCCCTTGATAATATAAATAGAGAAAAATACATGACTTACATTAGATTTCAGCTACACATCCGGCACCTCTACAATCTCGTACTCAACTGCTCGGCATCTCTCTACAAACTCGTACTCAATTACTCGGGAACTCAGCAATTTCCATTCATCTGCAAATTGACAAATATATAAAAATTAATTTATTGTTTGCCAACGAATGCACTTGAATCGATTTCTAATAAATAAATTAATTAAAAACATTTGTTATTGTTTAAATTTTAGTTTGTTACCAATATATTTGCTGTGAAATGTTTAATAATTTATAAAATTGCACTCAAAGCTTAACTATAATTATAAAACATTTTATTCTATACGATATAAACTATCAACTTATATAACCATTAATAGATTGGGATGTTATTTAAACTTACGATTATTATTAATTTTCAACAATAGTTAACAATATTTCACTATTCAAACAATAATATATTAACAATAAATGCATTTTTTCACAGCAAAATCAAATGCATGTTTGCTTGAAGAACGCTGCTAGACGAATACCAGGGAATACGAATATAAACGAGTTTAATTAGGAATGCCGGCCGCCTGCCTATACGTAACGCTTTCACCGTAATTATGCTTGATTTTGTTAATACAATGCAGATAAAAAATTATTTTAAAAAAATATAATAAAATAAGGGATGAACTTTAAAATGCAATTATTTATGAATATTCGAACGTAAAATTTTACACCAATAAAAATGATACCAAATTTAGTTATCGAAATACCTATGACCGGTAGTATTTACTCAAAATTTTAGTCACCGTAACTAATTACCATGGCTACCATTTAAAAATACATTGGAATGATTAAAAAACTGAATTTGTTATTTTAGTCATAGCTTAATCACCCTTGATTAAGAGTAAATACTACCGGTCTTATGAGTTTATAACTTATATTACAAATACACAAAGTTCAGAATATGTGAATATATGCAATGCAATTTATATTATATGCTATTAATAATACCTACTCACATTTTGATTATTTCTTGCTACCATGCCGCTAGGATTTCTGTTCCCTGTCCTGTTCTAGCACCGTTCTGGACACTGAAAAGAAAATAATTCATTGTAACACACAGTAAAATTATTCTGAATGATATTTGTCTGTATGAGACAAAATATAGATAGAAAAATTGCAAACAAGTTAATATACATAAGATCACGCTCTTTAAAGTAGATATCGCATGATTTAATTGTAGATTAAATAAAATTCAACTCACGATTCAAGAATGTATTAGTTCGACAATAGCGTCTAAATGTTTTACTTACATTATTGTAATAAGATTAACCGCGGTAACAATTATTATCTCAAACGGTGAACTAATACTTTATCTCACGTTTTTTTATAAATTTTTTTAATTTATCGAAATATTTCCAAAGAAAATAAACGATAAATCGCACCAAATGCAATAGCACAACTTGTTCTCCATTTTGTGTGATGATTTGGAAGAAATGCAGTGTTACCAAAAGTACTTAACAAAATATCGCTAACCAAAAATGTAGGTCAAGAAATCGGTAATTACTATTAATATTATTTGCAAAACAGCATAATATACGAACAAAAACACATATAATAAGAATAAACTATAAAATTATTATTCTGAATTCTATTTGTCTGTATGAGACAAAATATATATAAGCTTGACCTTCGGAAATACTTGTTTTTCATAAGAATAAACACATTATCCAATATAAATATTAAGATTGTTTGAATATTATTTAAACTTACTACTGTTATTAATTTGTTACAATATGAAATCCCAAATAAATGAAAACATGAATAAAATTCCGACGAATCTACAATTCAAGACTCAGTATACAATAGTGAAACTTGAACTATTATGTTTTGTTGTCAACTCCCATAACAATTATTATCTCAAACGTTCAACTAACCCTTTAACTCACTTTTCTGTATAAAATTCTTCAAGTTTTCATATTTTTTCCACGGAAAATATACATAAAATCACACCAAATATATTTCATACGTTTAGCTCATCACCATAATGGCTCGTACCACGATCACGGTTCTAAAGGTTCTAACATTGGTGTTAAAGCTAGAACCGTGCTAACTATTTGACACATACTTCAGGGTTATAAAGAAAATCAGTGATGCCACTATGCGTCTTGTAAGAGAATGGCTATTGTATTCGCGACTAAGAAAAACTCGTAGCCACCTAGCGGCCAAATTTAAAACCTCTCTAACACATACTCATTGTTTACATATGTAGCAATCACATGATAATCATTGTGAGTAGATGGATTTGTGCCTTTTTTTCTTTATTTTGTGTTAAACTTGTGTTTTAATAGTGTTATTACCTTGCTATAACATTGTTTTATTTTTATTTATTTTTAACATGATGGATCCTTCTACCAAAAACGTAAACAGAACAAACTGTCAAAAAAGATGACTAATTAGTCAGAATAATAACAATGGTTACAAAATCACATATTCCCTGATCCTGGGTATACAATTATAAATTGAATACATGTTATTTAGTTCAATAAAGCAACACTGCGGCAATATGTTTGCATTTTTGGCTACTCCCTGCTTTACATGAACAGTGAAATGATTGTATTATTAGTGCACTACTGTCTTCACATATGCACAAACACTTCCTGTAATTTCATGTGGAAATGAAGATAAAGCGCTAGTTTGTAAACACAGAGCAAAAATATTACGAGTATTATCTGTGCTATTGATACTTGTAACACCTCACAATAATATGAATCCTGAATTCAATATTTCTATGTCGCCCCCAAGAATTCAAATAAACGTTTTAGTTATAGTTAGTTAAATATATATCACATCAATGAAGTATAGTATATTGTATAACTAGCATTCATATCATACAGAATTGCTAGTGATGTGTAATGACCAACTTTCAGTAATAGTTTAGCGTGTGAATTTATGTACTTTTCGTAGTGGTCGTCGGAAAAATACATATCGGTATTGTACACTTACGAATTAAGCTATATATAAACTTTTTATCGTTAAATAAGTATTATGAATTAACAAACAACTTTACGAGAATATGAGTTATTAAATGACAGTATGAGTTACATCCACCATATTGGAAACTATCACAGCGCCGCCACCGGTGGGTTTAGTTGCGAATAATATTAAAAATAAGCTTAATTATCCCCCATAGGCTCCGGACTTTGTCCAGATTGAAAAAGTGCGGAAAATTCTTAAAACAAGAATATAAACCAAAAAATAATTTTAATTTAATTTCATAAAGAATGGCAGAATATAATGCCATCGGTGACCAAAAATTTGGTAATACATTAAAATTCTATTATTTGTATGAAATATGTACTATTTTTCAATATTTGAAATAGATTTATGTATTTGAAATAGAATCCCTCAACATAACATGGAATAATTCTCTATTTCTTTTTCTTAAATAAACACGTATCTACCCATGTTAATGTAGGAGTTTCTTTTTAATATTAGTAAAAATAGGCGAAGTTGAATACTATAGTTATTTTACTGTTATTTATGTATCAAAACACGAAAGTTTTATTTTTTATTTCGAAAATAAACCGAAGGAACTTCATTGCCGAGATGTCCATTAAATTTTATTTGAAACAGAAAAATTGTGAAAATGATAGGAATATTTATATTGTAGGTAATGTTTAACATTTGAATATTCTGGTATTGAATTTTCGAGCGATGAGTATGCACCCCAAATGATTATCCAGACCGTTTCTAAAACATCAGTTTGTTTGATTTTGATCGCACTATAACCACATATCTGCACATATCGAAACGTTTGGTTGACGTTCAGTTAACCTCACAAAATGGAAGAAATATACAAACCATCGTTTTTCAACGCAACAGATCATATTCCGTTACAAGAATATTTTGATGGATATAAAAAAGAACTGTATGAAGAACAAAAAACCGATTTAACTGTACAGGATAAAATAATGTCGTTTTTCCAAAACGACGAATTCACAGAGGAGAATTTATTGGAGTTGAACGATGCAATCAGGTAAAATAATTCCATATACCTAATATAAAAACTAAATACAACTTTTATGAATGTTGTAGTATTAATCATTTATCTGTGCCAAAAGAACAAACACCAATTACAATACAAAATCTCAAAGGTTTGAGAGCAGCAACTTATCACCACGCTCCTGGAGAAATTAATGAGAATTCTTTATCGTTACACACTGTAAAAGCTGTTAAAGAAAGGAAGGACGGGAAGCATATCGGAGATAGAATTTTGTTTCGGGAACTGCGCGACAGATCATTACACATACATGTAAGTAAATTTTTCACAGCTCACTACAATCCATAAAAACAAAAATTATTTATATTTTGCGCCACAAGCCGTTTTCATGTAATTGAAAGGAATCTAAGATCTAAGTACCAGTTTTAAACAAATCAAAGATGCAACATATATTTTTATTTATTCAATTTTGACGATTTAAGCTTTCATAGCAACAACTATAAGCAACATTTTATTCACAAGTGAATTAAATATTTTTAAATCACTCTCACAATTTTTTTAACTCGCTCTGCAACAAATAATGCATTTAAAATAACATCAGGCACAAAAATAACACTCACCACAGTATTTATTAGATATTATTAGCCATTTTCATCATTTTTCACGACACAAATGACAGACAATAATGCTTTTCAAATAGATAGCTTGACGTCTAACATCAACCAGAAGAACCAAGAAGCCTGAACAGAATTTATCAGTTTTAAATTCAGATTCGGTTCAGAACTGCTAAATATACAGGGTGTCCCATTTAAGGTACGAATGCATTGGTATCTCGAGAACCGTAAGAGCTACGAGGTTGGTTAAATTAGACAAAAGTTGCCCCATTAGGAGGCTATTTTAATGGTGTTTTGTTATTTGCGAAAAAATGCATAGGTCACTAGATACAGGTGAAAATGTAAATTTCGCGATTTTCTTTTTTTGCTTATAACTTTGTTATATGAAATAGTACGAGATTCTGGTTTGCACTTTCTTAAGGCACTTTTGTATGGTGAATTTGCAGAAGTACTCAAATTTTTTTTATATCTAACCATTTACGAGTTACTGATAGCAACTTTTATTTTTCATATGGAGGTCATATTAAGCTATGGCATTTTTAAATAGAGATTTTTTTTAGCTTTACAATGATATAAAACAATAATAATTTATTTTAATAATTAACAGAAAAATTAACAAAAATTGTTATTTTTACTAAAATTAAATTGAAAAAAGTAAATCGAAAGCTGCTATGGAAACAACGAACAACGAAAAAGTGCAACAATTGAATTTCTAAATTTTACTTAACAATAGTAGATTATTACGAGTAAAAAACGAACTTTGACAACGAATGTAACAACTCAACGTATCATATTTTTCCCAACGAGAAAAATTCATTTTTATTACTTGTAATAATCTGCTATTGTCAAGTAAAATTCAGAAATTCAATTGTTGCACTTTTTTGTTGTTTGTTGTTTCCATAGCAGCCTTCGATTTACTTTTTTCAATTTAATTTTAGTAAAAATAACAATTTTTGTTAATTTTTCTGTTAATTATTAAAATAAATTATTATTGTTTTATATCATTGTAAAGCTAAAAAAAATCTCTATTTAAAAATGCCATAGCTTAATATGACCTCCATATGAAAAATAAAAGTTGCTATCAGTAACTCGTAAATGGTTAGATATAAAAAAAATTTGAGTACTTCTGCAAATTCACCATACAAAAGTGCCTTAAGAAAGTGCAAACCAGAATCTCGTACTATTTCATATAACAAAGTTATAAGCAAAAAAAGAAAATCGCGAAATTTACATTTTCACCTGTATCTAGTGACCTATGCATTTTTTCGCAAATAACAAAACACCATTAAAATAGCCTCCTAATGGGGCAACTTTTATCTAATTTAACCAACCTCGTAGCTCTTACGGTTCTCGAGATACCAATGCATTCGTACCTTAAATGGGACACCCTGTATAATTAAAAATTGTAAATTCAAATTAAATTTTAATATGATTTCAAAAATAATAAATATTACCATCTTTTTGTGCCAGTGCTTTGAATCGAAATTCGATCCCGAACCCAATTCCGACGAACCGTTATAATTTTATTTTTCTTGAACCGAAACTGAATCTGAACCGGCATTTATTTTTTGGACCTGAACCAAATCTGAATCATAAATACGTGTCGGTTCAGGTCCCTGCAAAAAAGTACTATTTTACACACTTGTTACATAAATAACTAGTAGATATTTATTTTATTTTTATTGCAGAATAACAAACCTGAAACAAGGGCTGTATATGAAGATTTGCAACCAGGCGAGCAAGTAATTATTAAAGTCAGATTATTTTGTACATTTACTTATAGATTTGGTGAGCCCTGTACAGAAGATGTCATGAAATTTGATCAAGAAATAACTTTGTTAGGTTCAAATACTTTAGCAGCCCTAAAAGACGCTATTAAATGTACTTCAGATATGTTAGTTTTAACAGAAATCAGCGAAAATCCGAAAGGAACAGTTAGTTTGGACTCTGCAAAGGTAAGTAAACTTAAATAATATTTAATTTCCGAAACAAATTTGATTTATTTTATTAGAAAAAATATCCGTCTTCATTTATATTTATCGACGGAGTTTTCTACAATGATCTTCGCTCGAAAAAAGCAATAGACTATTCCGAAGTAATTCGTAAATGGGCAAAAGAAAAACGTATTGCCGACTTCAAAACCGATGATATGTGCACAACAACATTAATCTCGCTAAAACCACGATTCGGTTATCCGTACGTATATCAACATCAAGGAAGATGTGAACACGTTTTTATTTTTTCACATGCAAAACTCATAAGTAGCTCGGATCCACTGCAGAAAAAATGTTTTCCGTATCTCAGTGATGTTGGAACCGGTAGAGTTACATATTGTTTTATATGTGGCATGAGTTTACCGGTTTGGATTGTGGTGGAATATGATAGATTACCGCATGCTAACACGCCATTGTGTAATGATTGTTTTACTTCTTATTGTTATATTGATGGAAAAAAAGTTGGGAGTTTTAAGGCGTATCCCTACGTAAATAGGAATGCTATATTTTAAAATGTAATTTAATACTATAGTTTATCATGATTTTGTACATAGACTCGTAAACCATAAAAATCAGCTAATCATTAAAATTATTAAAAATATGTCAATGTTTTAAATTTAAAGCACAAATGTTGTATTTTTGTCGAAAATAATTTTGTCGTCTATCCTCGAATGTTCAAAATACAGACGCTGTTTTAAAAAATGTCAAATTTCATTATTTAATAAAAATAAATAACATCAAATTTAACAAAATATGATTTTAAAGCAGAACATAGTTTGTATTCAAACAAATATTTAAAAAAAAATCATTACACATAAGTGATGAAATTAAATATTGAAATTTGAATTTGACATATTGCGTTTTAGTTAAAACGTTTCTTAAAATGCTGTTGTAAAAAAAAGCATATTCAAATTTCAATATTAATTTCTCCCTTATGTTTACAGAACGATTTTTTTTTTATTTGTTCGAATACAAACTATATTCTGATAACGGACACCAAATGCTATGTCATTACAAACTTAAATTTGTCAATAACTTTTTTCTTAGACCTGTATAAGGATGTGCCGAAACGTCGATTTTGTAAGAATAAATACTGTAGGACTGAAATTTCGAATAATTGTTACATCTATTATTTAAATATTGTGATACCATTGTGTACTCTTATTTCTAAAATATGTACGTACATTAGTTTGTAAGTTTTGTTGTATTTACAATTAATTGTAGGACTATTGTAATAAAGGTATTTTCTTATAAAATAAATAAATTTTATTGATATATTAAAACAAATCTAAATCAATAAATGTATACAAGATAAAACAAAGTAACAAATAAAATATCAGATCTACAAATTTGTGAGCCCTACAATATAAACAAGCCATTTTTCATGTCTCTGTGCTAAATACCCGTGTTGGTTATTCATTTTATAACACTTTGCTATCAAACAATTCTCGCTTTCAGACACTAACCTATAAATTTTCGACGTACTAATTAAATCACTCTCACATTTCAGTATTTTCGGACATTTTTCACCATTGTCTTTCGACTTTTGAGGTAGGACAACAGACTTAACTAATGTATTATCAACAATATTATTATCCCGTTTATCATTCGCAAGAATTAAATTTAAATTTGTTGACATATTTACAGTTATACCGTAATAATTGTACATTAAGGAAAATAGTTCGTGCAAAATATACCTACGGTGGCACCATAAAGTTTCGTGCTCCCTGAAAATGTTATTCAACTCTGAGTTTAACGAAAAATCGTAAAGCAACACACACAAATGATTGTAAAACAAAAGAAGATCAGCTTCATTCCATTGTTTTTCTGTTGTGCCAAGAACAAAATGCAGAACGTCATTTGTTTTCGACGGCAAATCTTTAAAATATTCTCCAACGCAATCTTGATACTTACGACCTATTTTAATTTGTAATTTTTTTATTTGGTTTATAATAAACTGTCTATAATAAAAACCTGTATGCTCGGACACATGTTTCGATGTCCAAGTTTCTGAATAATCTAATTCAGAGGAAATAACGGATTCAATATGTTCGCTACAAGCGAGTTTTAACAAATGTTCCATGCACCAAATCCTATGAGACCATGAATGGTAATTATTTGCAGCTTGTTGGGCCGTCATATTGCAAACTTGTAATTCATCAAGAAAAAGCAGGTACACAGTCATTTTATCTATAATATTATTATTTAATATTCTCCTTAGAAGCCATTTTCTGTAGGAAAACGCTTCGTTGGATTTAAATTTGTAAGAAAGAACTATTTTTGCGATTTTTAATTCGTTTTCTATTGTTACCAAATTGTCGCAAACTAATTCGCGTCGCATATTCCAAAACGTTGAGACATCTGGATTTATTAATAAAGCACCGATTATTAAACGATTAACAGACGGATATTCTTCGTGTAGAAGTTTTCTTTTGGCGACTTTTTTTCTAACTTCGAATAGTTTGTTGTAGGCGTAACCATAAACATGTCGGACACACCAAGATTCTAACCCTAAATTGTTTTCGACGAGTATCACTGGAGATTTGTTCTGGTTAAACACCACAGGTATTATAACGAACTCTTCCCTGAAATGACATATTATTACACAATAATGCATTCATTATTTGATGTTGTAACAAATGTTTTCACCTACTTACACTTCTCTGGTTAAAATTATTGTTTCTATGTCCCGTAGAATTTTTTCAGCCATTGCATTTTTATCACACTGTACGTTATTCATATTAGAATAATGTATTAACTATTTTAAAACAAATATAAAAGAAATAAAAGGTTTTTGGCGTGTGAAACGTCAACAATGATATTTGACATTGACATCATTTGTGAAGCTAGATACACAAATCGATATGGGAGCAGTGTTGCCAACTCTGGGCTGTTATCTAAAGCTTGGTTTCCACATGCAGATTATTGGCGTTTGCGCCAGTGAAAGTATAAAGCAATTTTACGTTTTGGCGCCATTTAGCGAGACAGCGCGCCAGTTCAATAATAAAAGATTTAAAAAAAATGGTCATCGGAACTAATAATTCAGTTTCTGGAGGCATACAAGCAATATCCATACTTCTGGAATAATAAAATTTAATCCCACAAAGATCGAAATAAAAGTATTCGATGCACCGAAAACATCTCTGCGCGAAATCTATCTACGAATCCACCATCTATGCTTTCGCGTCTTTCTTTTTAATATTTTTCAGAGCTCAACAGATAAAATTTGCACTCCCACATTAATGCATACTTGAAATAACTCAGTTGACGCCATCTTTAATCTGTTGCCAGTTCAAAACCGATAAAAATTGTGTGCCACTAAAATTAGCGCCTATAATCTTTGCTTGTAGAAACCTAGCTTTAAGGTACAGATAGTAAAAAATTATGGTATTTAACATAAAATTATTTATAAATGATATTTTTTTTCTTTTTTACCTTCCGTCACCTTTAAATAAAGAAGGTATTGTCTGCGGTCAAAAAATTCGGTGGTTTTCAATGAATAAGCACGTTTTAGGGTCCTTAGAATATGATTTTACTAGTTTTACGATGATGTCTATATGTGTGTGTCTGTGACAAAAAATTCTCCAACTATAACTCTATACTACAATTCTAGAAATTATAATTATTTCCTATTCATTTTGATGTTAGGGTAATAAAAATTAGAAACATGACGATTATATTCACCTTAATATTACTTATTCATGATGAACATTGATAACCAATAAGTATTTTTTAAAAAGCCGCATACTTAGAAACCTCTATTACGGTACGGTTGGTAACACTGTATGGGAGTGTTGCGAACTTAGCACAAAAAAGATCACGAGTTCAAAAAATACAAAAGCAATCTTTATTTAATTCTTATACATTATTCAAAAATTAATCAACACTTAGTAATTTATAAGTAGTAGAATCTTTCTTCAATAAATATCCATGAATATTCAACGAATTCAACAAATTGTAAAAATCATCCAATCCATGTTTTTGAGCGATTTCTTTCAGTTCTGTTATTGGAAACAAATTTCGAGATTCCATTTCGGCTTTTCGTTGAAGAATTCCAACTAATTTTTTTACCTACATACAAATAAATTGTAAAACTAACAAACAGTTTACAGTAATCCCTCGACTTAAGTAAATTCGCAGTTACGTAATAAATCTATAAAGCAAAATTAGCTGTTAAAAGACATTTTAACCTCCCGCCAACCTACATAAGTAAGGGAGGTAATGTTTTCGGTCCAAAAAGTCGATAAGTTTTCAGTGAACAAGCACGAATTAGGGTCCCCACAACATGTTTTTACTATTTTTACAATGATGTCTGTCTGTCTGTGACGATTTTTTCGTCCACGATCTCATATCAAACTTACAAAAAATTCTATTTTCCGTATGCAAGCTTTCTGCATTCTCATAAAAAGTTGATTAGATTTTGGGTAAAATTTGACAACAGGAAGTAGTACTTTACTTGAAGCCTATAACAGTTTTTAACGAAAAACTGAGATTGAAATATAATTCACAACTTCTCAATTTTAATATTTAAAACTTTTATATCATATTATATTTTCGCTAAAATTGATAAACCGGAAGTGATACCTCAAGCTATGAATAGGATATCTTGAAAAAATATATTAAATCATGATCGAAAACTTCTCAAATTTGGTATTTTAAACTCGTATATGATTGGATGGAAATAACATATTAGATTTTGACTATATATGATAAACCGGATGTGGTACTTAACTTAGATCTCTTAACAGATATTTGAAGAAAAACATAATAAAATATAATCCAAAATTACGTATTATATTCTTTTCTATTTATTGTAACAACAAATTAGACTTTTTTACAAACGATCAACCGGAAGTGATACTTTATTTAAAGCTCATTGCTATTTTAAACATGGAATTGACGCGATGTCATGTGCTGACCACATCAGATTTTATTTGAAAAATGTTATTTTTCATCTTTTATATCCGAGTAAATACTACTATGTTTCATTTGTAAAATTTCTTACGAAGCTGCACTTAAGCAATTTACAAATTCAAATTACGTAAAATTCAAGTTACGTAAAAGTTTACGGAACGCATTACGTACGTTAAGTCGGGGATTACTGTACTCTTTCTTATATAGGTACCTTATTTCTTTGGCTCATTCCTGATCCATGTTGAGATCTGGTAAAATCAAGAACATCGTAATTATCGCTAAATGTATCTACCAAACTGTATTTCATTAGTTCGACGACATCTAGTGCGTCTTCTTTCGTTGCGATTTCTCTCATTTCTATTTTGGCTCTTGCCTAGAATATTTTTAAAATATATACTTCATAAGTACTTATAATAATGATTTAAAGAAACAAAACTTATTAAATGGGGCTATTTCCTTCAATGGGGGATTCCACGATTTTTTTACATGTTATATAGTATTTTTCATGAGGTATTTTTAAATTCAGAATTTCCCTAATTTTTCTTTTGCTAATACTCAACCTCTTACTGAAGAAAAAAAATGGCAAATATTTAGTATAGCTTGCGGACACTCATGTGACGAAGCGAATTAGCCAATCAGAACTTGGGGAGAAAAAGTTGAAATTAAATTTTAAAAAATTAACAAAACTACTTATAATTACAACATTAATGTCAAGCCCCCTCTGAGAGTAAGGTTATTAGTTTTGGAACGATTTTGAGTAATTTCGTACTCTGGAGTAGAGTTTTGGAACGCAACTCTGAAGTTTGTTTTGGTAGCGTGTTCAGAGGTTATGAGTTTTGTTTTCATAGTTTGGTAGTTTTCATATTAAAGTTTTTGGTGCGTATTGAGTTATTTTATATTTTTTTTTGCCAAACCATGAAAACAAAACGCATAATACGCTATAAACCAAAACAAACTTCAGCTCCCCGTCCTTCAATCTGACAGTTTCTCCCCAGGTTCTGATTGGCTAATTCGCTTCGTCACGTGAATGTCCGCAAGCTATCCAGCGTTTCTTGCCTTACAACGTAACGAACCCATTGGTGGAGAGTAATGGTATTATATCGCGCTTTCTCTCTCAGCAGCTTCTCTCTTGGCTGCTGTTACCAGAAGTCTTAAACCATTTGTTAATGTTGTGCGGTTATTATTAAATTATACTTACATAATGCTACGCTGTACTGATGAGCTCTAATAAGAGCGAAACACGTGCCTATAACTGCTATTGAGCGATTACCCTACGAACAACATTTTTCTAGTTTTTATAACTTTACGCTTACGATATATGTATATTATTTTCGTTTATAATGAATAATATTCAGCCGCCTTAATCAAATAATAATACAAATCTGGAAAATGACACCCTAGAGGAACAGTTTAGCAATCACTGGTTTGTTGATGGAAACGCCCACTCACAGTGTCTTCCAATAAAAGATGCCGAGTTCGGTAGCGTCATTAAGCCCGAAAAAATCTGCGCGTTTTAAAAGTGTATAATATATTTTAGTATTTTTTAAAAATGTGATAAAATATACCGGGAGTTTATTTTATCAGTAAACATAGGGTACATTATTGCCATAGTTACGGTATGAATGTTTGACAGCAATGTATTGAAGCGTTTATTTTATGAGTAAACATAGGCGTTTAACATGGGAAGCAGTTTTTGTAAATACAAAGTGTTCGGCAAAAATTCAAGCCATGCTATTAAACATGATAATAGTATATTACATCTTGTACATTATTTAATATTAATTACATAATAATATTGCAAAAATTGCAATAAATTACAGAAATTGTCAAATAAATAATTGTTTAAATTTTTAATTACGCAATATGAAAAGATTTACAAATGTCTACGGTGGTGCAGTGGTTATAACATTGGCGTCTGAAATTTTTGGTTGGAGTTCGATTCCCTGTTGGGGTAAATATTTTATTTTTTTTCACATAAAAATTGTTGAACTTTTTAAAATCTCTGTTGTATTTCGTATTACAGTCATTTAAAAATAATAATAACATTGTAATAAATAAAGAGAAAATAGCTGACAATAATTGATTACAATAATCAAAACAACAACAATGCATTGTATTTTCTTTTGATAAATACAGTAAAAACATAATAAGTACTCAAATTTATTATATTTCAGTTATTTTTATTAATATCAAAAGAAAATACATTGCATTGTTATTGTATCAATATTTTGATTATTGTCATCAATTATTCTCAATTATTTTCTCTTTATTTATTACAATGTAATAATTATTTTTAAATGATTGTAATATGGAAATCGATTTTTAAAAGTTAAACAATTTTTACGTAAAAAAAATAAAATAATTATCCCAACCAAAAATTTCAGACGCCACTGTTATAACCACTGCGCCACCGGAGACATTTGTAAAGCTTTTCATATTGCAAAATAGAAAACTAAAACTATTATTTATTTGACAATTTCTGTAATTTACTGCAATATTATTAAAGCAGTTCATATTAAATAATATACAAAATGTAATGTACTATTATCATGTTCAATAACATGGTTTGATTATTTGGCGGACACTTTGTATTTACAAAATAAAGCTTCTCATGTTAAACGCCTATGTTTACTCATAAAATAAACGCTTCAATACATTGCTGTCAAACATTCATATCGTAACTATGGCAATGATATACCCTATGTTTACTGATAAAATAAACTCCCGGTATAGAAAAGAAATTTGCGTCAATAACATAGTTATATGAGTGGAATCCCCTATTTGACTAATAATATGTAAGGTACTAAAGATGGTTAATTTTCTCACCAAAGTAAGCCTCGTAAGAGACTGTGCCTGTCTAGTAGTAACTGGCGTAGAGTCAGCAGTTTGATGCTTCTTACGTAGTTCTAAATAAAACTGTTTTAATACAGAAGCTGCCTCAACTGCCAACGTTGGATGAACATATTTTCTGGCATATGCAATATATTTTCTCAATAATTGATGAGGAAGAACATCTAAGTTTTCGTTTGGTGCTAATCGCAATCTTTCTCTAAAATAATTATAATTTGTAACTGATCTATGTTTGTGAAATTTGAAATTATTCTATGTCACTACTTACTGTAGAAGTGTGTTGTCAGAAGTTGATGTATCTAAGTTAAGTGCAGTTTGTAGACTTGAATTTAATCTTTTATTGCCGCCGCTGTGCAACGCAAGCACGTGTTCCGATAATAAATTATCCAGTTGCTAATAAATAAAGCATTCTTTTAAATTGTTAGTTCATCAAAATATTTTTGTTTGTGAATAATAATATTTGCAAAACCACAATCACAATATAGTATAATTTTTTCGAGACAAGGGCAGAATAATAACAAGCAAATAACTTTATTATAAACTCTTCTAAATTATAGTTTCAATATCAATTTTTCAACTTTGTTATCTTTGTAAGTATATTGTGTTTCTCTCTGTATAGTCTGGAAGTCAGCCGCTGAGACGTTTACAGCTCGATTCTCGAAAAAGTTCAAGCTAATCCTCATTTTTGAATTAGCGAATTCTACTCTAATTTTGACAGTTTACATCTTGAAATATAATCTAATCTATTCCCAATATCTGCCTTTTTTGATAATATTTGCAAGATTACATTTTAAATACCAGAATAGAATTCGCTAATCCGAAAATGAGGATTAGCTTAAACTTGTTTGTGAATCGGGTTGTTAGTGTATTGATAATTAAGTCTGTTATTTCCAGCCTACGTGTAGGGTTAATATTTAGCTATGGATGAGCTATGGATGCTGTATGATAACCTTTCACCCTGAACCCCTTAAATATGCTTTTCTGAAGATTATAATCGTTTGTTTTTAGTTAGTATAGTGTCTGGTTACCAATCCGGTGACCCGGGTTCGATCCCGGCCAGTGCAGATTTTTAATCGCACAAGAGTGATCTCTGTGGTGCACTCTCCATACTAGCTATGAGTGCCCGTGAGGTGACGCCTGGTAAGCGCCCACACGGTAAAAATATATCATCATAATAGGGTCCTATACCATAGTCATATTTTAACTATCTTAAATAAGAAGACGAAAATATACATAAATTAATGAGTATTAGTGAAAAAAAATTCTTTAAATATTAACTAGGTCACAAACTACAAGCGATTGAACCTGATTACTAATTGGGTATGACGTGTTAGGTACTAAGAATTTGATTGGTCGCCTGATTTTAAAAAGAAGATTCGCGCGTCTGTAGCGGTCACCTTTGAAAGAATATGAAATGTCATGTTGTTCTATAACCTAACAAAACATTTAACAATTTTGTGTTTGATGAATTTGTTTAATTATAACATCTAGTAATATTAACAATAATCATGTATTTATAAATAAATCAATTTGTAATATGAATTAAATTAATAATAATATTAATTAAATTAATATTGAAACTTCAAAACAGGCAAACATTAGCGCCATCCGTCGTCATACTTTGTGTAATAATATTGTCAAACTGTTTCAATGTTCTGTAATTTATTAGGAAGAAATCCTTGTTAAATGCTTATTATTTATGTTATTTATACTTAATAATAATTTCTTCGTAAATATAACGTATAAGTTTTTATATAAAAACATTTCAGCTATGCAACCATGAAAAAAATTGTTTCCAGTATAACTAACAGTTTGTCCCATTGTTTATCGATCACTCGTTAGTACCCGCTACGTCACGCACAAATTCTTAAATTTTAAAAATTCATATCTCGCTTATTACGTAAAATTTTTAAGTCGCGTTTGCACTGAAGTTCTTATTTTATCCTGTTCTTACAGGAAAAATATAAAAGAAAAATGGTATAGGACCCCATTACTGATGTTAACATGTAATGTAGATACTGACACACCCAGTAATGGGTAATATGTCGTGATGATATATTTATTTAGTTTTTAGTTAATCTAGTTTAGAGATTAATATTGGAAAGACATACAGTCTGTGTTGGCCTTTCATGTTTACGTTTTGGGATGCATAGATATTTTTATTTAGTTATGTTTAGTGCAGTCGTTAATAATAAGTTGTAAATAAACATGTAATTAAAATTTAGTATAAAAAAATATTGTGTGTCCGTCTCCATAACAGTGTTCATCAATCATCCCTTTAAGTATTATTATATAGTTGTGAATATTAACTCACTTGGTTGGGTTTGTCGGTGAGTATAAAAACTAAGTCAAATCTAGAAAGCAATGCAGCTCCTATTTTCAAGTTTTCGGAAACAGTTTTAGCTTTGTTGTAATGTCCTCCGGCTGGATTAGCAGCGGCTAAAATTGCGGTACGAGCTGGTAATGTGCAAACTACTCCAGCTTTGGCTATGCTAACGCTTTGTTGTTCCATAGCTTCCAATAAAGCCTAAAATGATTTTAAATTAAAAGCTATAAACTACTCAGTAGAATGATTTATAAAAGTTGTTACAAAATATGAAGATAACAAATTTGAGCCTACACATATTATTGTAGATAAACAATTTTAAAGTAGATTGAATACTATTAAATAAGTATCGTGTTGATGTGTGTCGGTCTGTATATTTGTGAACAAATATTTCAAATTCTACTTGAATAAGGAGGCATTAAATTTATATTTAAACTAAACATTTTTATTAAAATGAAACGGACTATTATTAAAGCCTAAAAAAGTTATTAGTTTTGAAAATATTAGAGTTTTTAATGCCCTTAACAATTCCTTCAAACACTATTCCGAATTTTTACTACTTTCCAGAGTTGTGCTATCGACGTTTTAAGTTCAATATAATCTGATTTTAACATTTTTAAATATTATATTTTAGAAATTTATGTTATTACAAATATTAAAGAATATAAAATTCTCTATCCAATAAATTGAACATTTTTATTATAACTTCTATAGATTTAGCAATAGAGAATTATAAATATATAAAATAAATCCATTGTATAATGAATGAAACAGCTCATGGAAACCAGTTGAAAAATTAAAATGTTTGTAATTGACATAAATGTCAGTGTCAAAAATCCAGACATTACTGAATAATTTTTCTGGGAAGTACATTTAATATTTCTTACTTTATCATTAATTAACAGCCCGATTCACAAAAAAGTTTAAGCTAATCCTCATTTTTTGATATTATCAATAAAGGTAGATACTAGAAATAGATTAGACTATATTTTAAGATATAAACTGTCAAAATTAGAGTAGAATTCGCTAATCAAAAAATGAGAATTGCTTAAACTTTTTTGTGAATCTGGATGTTAATGTTTAAAATTATAGATATAGCTGCCGCACGTTAAGTTGACACTGTCCTTGAATGCGGAAAACCTAAAATTGTTACTTGGACAAGTCGAGATGTAATAGTAATTATAATATGCTATTGTTATAACGAGGAAAAGACTCCGTTTAATATAAATTGGAATAAAAAGAAAGGGAATTCATTTATAAGCCAAAGTATGTAAAGTACCAGTGTCAACTAAACACGCGCTTGCTAGACATATATTCCATTATACCGAGAGTTTTTTTTATCAGTGAACATGGGCGTATGTCATTACCATAGTTACATTTAAAATGATTGACAGCAATGCATTATCGCGTTTTTTTTTTAAACTGGACATAGGACGTGACATTTAGTATATTTGTCAATGTCATCAAATTGTCATACTTCAAAATGTATACAGTTAAAGAAAAGTTCAAATTGTAAATTGGAGTAATTATAACGAGTCTACAAGTTTCTGACTTATGTGCATTAACTTTTAATAAGCGACCCAGTCCAACAACTATAAGAAAAATTTACAATGACTACAGAACTAAAGGTAGGTCAATAAACAGCACAAGAGGAAAATCAGACCAAGTATTGTAGTTAATAGTAAGAAACAAGAAATTATGCAATTAAATGAAAGTGACAACATCCTGTCAACAATTTTTTTTCTGAATTAAGAATACTAGTATACAAGGTTTTAAGACAAGAACATTTTAAGAGTTTTAAATATCAAAATCACCAAGAGTTATTACACAACGATATAGAACGAACAAATATCTTTTGCGAAGATATGATGAACAAAATTAATAGTGGGGAAATATTACTGGATCGAATTTTATTTACGGATGAAGCGACATTTTATATTAATCGGGAAGTAAAGTCACAAAATTGCAGGTATTGGAGTCGTCAAAATTTTCACTTATATCTGCACCAGGTATTCCCCCAACGCTGGATAGGACGTGGTGGAGAAGTGGAGTGGCCTGCAATGCCACCAGATCTTGCACCAAACGTTTTTTTTTTCTTTGGGGCCATTTAAAAAATCGTATTTACAATGGTGACAAAATTAATATTGATCAATTAAAAAATAGGGATAAAATATAATTTATATTAATTATTTCTTGCCTTAGGCTTATGTCAGAGTATAGAATTATACCATACAATTTGAACTTTTTCTTCAACTGTATACATTTTGAAATATGACAATTTGATGACATTGACAGATATACTAAATGTCACGTCCTATGTCCAGTTTAAAAAAAAAAAACGCTACAATACATTGCTGTCAATCATTTTAAATGTAACTATGGAAATGACATACGCCCATGTTCACTGATAAAAAAAACTCTCGGTATATTCTTCAGAAATTCCGCCAATCTCGTCAAAGAATTGGAAGAATCTCGAATATTTAGAAGAGGAGGAAACTTGTTCATAGAATGAATTGAAAAATAAATAACAGATTTAATTAGAACTTTTTGTGTGTACGAGAAATGTTAAATACAATACTTATGTAGTCTAATATGAAAATGGCGAGAGGTATTGTACTGGATACAACAGATTTTTATTTTTGTATTCGATTATTATTTCAAAATTATCAAAATATAACTTTCCTAGGATAGAATTTTTTTAATAATTAGTAACTATATATCTGCTAGGTGTTTGGCTTTTTTTAGAATTATTCCAATTTTCATAAATTATCTCACTCACCGCATGCTGGGAGGGCATCTTATCAAACTCATCAATACAACAACACCCTTGATCCGCCAACACCAACGCCCCTGCTTCTAATGAATACTCCCCCCCAGACTCCCTGGTCATCGTGACCGTCAACCCCGAGCTAGTACTCGTGTTCCCACAAACGAACACTCCCCGTGGGGCAACATTGGCGCAGGCCTGCAACATCTGCGACTTGCCAAGCCCCGGGTCGCCGACCACCAAGATGTGAGCGTCAGGGCGAACCCCTACAGAACGACCAGAGCCTCCAAAGAGGCCGAGGAGCAGGCCTGCTTTAACGAGCTCGTGGCCGAAGATGGTGGGGCAGAGGGAGTGGACTAGCAAGCGGAAGAGATTGGGTTCGGAGTGGATTTTCTGAAATAATTTTTTTTTTGTTTAAAATGCGAGATTCACTCAAAACAAGTAGGCTATTGTCGCGATATCTATTACTTTCTGAAGTGGTCGTCTAAAAAAATAATAATGATTATCCTCCGTAAAGAAAGTTTGACAAAAGGGCATTTGTAGCACGATGAAAACATTATTTCTGTATGGAGAGTAGTGGGTTCGAATCTACCGAACTTTTTTTTATTAATATGATTATTTTTTGTTGCAGTTTTAAATACATATCAATTTTAATACAGCCAATTTTATTTAATTGTATTAAATAAATATAAAGAAAAATTAAAAATAAAAGAAAATGAAGTTAGAACCCACCAACCAGGAAGCATAAACCTTAACATCGTGCTACGAACGCTCTTTTGTAAAACTTTCTTTATGGAGGATAATAATTATTACTTTAAAATTTCTATAGCATTTTTAATTTTCTTTAATCATTTTTTAATAATTTTGGTGCCGCAATATCCACCTCCTAATTACAATATTTGGCGAATAATAACTATGGATATAATTGTATCAACAAATAAAGTTATTAAGGCTGCGTTCCAAAATCAAAAGTACCGAGTATTGGAAAAGGAGGTAGAGTATGATGCCGTAATTGTTAAATAACCCGTTTTACATGAATTTAGACAAATTTCAGACTTAAGAAGTGTCGCCATCTATTGACAGAGAAATGGGTTATTTCATTAATGTATTGATATTGAACGAGCTGTCAAATAATTAATTCATATGTTTTTCACACAATATAATTGTATCTCATTTTCAATCAATAAGTTTAGTGAATTATTCACCCTTATTCTGTAACTCAGTCGATAATATTTGTCGATCGAAAATAATTTTTGACAAATATAAACAAATGTACCATCTGTCAGTTTCATTTTTTATTCAGTGTCTGCTGTAATTATTGGCTACAATTTATTATCGATCGATAAAAGTTATCGATTGAGTTACAGAATATGGGTGATATCTATTTAATCGTGTTCACCAACGCTAGTATATGCACACTGTTACTAACAGTAATTTAAGAGTGTAGTTTGTTTTGGAGTAAAAAATTTAAACTAAATTAAAAATAATTTTAAAAATTTAGCAAAACAACTTATAATGGGGTCCTCCACCATAAGAAAAAATAATAAAATGTAAACTTTGTACTTAAAGTACTATTCAATAAATAACGATTAAGATAAAAAATATTTTTTTAACAATTTATGAAATATTTGATAGTTGTTGTCAGTGTCACTGTGACGTCAAACTATTGCTCTCTTTCTCTCGTAGCCTACTGTAGAGTTTAGTGCGAAGCGAGAGAAAGATAGAAGTGTCGCCGTGACGTCATAGTGACCTTAAAAATCAAATGGAGTTAAACTAAAGACAATTAAGAATTTTTAAAACTACGAATTGCTTCAAAATTAAACGAACTTTCATTTATAATAAAAAAATTAGAGTGCAGAACCCCATTACACGATTAATGTCAAGCCCATATTACAAGCGCACTTTTATAATAAAAGAGCTTTTATGGAGCACTCTCCTCATAATATAATATGAAAGTACGTTCCTTAAAAGCGCTTTTATTATAAAAGTGTGCTGGTAATACAAGCCAATGTGTTTACTTATGTTTATTTTCAACCAAAAGCATGTTTTCTTTCTCGAGAGGGCAAATTACTTTCATATGTTGAGAATTGTGAGTACCTATCCATATTTGAAAATATTGAAGTAATTTTTGTACCCTGCTCGATAGTAGGGTAAGTAGAGTATCACTTTGGAGTAAACTCTGGCTGTTTTGGAGCAGGTTAAGAGTAAACTCTGAGAGTAAGATTATTAGTTTTGGAACAACTTAAGAGTAATTTCGTGCTCTAGAGTAGGGTTTTGGAACGCAGCTTAAGCGGTGGATATTTCGGTCCTTGGACAATTAATTATTAAAATAATGCAAAAGACGTCCACAAACATGTGAGCAAAGTTTTATAACAATCAGATTTAAAATGGAACGCAAATATTCTAATTTCACATGTTAAATGCCTATACAACGGATTTCGAGCGCCACCCGGATCACAATGTTCGCGCCAAAATTATATTAATTTTTTCGAAGAAAAAGTTAATTTTACAAAACAGATAAAATAAGAAAAATTATTTTATCAATTATATCAAATACATTTACCTGAATGGCATAATAGTCGACCAAATTAAATTCAATTCCTTGAGCACCATTTACAGTTTGGGACTGATTTTTATTATTAGTAACTGACACTGCATCCATGTACAACAAAAATATAGAAGCTTGTTTGCTTTTATTATTATCCTCTGTATTTCTCACTTTAATTATTCCAGTTATCGTAACATCATCCCCAGGAACACATGAGTCAACCAAATCATCAGTTAGTTCGCATTCAACTGTTCGAGGGATTCTTCCACCTTCACGCTAGGGAAATTAATTATTTTTATAAATAATTCCATATTGTAAATGTATTTTTAATACTTGATCTGCTCCGACTAACTCTTGTAGTTTTAAAACTTGCCAATTATCAGTTCTAGTGTGTTCTGAAGACAACATAGGAAGAAATTTTTGTTGAGAGCGACAACCTTTGCTGTTGCATTTAGTTGGTACGGTGTATATACCATCTGGTTGTTTTACCACTTGAGAACCGCCACAACCATGGCATTGGAATGCCATAAATCGGCAAATTAATTTCACATTACTGACTCTTATTACAGTACCGCGCACAGAAACTAGTTTACCGAAATAATTTACTTTTAATTTTTTCAGATGTAGTATTGGTTCATGATTTGCAATTCTAGCACGAATAATAGGTAATTCTAAACGATCAAGTTCTAATTCATGGCCTTTTTTAATAGATTGGTTTTCTATATCTGTTATAATAGTTTGATGCATTGCAATCCCTAAACAATTTAATGCGACTTCACCGTTTGAAGTTAAATCTTCGGAAAAATTAGGCCAATCTTTATTAAATATTTCATCTTTGTTTACTATTAATAAATCTAAATTAAAAGCTCTGCTATCTTCAATTTTATCAAACGAAAATAAAGTTTGGTTACGTTGTATAAAACTTTCAAACGCTTTGATTTTTTTGTGAGTTGGAGAACCATCTATGTACGATTCATCAGGAAAATATTGATACCACGCTTTATACGGCGTCGGATTAGTTTCATTACTAATAATTTCCCCTAATTCGACAGATTTGCTACTAGTACTAGGTGAATTATTTTTACGTATCCACGGTGGTTTCCCGCGTCCATTATAAGACTTTCCTCCTCTTGTATACCAGTTCTTTTTTGGCTGATTCATTTAATTGTTGTTAACAATAATTAAACACAAAAACAAACTTTAAACTTGACTAAACTTTAAAACAATTCAAAATCTGACATTTCTCATTTGTTTGGCAAATGGTGACAACCACAAAGTTATAAATTCCCTAGATTAGAAACTGGTTACTTTTACTTCGAAAGACTGGTCAGAAGGGAAGTTGAGATTATCGCCAATTTTAAAATTTGTTGTCGTTTTCGCAAGAATAAATTATTTACAACACCAGTGCTTTATTATATGGGTAAGTTTATGTTATAAGGTAGATTTATTGTTTTGCAGTAGATATATTGTAGCAAATCTTTTATTGAATTTTTGTAACATGTCGCAACGCATGGACGTGGGAATATTCCACTGACCTCATAAAATGTACTTTTAAATGATTGCTTATATTTCTTTAAAAATGAATGAAACATGGGTTTATTTGTTATTAATTAGATTAATTTTTATTTTACCTATCTTTTAATGTTTAATATGTAGCAAGCTATTTATAATTTCATTGATAAATTTGAAATTAAACATTGTCTTCAATCTACGCCTTATTTACATATGCATTGTGCACAACAACAATGTAGAATGGTTACATATATACGTCAATTATATTATTTTTATACCTTTATAGATGCTTTTAGCCCTTTTTGTACCGGAATTAAAGCTGAAGAATTAATATTGCATTGTAAATTATTATTATTAATAAATAAACAAAAACATAACATTTTATATTAATTTATTAATCCATACTTACAACATGCACTGAATTAAATTCATTTTTATTTTATCTATCTGTTAATGTTTAATGTAACAAACTATTTATAATTTCATTGCTAAATTCGAAATTAAAAATTATCTTCAAACTTCAAATTACGTCTTATTTACTTATGCAATGTGCACAACAGTACTGTAAACATTGTGTAAATTATTTTTTTGTCCCTTTATTGATTTTTTGGCCCTTTTTGTACCGGAATTAATAACTGAAGAATTCATATTGTACTGTAAATTATTATTATTAATAAATAAACAAAAATATAATATTTTATAGCCCAAATCCATAATAGTTCGGGCGGTTTACATTTTCAACAAACAAATTATACAATCTACACAAATGGTGAGAAATTTAAAAAAAATTCTTTTGACTAGTTTGAAATATAGATTTTATTAACATAAAAACAGAATGTTATTAAAGTATTCCGCCATTTAATATTGTGTGTAATCGCCTCGAGCATCGCCTTTATTAATAATGCCGCAGCTAATAGGGGATTCCAGCTTAATCAAATTAAAGGAAAATAGTAAAAAAAAAAAATACGAATGTATATGCTGAATAACGAATATTAATAAAAAATTAAATAGTACCTATAATTGAAATATTTCGGAAATAAGGGTTTTTTTGTTATAGCGCTTCGACACGAATATGAATTCAATATATAAGATTTTGATTGGCGACCGAAAGACCGCCTATACATGCATAACAAATAGCGTGTTAGGAGGTGGGGCTTACTACCAATGGAAATTAAGAAATTCAAATTCGAAAAGAGGGGCTAACATTCCTGTACTGCAGTTTTCAAACAGTTTTTATTTTAACATAAATTTCTTGCGTTAAACTTAATAATTTAAATACACTTGTAATTATAAAGTATGTAGACTTATACAGTGTTATAATATTCATTTATTTTATGTAAATATAACTTAAAATAGCATATATTTCAAGAACATTTAGGTCCATGATGAAAACAGTTTGATATAAAAACACATATGCGTGACGTTACGTCAATTTTTTCAAAATTCGGGAGACCATAACTCGCTTATTAATAGGATTTTTTCACCGGATTTTCATCAATAGTCTTAGTTTTCCTAATATTTTCAGATGAAATTAAAAAAAAAAAATAAAAATGGTGGAATCACCCATTGCAATTTGCACGAGTGCATCTAGCGGTAAAGCATTCCAAACAAAGACCTGTCATCAGGCATTGACAGTACACCTCAGCCATCGTTTTTGTTGAATAATCGAATAATCTTCAATATTATCAAACAAAAAAGTTGCCCCAGGCATATCTTCTGGTTTTAAACTCATTTTTATTAAACACAACGAATAAATTACAATAAAGAATTAGATTAAAAATGAATGATAGGTGCAAACATAGTGGCAGATAGGATCAGGGAGCGGGACGTAAGACAACGTGGGGAGGTTTGCTTGGAACATGATCTTCTATCTTTGTCTTGCATGTAGGGTTGCCAACTGACCTTTTTTGGAAAGGACTGTCCTTTTTTAAGCATATTTTGTCCTTGTCCTTTTCTAAACCACGAAAGGACGCGATTTGTCCTTTTATAGTAAATTTTGTTATTAATAATATTTTTTTTCTTATTATAAATAGGAAAATGAAATAATTATTTCACATTTTATATAATGTAATGAAATAACGATAGAATTTTTGACTTATTAATGTATTAGATATTGGCAGTTAACATTTTAAGGTTAGATATTTTATTGTGTTTTACTTGTTTTTGTCATGAAATATTGATTTTAATTTTTTAAGAATTTGTTAATTTTCTTCATTGTAAAAAACTATATATTATCTAACTTTGCAATAAAACATGTTTGACCTTGAAAATTTTCAATTATCAATTATTCATCATAAATTTTAAACCTACACATAATACAAAAAAAGATTGCCGAAAAAATGTCATTTCCTATAATTTTATAAAGTTGGCAACCCTACTTGCATGTGACGTAAATTCTGTAAGTGTCTATTCTCTTAGGCATTGTACCCCTAAGCTCTGAAATTTTTTCTGTGAGTATTGTCCCTTTTTTACAAGGAAGGTTTTACTGTACGCCCTGGATTTATATGAAGTTGTTTTCCATTCTGTTGAAAGTAAAGGGTCTCGGTAGAATTATTACCACCAGTTATGTGCCCCACAGTTTTTTTAAGTTTTAAGTCTATATTTAAAGTAGCCGAAAGGATTTTGTTGTAAGTTCTAATCATTTGTGCAGATTTTATAATTTTTTTGGGCTCGTATTTACTCGATACATAGTCACATGACCACAAATATTTTTTTGTTATCATTATAAACATGAATTAATTAACGAACTCCGTACTAAGCATATTTATTTTCTGATGAAAAAGTAATTGAGATGATTTATAAGTTTTTGGGGTCATGGCGGTATTATCTCCACGTCCAAGCACTCTTCTAACCCCTTGACCCGGTACTGATAAGAAATGACCTTTGACCGGGGGTGTGAGTACAAAACTAAGCACCATTCGCCAATTCATAATTGTGTTTCTCAATTTCTTGTGACGAGACGAACAAGTAAGTCAAAGTTTATTCGTACTTCAATTTTATCTGTTTTTGTTTGTCATTCATGTATTTGATTTTGATTTCTTTGTTAAGATATTTTTTGATAAGAGAATTTTGTAAAGAAAAATGTAAAACGTAAAACGTTCTTATCTATTTTGTATGGAAAATATTTAACTATGATTTATTTCTTAAATTTGATAATGATAACAAATTACTTTGTCTATGCTCATTGGTTTTACTTCTTCACTTTTGCTCTAAATGAAAAATGGAAATAATTATCAATTTATCCGTTTAACATCGTTCGGAATTGAACCCGGACGTGTACAAATCACAACTTGTTCCATAAGGCACACTAACGCGAATTGTTTTAATTTTTGAGTTATCTATAAATAAATTGATTTATTATTAATTTTAGACTTATGGTTTTAATTACAAAGTAGATGTCAAACTTAAATGCTATTTTTTGTGTAAAAAGGTTCTGAATTCTAATTTCGATTTCGCTGCATCTAAATCATCGTCTATTTTTCAAATGGAATGTTGTTTAATATATCTTTAAACTTTCTCAAAGTAATTTAAATTAGTTCTACAGTGATGACAAATACCTACACTTTAATTTTCATCAACAATTAACCAAATTATAAGGAACGGTGATAAAAATAGGAGCTAATTATAAAACACAAATTGAAAAGGACGGTTTTAAACGCCATTTAGCGACTGGTCCTGTTTAATTGTAATTATAAATATAATTTATGTATTAATGTTTTATCTTATAGATCCATATAGAAAATAAAAAAATTATACTTTTTTTTAATACTTAACTAAAGGCAAATTTAAAAAATCTGTTGTGGCCAGCATAAAACCTTCCGTTTTGATGTATTTTGTACAAATCCCATACCAAAAGTTCATTGGAAAAGATTCTATATATCCAGTAAAATAAAAACACAAATACAATTGTTTACAAATTCCACACAGAAAGTTCCTTTGAAAAGATTCTATAAATCCAATAAAATTGTAACATGAAATTATGTATACTCATATATGTATATAATAATGCGTGCACTTAAGCAACATTCTCTTTACAATCACCGCATACAATTAAATAATATTACTACCAAGTTTATATCTCTACCCATTTTTGAATCATTGCCCCAAAAGTCAATATATCCCACATTTAGATAAAAACTTCAAAATTTTCAAAAATCTAATTTTTATGTATCTAGATACTTCTCAATATGCTGATTCCAAATTTTGAAACCGCGTGTCGATATCTCTTTTCGTTCTCGAGATATTTAGATTCAAAGTTTTGCTCAAAACTGTCCATTTTTGGGAAATAACCCAAAAATGGGTCGAGATATGAATTTGGTGACAACACTATTCGATTCTACGGACAAAATTACATAAGTACACCAATTTTCAGAAATTTTGAACACCGCATACAATCTCTAAAGCAAAATAACTGAAAATTGCCAAAAATCGCAAAAATCTAAGGGGTACCCCTTACGATTTTTTCAGATTTTGGCCATTTTCTGGGGTTTTCAAGCTTTTATTCATAAAAAATGAATCGGTTTGACAAAAATTATGAAAATTGCTATACTTATGTATTTTTGTCCGTAGAATCGAATGGTGTTGTCGCCAAATTCATATCTCGACCCATTTTTGGGTTAATACCCAAAAGTGGGTAGTTTTGAACAAAATTTTAAATCTAAATATCTCGAGAACGAAACGAGATATGGACCAGCGCATTGAAAAGTATCTAGATACATAAAAATTATATTTTTGAAAATTTTGAAGTTTTTATCTAAATGTGGAGCAATAATGCAAAAATGGGTAGAGATATAAACTTGATAAGATTTATTACAAATGTTATTTTTATTAAAAAACTTTAGAAACAAAGCCATAATATTTTAAATGGAACTATATTGTTATTGATTTTTGATATTTTAAATAAATCTTTGTATATTTTAATCCTTAAAAAATAATGAATTTTAGCTATGGTATTTTAACTTGCTCTTCTTTAACCTTTTTTGATGTCAATATTTTTATCTATTATTAAAATTAAAATATATTTGTTCCATTGCTTCATTTTAGTAAACATAAACATTTTTATCTTTTCAATGAAATCGGAGAAGAATAAAAATAAAATAATAGTATCTTAAATCTTAATGCTTTATCTGTGAAATAAAACAATAATATGTATTTAATCCTATATAATTTGAGTTTGAGTTTTGAAAAATATACAAAGATTTATATAAATATATATCATCACGGCATGTTACCCATTTCTGGGTGTGCCACAATCTACTTTATCGCAGATATCGGTAATGATGATGACATATTTGTACCATGCGGGCGCTTACCAGGCGTCACCTCACGGGCACTCATTACCAGTGCAATAAACATAAACTTTAACAGTTTGAGGAAGTAATATCGAATATCGGTTGAAAATTTCATACATAGGTTTTATTTTAAATATTTCTTTATCTTTGAAATTAAGTTGCGAAAGTTTGTTAAAATTTAGTTAATCAATTTTAAGTTGCGACCTGTTTTTTACCTCTCGCTAAGCGAGGTATTGGATTCATGCTAAAATTCGCATATCCAGATTTTATTGAATAAGCACGATTTAAGGTTCCTAGAATCCGATTATAACATTTTTGAAATGATGTCTGTGTGTGTGTGTGTGGATGTGTGTATGTATGTCTGGATGTTGTAGTCACGATTCCTCAAAAACTATAAGACTTAAAAAATATTTAACTGCAGTTTCCTCAATCTGACATTCCTGGGAAGAGCTGAAAAGGTTTTGGTAACAATTGAACAACCGGAAGTAGTAGTTTCTTAGAAAAATTCTTCTAAATATAATTTTTTGGGAGTTTTTTTTATTAAATATTGAAGAACATAAAATTCTCCATCTAATACACTTAAAATTTTTATTATATCTTGCATAGATTTAGAGATAAAGACACTATAATTTATAGAGTACACTAATCGCAGAGGCTAAGGCACTAAGGAAACCAGTTGACAAATTCCAATGTTTATAACTGACACATGTCATTGTCAAATATCAACAGTTTTAGTAACATTCTGATAGGTTTTTCTGGGAAGTATATTTAATTTTTCTTATTGTTTTATTAATAAATAAATAATAAACTATAGGTAAAATTGTGGTAAAATGCATAATCCATCAGAAATCTGGTTAATGAATTAGAAGAATCTCTGTCATTTAGAAACTTCCTCATACAATGAAAAATAAATATAATTAGAATTATATGTGTGCAGAAGACATGTTAAATACAATAAAAAACAATATTTGGGTAAATTTCTGTAATATTTTTTATAAAACGACGGTTCGAAAGCGAAGTGCAGTACAATATTTATATAGCCTAATATGGAAATGGCGAGAGGTCTTGTGCTGGCCACAACAGATTTTTTAATATTAATTTCTAAAAAATATGAACAATGAATATTATTGTTCATAATTTTAGCGTATTTTTTAAAATTAATTAATTAATCCTAATACAAAGATGGAAATGGTAGTAAACGTTGCCATATGATGAACATCTTTACGCATTGCGCTTAGTTATTAATTATAGCTCTTACGCATTAGGACAATCGGTAGAAATTAGTCTTTACAGTCAATAGTTATTTATTACAATCTAAATATGTACATACAGTAAAATTTTTGAAAGAAGTCCGATCAAGGCCATCTATGAATTGCATCTATGAATTAAGATTTTGTGCTGTCAAATTTAGTAGTGTCTTTTACTTAGTTTTTATGAGGGTACATAATATTTTGTGTACATACATTAGGTATTTATTTCAAATTTAATGATTCATAGTCATACCGTTTTAGCAATTAATTGAAAGTCATAAAAGCTGATTTACGATACAAATTTATTTCTTTACATCGCATTTTTTCTTTTTTTATATATAAATCTTTAACAATGACATCATGTGTCATGTTACCATCACGTGAACTGTATTACGTGTAAGTACAAGTTTCATTTTATAATTTCTAAACATTTTCCGTTTTTAATTCATAAAAACATTAAAAGTTCAACCCATTATCAAATCTGGTCATTTCTTAGTAACAACTGTGAAATATCTCTAAATGATAATTTTGGTTTCGACATATTTTTTATAAGTTTTTTTCGCAAATTTTTTATAATATATTTTGACTAGGATAGAATTTTGGACTTTTAAAGATATAAAGTATTTACAAGCATCTAGTGGGTGATTATATGAACTTTGAACTGTGAATAAATGTGTCCTTGTGGCTATCTTTGACCTATTTCAGATATATTATAAATATATTAATTTTGATATATGTATTTCGATGAATTTTATTAATGTTTGTAATAGGATATAAATAGTTTCGTTTTTTACATATTTATACTGATGGAACATTTTTCTTTGTAAAAAGAAGGAAAATAATGTATTCTGTTAAAATTTAATTGAATATGTATGCAAATTTACTATATTTTCCAGAATATACCTATTTAATTTTCTTACGTAATAATAGTATAGTACTTATGTTAATTATAATTATAAGAGTAACTTTTCTTAAAAATAAAAGATTTTATTGAATTTTAATGAAAATTGATATTGTTTTTGTTTGAGGCATAGGAAAGATGATATATGAAAATGAATTATATTATAAATTTATATTTAAAGTTATTTAGAGTTATTTACTATATGCTATTATCGTAGAATTGAAGATTGTACTATTATATTTAATTTTTATTAGTAAAACTTGCTGAAAAATTATATTCAATGTATTTTTTTTAAAGAAAAACTGTTAACAACTTGTATAAGTGATACTTCCGGTTATTCGATATACACTAAAATCTAATGAGCTCTTCCCACATTACTGTAGAATGGGTATACAAAATTTCAAATTTTTCTGATTGATAATATTTGAGTAATCGTATCCACAGGATGCACACATCCACACACACACATGCATACTCACAGATATTGCAAAAATGTTAAAATCGGGTTCTGGGATCATCAAAACGTGCTTATTCACTAAAATATCTATATGTGATTTTTAGCACGATCCCTATACCTCCCTTACCTAGCGTAGTGGGAGGTAAAAATGTAAATTTAAAATTTAAAAGGTAAACAAATGAATCATATTGCTAACGATATATATGTATAGAAGTGTTTACATGTTTACCAACTGAGCATTTTTTATGCTGTATCAGAACAATGCTCATTATTTTTTACTTTTTTACAATTCTTTTGTTAAATTCAAAACACGTCTGACAATTGAAATAAAACATTTAACACATTTAACACACCTACTTCGATTTATCGATTTACAATGTCGTAGTACAAGTTTACTGACCTAAATAAAAAAAAAGTCATGTAATTGCGCATTTATTATTGAAACGGTAATTAGGACCTGTTCTACCATGACCTATGACCTTATGCTAGGTTAAGGTGTGAGTAACAACATACATTAAACATGTGTTACGTAAATTTACAGTAAAAATAAGTACAAAAAGCATCTAGTACGTATTTAATTAATAGGTAACTGTGCTTTGAAGAATGAAGTATATAATATGTACATTTTTACAACTCACTAAAAGAGGTATTGAATTCATGCTAAAAATCGCATATCCAGATTTTAGTGATTAAGCACATTTTAAGGTCCCTAGAATCCGATTTTAACATTTTTACAATGTGTGTGTGTATGTGTGGATATGTGTATGTATGTATGTATGTGTGTATGTGTGTGTTTGGCGTGTGCGTGTGTGTGTGTGTGAGTGTGTGTGTGGATGTTGGAGGGAAGATTCCTCAAAAACTTAAGACCAAATTTAACTACGTATTCGTTAATGTGACATTAATGGCAAGAGCTGAAAATGTTTTGGGAACAATTAGACAACCGAAATTAGTAGTTTCTTTATATTATTACAAATATTAAATAATATAAAATTCTCTACCCAATACATTGAACATTTTTATTATACTTATCTTCTATAAAGTTAGAGAATTATAAATATATAATATAATCCATTGTATAATCAAACAGCCTATGGAAATTAGTTGAAAATTAAAATGTTTTTAATTGACATAAATGTCAGCGTCAAAAATTGGAGACATTACTGAACGCTTTTTCGGGGAAGTATATTTAATATTTCCTATTTTATCATTAATTAAATATTTAAAATTTTAGATATAGCTGCCGCACGTTAAATTGAAAGTATACTTGAATGCGGAAAACCTAAAATTCGTACTTGGACAAGTCGAGATGTAATAGTAATTATAATATGCTATTGTTATAACGAGGAAAAGACTCTGTGAACATCTAAAATTGGTATAAAAAGAAAGGAGATTCATTTATAAGCCAAAGTATGTACAGTATCAGTGTCAACTAAATACGCGTTTGCTATACATATACCGAGAGTTTTTTTTATCAGTGAACATGGGCGTATGTCATTACCATAGTTACATTTAAAATGATTGACAGCAATGCGTTATCGCGTTTTTTTTTTAAACTGGACATAGGACGTGACATTTAGTATATCTGTCAATGTCATCAAATTGTCATACTTCAAAATGTATACAGTTAAAGAAAAGTTCAAATTGTAAATTGGAGTAATTATAACGAGTCTACAACAAGTTTCTGACTTATGTGCATTAACTTTTAATAAGCGACCCAGTCCAACAACTATAAGAAAATTTTACAATGACTACAGAACTAAAGGATGCGTCAATAAACAGCACAAGAAGAAAATCAGACCAAGTACTGTAATTAATAGAAAGAAACAAGAAATTATGCAATTAATTGAAAGTGATAACACCCTGTCAACATTTTTTTTTCTGAAATTAAGAATACTAGTATACAAGGTTTTAAGACAAGAACATTTTAAGAGTTTTAAATATCAAAATCAGCAAGAGTTATTACACAACGATATAGAACGAAGAAATATCTTTTGCGAAGATATGATGAACAAAATTAATTGTGGGGAAATATTACGGGATCGAATTTTATTTACAGGTATTGGAGTCGTCAAAATGTTCACTTATATCTGCACCAGGTATTCCCCCAACGCTGGATAGGACGTGGTGAAGTGGAGTGGCCTGCAATGCCACCAGATCTTGCACTAAACGATTTTTTTTCTTTGGGGCCATTTAAAAAATTGTATTTACAATGGTGACAAAATAAATATTGATCAATTAAAAAATAGGGATAAAATATAATTTATATTAATTATATCTTGCCTTAGGCTTATGTCCGAGTATAGAATTATACCAAACAATTTGAACTTTTTCTTCAACTGTATACATTTTGAAATATGACAATTTGATGACATTGATAGATATACTAAATGTCACGTCCTATGTCCAGTTTAAAAAAAAAACGCGATAATACATTGCTGTCAATCATTTTAAATGTAACTATGGTAATGACATACGCCCATGTTCACTGATAAAAAAAAAAACTCTCGGTATATCATCATTACCCTTCAGAAATACCGCCAATCTCGTTAATGAATTGGATTTTTTTGAATATTTAGAAGAGTAGGAGGAAACTTGTTTACAGAATGAATTGAAAAATAAAGAATAAACGTAATTAGATTTTTTTGTGTGTACCAGAAATATTAAATACAATGCTTATATAGCCTAATATGAAAATGGCGAGAGGTCTTGTGCTGGCCACAACAGATTTTTTAAAGTAGCAGACTTACTACATACTTAGTACCTTCCGTATGTTTCAAGAACTAGAACATTTATGGATATTTTCGCAATATAGCACCAACTAATGTATTTTGACTATATGTATACGAGTATATAGTATTCTTTACGTAAGAACGTCGTTACTCAATAAAAAGTGTATGATTCTTGACAACATACGTAAATGATGTAGTCTGTAGAATCTATACATAAATTGCCAAATAATAAATTATTTGTATTTTGTAAAAATCTCTGTTATGTATATGCAGGCGATTAAATTAAATGTAGTAAATCTTTCCACTAGTTTATATTCATATTTGCTGCTCTAAATTCCTGCAGAGGATTGTGCCATATATCATATATATGATAATGTGTTGCTAGGTTATTCGTTCTCTTCATTGTTTGTTACATGCGTAGGGAGTCAGCCATTCATCAAAGTGCTCTTGGAAAAGTACTGTCAAAAATGAATGAATGGCGTGACAATAACATATTTGCCAATAATAACTTAACAAGTGTAATAATACCATAATTTCCATATAAATCATTTAATACCTCTAGCCTTGAGGAAATTTTCTCAATTTATTTGTTGGTCATTATACATGGAAAAAAACAACCGAAAAAATTAGGTGTAAAAAGTTGAGATAATCAATCATTCGGCGGGATCGATAATCGATATGGATTGTTCTAAACAGAAAATTAAATCGAGTAGTCAAGGATAAACAGTAGATGCAGTATTAATAGACACCTTCTAAAAATAATTAAACAAAAGGTGTGTCACTTTTAATAGTACAATGGGGTATTCCACCATAACAAAAAAATAAGAAAAATTTCAATTTAACTTAAAGTATGGTTCAATAAATATTAGTTAAAACAATGAAAACATTTTTTAAATAATTACTTTACGAGATATTTCACATTTGCTAAAAGGGGAAATTGACGTCATACAATTGTTATCTTTCTCTCATAGCATACTCAGAGCAGTGTGTGTGAGAAAGACAAGTATAGGGGGAATGTGACGTTACACTGATTTCTCGAAAATAAAATACTGTTAAACTAGGACCAAATAACATTTTTTAATACTATGAATTGCTTCAAAACTGAATAAAGTTTTATTTAAAATAATAAAAAAAATTGAGTAGTAGAATACCCCTTGATCAAAATTTTTTCAGATTTAATGCAAAAAAAAAATCTGTTGTGGCCAGCACAAGACCTTCCGTCAATTCGATGTATTTTTTACAAATTCCATACCAAAAGTTCATTTGAAAAGGTTCTATAAATCCAATAAAATTATCACATAAACATACACTAAGTAAAATGCATTTGACACTTCATTCTTTTTGCTTCAGCTTTCCCCTATTTTATTAGGGGTCGCTGTTTCCTTTTCTCTTCCACTCATTCCTGTCCAACGCATCTTCTTCACACAGTCCTTCCTTTCTCAAGTCTTCTGCGATACAGTCCTTCCATCTTCTCTTTGGCCTTTCACTGCATGTCACTTGCGAAGAACACAATGACAAACCAATGTTTGATCCTATACTTTCCAAATTTGGTTTTGTACTTGAAACAGACATCTGTCAATTAGAATTTTTTGAATGTATCAGCTGTTTCCATGATAAATAGCAAAGCTGACTACTTTTAACCAAAATCTAATCAACTCTTCGTATGGATGTACAGAAGAGGAATACGAAAGAATTATAATTTTTAGAATTGTAGTATTGGAGTTATCGTCGGAGAAAAAATTGTCACACACGGACACACATACATACATACATACATACATACAGACATCATCTTAAAAATAGTAAATTCGTATTGTAGGGACCCTAAAACGTGTTTATTCATTAAAAACTCACCACCGAATTTTTTGACCAAAGACAATACCTTCCTTACCTAAAGGTGACGGAAGGTAAAAATAGTCAAAATTCGCACACTGGCAAATCATCCGGGTGTTCTATGACTTTTGTCTAAAATCGTAGATAAAGTATAGTATACAACTCGCTTGGCTACTACCTTAGATGATTACAACCCTTGCTCGCTTCGCTCGCTCGTGTTACAAGCTTTGCCCTCGGCAATAAGATCATCTATTATAGCGTATAATAAATGTATAATATACTATTATTAAGTAGTTTCCTTTGACTTAGTTAAAATAACAGTTTTAATTTTAATTTAATTTTTGGTAAGATGAGTAACCTCACGTATAATATTTCAAAATTCAAACTGTCATTTATTAAAAATAGATTCAGGTTCAAGAGGTCAAAAATTTATAAAAATGCGAACACTTCTTAATTAATTTTACTGCGAAGTTATAAAAAGTGTGCCTGGGGTGTGTGTGACCCGTGAATTTGACCTTGTATGTTTCTCACGGTCGCGCAAAGTATTAACAGATTTTTCATCTTATCACATGTTGTTCTGCAGACATAATTATGTGTACAAGATAAAACAAATTCGAGTTCCATATATGAAAAACTTTATTTATTATTATGGGAAAAGGGAAATTATGGAAAATAGATTTAGGCCTTGATAAAACAACTTTATGAGACAAAATTCAATGGTGTAATTTGTTAAAACATTAAAAGATATTTTCATTTGTTTTCGAGTTACGAACAAAAAATAAGAATTTATTAATCCAAGACTAACTCTTATTTTTTTAATTGTTAAAGCCTGTGGTTACAACATTATTTTTTTTTATTCGTACACATTGATATTAGACATCAATGAAATTGAGTATTTTTCAAACGCACTAAAATGGGGGTCATTTTTTACCTTCCGTCACCTTTTTGTAAGGAGGATACTCTCTTCGGACAAAAAAATCGGTAGTGAGTTTTTAATTAATAAGCTCGTTTTAGGGTCCGTATATGTGTGCGCGCGCAAGTTTGTGTGTGTGTGTGTGACCAAAATTTCTCCGACGATAACTCCAATACAACAATTCTAAAAATTATAATTCTTTCGTATTCCTCTTCTTTACATCCATATGAAGAACTGGTTAGATTTTGGTTATAATTGGTCCACCGGAAGTTCCCTTATTTGAAGTGTGTAACAGTTTTTCTTGAAAAAACGCAGTTAAATATCATTTTTTGACATTTTATGTGATTATCAATATGAAAAAATATCTTATTGTCTATACGGTTTAATTATACACTTTCCTTCATATTCAATAGATATAGAGGTAAACAATTAATTATAAAGATATTAACTTTCATAAATCAGCCAGTTTTGCTATAATCATGGAAACATCTGATATATCAAATAATTTAGTATGGGATTTATACGAAATACATAGAATTGACAGAAAGTAATGTGCTGGACACATCAGATTTTTTTAAATGTTAATAGTTCAGTACTATACTTCATTTCACGTAAGAAAATAGCAGATGTCACTTGAGAGCCGACCGTTTTTACATGCATTAAATAAATCATTTAAATTCGTGAAACCAAACTTTGTAAATATTAAAGATTTTTATCTGTAAAATGTACGAATTCCTGAATATTAAAAATTACATCAAAATATAGTTAAATATCACTTAATTCTGTAGATTTTATTTGATAATTAACAGCTGACAGGTGATATTTATTTCGCTTTTGTGAAGTAGGTTAGCATTCTGACCAATCAAAGGACAAAATTTATATTCTTATCTAAACTAACAATATTTTATTACGTGAAATGAAGTATAGAACAAGTTATTTGAATTCTAATATCTGGATATGCGATTTTTGACATGATTCCAATGCCTTTATAAATATGTATGTATCTACAGTCTATAAATGAAAGTGTTTTTTATAATTTCTGAATTTATTATCGGATAGTCGATAATAATCAATTTTTTGTAGCGTGTGCGTGCCTGTTTAATATCCTTATACATATTTTAAAAATTATTGTTGTTTATGCGAATTTTATTTTTACTTTTAGTTGCACTCAAATTTTTAAAACAGTTTTCGTTTTTTCATTAATGAATAAAAATATACACTATAAAGGTTATTTGTACAATTTATCTTATATACTTGTTTACTATGCATGACAGCCCTACGCACGAAGAATCATTAAAAAGCAATTTCACTAGTTTTAGACAACAACAAACCTTGTTTATATTGTTTGCAAATATAAATTAATGATTTGTAGGTTATATTACGTATTTACTAATATTTTTTTTGTGCAAAAATATGACAAGAATTAATGATAAACATATTTACAATTTTAATGATAATTTGATATGGTCTGGTGGAACAAATTTTAATATTTTTTGGTGTTTTCGTCTCTGCGAGATAATAAATATAAAGATAACAAAAACCTACATTAATTTGTTTTATGTGCAACTAAAAAATACAGAGAAATTCCTCTGCCTATGTTCATTTACAAGTGACTCATAAAGTCATAACTCATAATGAAATAAGTATAAATGTGGTGTAATCGGAGTAATAATAATTATAATCAGTTGTGTTTGAGAGTCTCTTTTTAACAAATTATTGAGTCAATAAGTTGTTAAAAAATATGGAATTCACTTTCAATACTTTACACCTTTATACTAATTTCATTTTTAGTGAATAAGCACGTTTTAAGGTCCCTAGAATTCGATTATAACATTTTTACGATTTGTGTGTGTGTGGGGGAGAGAGAGAGAGAGCTGTGGATGTGTGTGTGTGTTGTGTGTGCGTGCGTGTGTGTGTGTGTGTATGTGTGTGTGTGTCTGGATGTTGGAAGGACGATTCCTCAAAAACTATAATACTTAATACATGTTTAACTACATATTCCTCAATCTGACATTAATGAAAAGAGCTGAAACGACCAATTGAACAACCGGAAGAAGTAGTGTCTTAATTTTTTTTTTTAATATTACTTTTTGAATTTTTTTGTTATTACAAATATTGAAGAACATAAAATTCTCCATATAATACACTTAAAATTTTGATTATATCTTCTATAGATTTAGATATAAAGAAAATATAATATATAGTGTAATCTGTTGCAATAAATCGCACAGTCCATTCTACATCAAGGAAACCAGTTGTCAAATTCAAATGTTTGTAATTGACGTATAAATGTCAGTGTCAAAAATCAACAGTTTTACTCACATTACTGAAAGATTTTTTTAGAAAGAAAATTTAATATTTTTTATTGAATTATTAATTAATTATTTAAAATTATAGGCAGGTATGTATATTAATAGTACATATTTTATCCTTAAGAAATACTGCCAATCCCGTCAATGTATTGGAACCATCTTGAACATTTTAGAAGAGTAGGACAAGATTCCTTATAGAATGAAAGAATAGATATAATTATTAGAATTATTTGTGTGAACAAGAATGAGAGGTATTGTGCTGGCCACAACAGATTAAAAAAAAATTAATGCAAAAATAATTACAATATACTCGAATATAAAAAATGACCTCCACGTTAGTGCGTTTTAAGAAAAGCTCAACTTCATTGATGTCTTTGTAATATCAATGTATGAATAAAAAATAAAAAAAATAAAATATTAGGTTGTAGTCATAGGTTTTGCGAATAATAATTTTAAAGTTATATTTTTTCAATTTATTTATATGTTTATAACAATTAAAAAAAGTAAAAGTGTTAGATCTCAGATATTCAGAATTAAGAATTGAAATTTAGAATGTTGATTCAGAATGCAATTTTTATTATAGAATATTAATAAATATTTATATGAAATTGATTAGCTTAATTTTTTTACTATTTTATTACTATACAAACCCAACTATGGACCAGTTTTACAATCTCTGATTAAAATTTTAAACGTCAGTTATATAAACAAAATTGAAACAAAATGAACTGTCAAACGACAAATTGATCATTGCTGTCAATAATCAGATTCAATATTATTTATTTAACTTGCAGTTAAAATTCTAACCGGGGATTGTAAAACTGACCCTAACAGTAATACTTAATTATTTCCATGGTAAAAGACGTTATATATACCCAAATCATTCAAGCAGCCAATGCACGTCATTAATAAAAATTGAATAAAAGTAACTAGATGTGTGACGTCATATACTGATACGTTTGCAGAGGTTTTAGAATCTTTATGAAAAGAGTAATACAGACTGCAATCTGATTTTGTGTCTGCCTTAAACGGTCACGTTGCGTCGTTTCGTTGCGTTTAACATTACTTTATTATAAATAGGCCTTTGCAGCGCACAAAAATGTTTCAAACAACATACAAATATTTTTCAAATAATAACTTTGACAGTATGAACATACAAATTATCAATGTTGCCAACTATAGTAACAATTAAACGAATAATATGACGTTGATGTACATTATTTATATGTTATTCATGTCATATACGATAAGTAATGAACTGTACTATTCATCTTAATAATAATTATATAAGGCTATAAACTTTTTGACGGTTAAAAATGATTAAAATTTTATTTCATTTTTCACTATTAGTATTTTAATGCATTAAGGTTTTTACACTAAGTGATGACGTGCATTGGCTGCTTGAATGATTTGGGTATAGCAGCGTTATTATTTTTATTAAATAACTTTAAAACATAAATATGGCATTGAAATTAATATGAATTAAATGTTTCAAATGCTGAGATAATGTGACCTTAAAAATCGGTTCAATAGATTTATATTTTTGAGACGTTCTATCTACTTAAATTTTAAACTATTCAAACGATCATAAATTTTGCAATACTTAGTATGTGTCACACATAACTCTTACGAGTACTTACTGTTAATAAGGACAATCATCTTGTGAAAAATTGCGGGATTCCTTCATGTCTTTTTACAGACAAAAGGAACTGTATTAGTCATGCTCTTACAAAATGCATGAAGCGTTCTAATGTAGACTAATTTTAGTAATTTTATCAACTTACTAAACTATGTGTCCTTACTAAAATTTAGTATTTTAACTTGGAATTTTTTTGAGGAACACTAAATGGTGCATGATTCATAACTTGATTGCATGTAGTCAAACAAATTGAAATTACACTTTGATAAAATTCGTAATACTATTAAAAACATGTTATGATTGCAAAATACAGTTAATCGACAAACAAAATTAAAAAAATAATTAACTATACAACTGATAATACAGAAAAATAAATATATTGGAGTAATTGGATTAGAATGAAAATTAAATATTTTAAAAAATAACTTACCTACTCTTAATGGAGTTGTACAAGGAAAGTACTGGTCTCCCCTGAAATAAGAAACTAATTCGTTACCAAAATTAAACAATATTTATTATTACAAGTTACATAAATTATACAGGCTGTCCAATTTAAATGTATCATCCATAATTCGAGAAATATGGATCCTAAAGGCCTTCAATTTTTTAATAACATTGGTTATTATTGCAATAAATATTTTCTTTTTTATGTCAACATTGGTTCAACGAATGTTGATTCCTAGAAGTTCCTTCTAGAGCAAGAAATCGAATTAACGAATTAACCATTACTCTAACTTCAAATTCATGTTTTTTCTACAGTCTATACAGGATACAGGATGGTTGATTTTTCATTGTCCAGCTTATATCTTCTGAAATATTAGAGATATAAAAAAAAGTTAAATACAAAAGTTGTTTAATTTAGCATAAACAATTTTTTTCCAAGGCCTACCAATTTTTTGGAAAAATTAACTTTAATTTTTTAAATGGAACACGCTGTATATTTTGACAGAATAAGATTCTAAATAAATTTCTCTTTACAATGATGTGTAACAAGTAAGGATTTACCTTTAAAATATGCCCTATAAAGCAAATAGAAATATGATAAAAGTAGGCTATGATATTCTTTTGTTTATACCTGTAACTTCTGTCACACATGAAAATTGGCTACGTAGGGGTTTTTCTTTGAATAAAATTATGTCTAATAAAGCCAGTAATAGAATTACTAGCATTGATGATTTACAAAATTATTAATACTTTTATTTAAAAATCAAGTAGCAAAATTAAGTTAAATAAGAAACTTAACACCTTTCTCACTATTATAATCAGTATTATTAAATCAGTGACAGATATTACTGGTATAAACAATAGAATATCACAGCCTACTTTTATCGTATTTCTATTTGCTTTATTAGACATAATTTAAAGGTAAACCCTTACTTGTTATAGATCATTGTAAAGAGAAATATATTTAGAATTTTATTCCGTAAAAATATATAGATGTTCCATTTAAAAAATCAAAGTTAAATATTTTTCTGGAAAATTGGGAGGCCTTGGAAAAAATTGTTTATGCTAAATTGGAGACCAGGTTGTGTCAAATAACTTTTCTATATAACTTTTTCTTGTATCTTTAATATTTCAGAAGATATAAGCTGGACAATGAAAAATCAACCAGCCTGTATATAAAGTAGAAAAAACGCTCGCTGTCTGTAACTGTAACAAAAGCTACTACTTTTTACACAAAAATGAAAGAAAAAACTTTTTTTAACGGTCGTACAAATCAAAATTTATAAAAATAGTTTTATGTTTGTTATTAATAAAAACTAAACCGGTTTTTGAACAAAAACGTTTTAACCATTAGCCATATTTTTTCAGGTTTGTTGACCTGTCTTCCTTTATAGATAATTTTGATTATACAACAATTATGTTTTCTAATTTCAAAAACTAACATTAGATGTCCTTGTATATGCTATCTTCACACGTCATTTCATTGTTTCGACTAGGAATGACGAATTCCGATAATTTTGGTACCCGAGTACCCAAAGCAACTAACCGGATAGTACCCTTTACCCGTTAATTACCCGATACCCTTTAATTACTCGTTATCCTTTAAGTACAATACATAATTCGTTAATTTGTTAATTACCAGTTACCCTTATATTAGCAGTTTTCTTTTCTCTATAAAAAACAACATAAATTATGGTACAGTAATAAAAAGTTCTTCTTTTAGATACAATGTTTCTGGTAGCTGAAAACTGTTCGGGTAATTAAAGGGTATCGGCTAATTAACGGGCAGCGGGTATATTTAGGGTAATCGGGTAAGAAATTTTATACCCGGGTACATTATTATCGGGTAGGTTCCGACTACCCGGGTACTCATCGTCATTCCTAGTTTCGACACTGTCAAAACCTTTTGAAAGAATGCAGTCTTTGTTATTTTCTCCAATAGAAGTTATTCTTTACTGTTTTGAAATTTAAATTCAGTGTGTCAAATACACGGAACACATACAACTTATAAAATATTAATATGGTATCGGCCTTGTGTTATGCGTTATGCGTAATATATGTGTGATCATGAGATCTAAAAATAAAAACGCAAACTTATGGATATATGGATAGTTAGAAAACAGGTGAGAAATTTCAAAACTATATATTTACTTTCACTAACTTTATCTTATCTTTTATGCAGTTTCGGATGTATAGAAAAGTTTATTAAACCTTTGTATTATTTGTAAAAAACTAAGTAAATAAATAGGACATTGTAGAACGTCAACAAAGTGTTTTTCAAAAATTACGACATATTATAATAGGTACATACTTTTATTTGTGCTTTGATTTAAAATTTAATCTTTTATGATAATAAAAGGCACTTGTAAAAAAAATCCATTCATTTGGATGGATGTATTTATTATTTATATTTAAACTATAGCACACTACATTTTTGTTATCAAAATTTGTACAAATTAAATAACTTCTTTTATTTTAGTTATATTGAAGTTAAATATTATAAAAAATTATTGTTCTTGGGCACACAGAAAAACATAAATTAATATGTAATCAGTTAAAAAAGTATAACTCTCAGGTATAAATAAATAAATAAATATATCATCACGGCATATTACCCATTTCTGGGTGTGCCAAACTCCTCTATAGCAGATATCGGTAATGATGATGACATATTTGTATCGTGTGGGCAATTACCAGGCGTCACCTCACGGGCACTCATAGCTGGTGTGGAGAGTGCACCACAGGGGTCACTTTTGTGCCATTTAAAATTGGAAATATTTGGCGTCAGTCGGGATCGACCCCGGTTCCCACAGGTTCGCGACCAGACACTCAGGCACGCGGCCACGGACCCCATAAGTAAATTTATATGATCTCAATTTGAATAAAAAAATAAGCAACTTAAAAAAATAATCTGCGAGTATTTTATTATCTGTTTCCTTATTATTTACGTACAAAAATTTGTTTTTTTTTCCTCAGAGAAATTGATCGAATGTAAAAAACAATAGTGATTAGCACATGCATATTAATTATTTTTCTGTTATGTATTCTTTGTGGCAAGGCATTCCTTTTATGACAGTGAAGAAACATTTAATATGTAAATATTTAAGAAATTCATTTAATAGAAAGGTTTACATATCAATTTAAGCACGAACCTTACCCCGCCGGATGCGAATATTCCATTGTTAAAAGCAATGCCTGCAGGCCTTTTTTGTTTGGTTGTTCACAAGCTCTGCCACTTTTCTATAACTACATCTCGGCCCCCAATTTGGTGCCTTTTAACACAGAATTACAATTTGGGAATAAAAGCAAGTCACATGGCACTAGGTCAAGTGAGTACGGTTGAAGTACCAACACGGTGATTTTGTATTTCGTCAAAAATGTCTGGCCGGACAGAACGTTTTGTTCCGGCGCGTTGTCTTCATGGAGAATCCATCACATTTCAGCCCTTTTTTTTCTCATCCGTGCATGAAGGGTTATCAAAACCTTCTTGTAATATGCTTGGTTAACGAAATCAAGGTGAACAATACTCGCATTTCGAAAAAAAAAAAACAATGTTAGCGCACTTGAGTAATAGATAGACCCTCATCACCATAAACATTCTTCAACAGTTGGTACATTTCTGTAGCGAATTTTTTAAGTTTCGTACAAAATTGGGTATGTGACTAAATTTTGATTTTTACATATATGATACTAGACCAAAAAATAAAAAACCCGTATTTTTTAAAATTGATTAATTATTCTTAGTTCACGAGAAAATAATTATTAAAACTTTGGAGAAGGGATCTGTGACGTCAGTAGGGTAGAATGATAGAAGAAGACAGTTAGACTGAGATAGAGATATTGTGGTAGGCGAAAGTGACAGCAGCTGTCACTTTCGCCATTCCATAACCTATCACAACATAACTATCTCAGTCTAACTGTCTTCTTCTACCATTCTACCCTACTGACGACACAGATCCCTTCTCCAAAACATTAAATGGGGAAGTTTAGCATGGTAAAAATTTTACATAACATACTATTTTCTCACAAATATAACACAAATGACTGCTGAAATTGAAATTAAAAATTAAAATTATTGCTCCATTTATTTATAATTAATATTTTTTGGGTAAACTCTAAGTACGTCACAAGTCAGTTATGCGCAAACTCAGACAGAACGGTGAAAGCGAACCATTTGAACGTAGGTCGAACAACACCTCAGTCTCAAGTGACTGGTAACCGCAACCGCGTGCGTCAGTGTATAAGGGACATACGTTGTACCAAGCCTCTACCGACGTCATCACAGCTTAAAATCGGCTTTTCCGGAAAATCTGGGCATTTTTGAAAAAAATAAAACATGTTACATCATTTTTTAATTCATTTCCCATGGAATAAAAGAATAAAAAAAAATCGCTAAACTTCCCCATTGCTAATAACAATATTATTACAAACTAACGTTTAGTTTTTATTATTATAATGAGAAGCTATAGAGGTTTGTTTTTATATATTATGACATATATTGAAATTCGATTATGGTCACATACCCCATTTCATATTGACAGTAACATAATTCCGGCGGAGTACGAGAAAGTAGTTAACTTCAATCAAAGGCTACTGCCGAACGGTTTACCTAATTATCTTGAAATTTTAACAGTGGGTGGAGGGAAGATGATAAATTAATATGATATAGCCTGCAATGTTGCCAAATTTACCGGGAAGCCGGAAAAAATACATCTTCTTATTTAATTGTTACACCTCGTATGTTTTAATATACTATTCTGTTTAGTTTATTGCAAGTGTTTGAAAGTATTCGAAAATATTTACTCTGGTATTTCCTTTCATTCACACTTGTTTTGAGTGACTAAATACGAGTATTAGATATAAAGAATAAGATAAATCTATCACAAAACAAACATCAGCATATCTCTAAAAAACCAAAGCACATTCCATTATGCCACTATCACCTCTTTCCATCCTTGACGTTTGCAAAACAAAATCATTTTCCCTATAACCTCACTTCTTCGAACACTATCATTTCCTCTGTTAGTCAGCTGCGGTTACAGCAAAAGAAGAAGACATTCCCTACAAGTTTGCACATGATCGAAGCGTGATATCCCCACAGCAACAAAGAATAATGTTATTGTCACATGTGGAAAAGTTCTAGACTAGACGATGCTCCGAACCGAACGCCGGAGATTTAAAACCAACTCGCGCGCTTTGCGCTACCAGTTAGTGGGAAAGCGATCTATCGTGCGCATCTCAGTTTGTATGAATATTTCGAAGAAGAATAGTGAAGTTGAATTGAAGTGATAGATTCACAAATTTGTTTAATATGTAAGTTGATGTTTGTGTTTTTATTTGTTAAGATTAGATTTAGGTATAGAACTTTAAAAATGTTGACATTGATTATATTTGAGTTATCAATGTTAAATGCAGTCCATTGACATTAACTTCTATAAGAAGTTGGCAGTAAACAAATATAGGTGGCAATGACATTTTAAAACAAAATATATGAATGATTTTTAATGAATTTTATTTATTACAATTTAATTTCAAATTATGTAAATATTTTCTGTTTGCTCCTGCCTGAAAACAAATATTTCCGGACATTTTTTTTAATGACAAACTTGCTTTTTACCTCCCGCTACCCTTGGTAAAGGAGGTATAGGGATCGTGCTAAAAATCGCATGTTGAGATTTTGATAAATGACCACGTTTTAAGGTCCGTAGAATCCGATTTTAACATTTTTATGATGATGTCTATATGTGTCTATATGTGTGTGTATGGATTTTGTCAACGCTATAACCCAAATAATATCGTTCAAAAAATTCTGAAACCTTGTATTTCTACCTTATTCTAATATGAAAAGAAGCCATTAGATTTTGGTGTAAATCAGGCAACCGGAAATGTTACTTTACTTGAGACTCAAAATAGTTTTCCTTCGAAAAATATGAATTAATGATTATTAAAATTTCTATAGGTATGCATTCATATTTTTTCTATATATTTTATAAAAAAATATATAAAATAATCTATTTTATAAATCCCGGAACCTATGTTTTAAAGATAAATACAATTTGTTAGTTACATAGTACTGATTTCAAATGTCTCATAAATAAATGTCATTGTCAAAAAACGTATCATTTCAAATTATTAATAATGGTATCGTTTTAAAAAGAAATTTATAATAGTAAATAAAATGATAGTTACATCATTTATATTATACGAATTCAAAGGAAAGTAATATAGTTTCCAGCGTCAATAAATATCTAGGTATGTATTTAATAAATACTCGGTTTAGTTTCACAATATTTTACTTTATTGTACAATTTCGCCAGTTGGGGCATCATTAGAAGTACTGCCGGGAGGTATAGTGCTGGCCACAACAATTTTTTTTAGATACTATTATCTGTTTTCAATTGCGTTTTCGCATGTTGCATTTCAGTATTTATTCTAATTTTGGGTACAAAGTCAAATTATTTATTTTATTTATATTAACAAGTAAACTATATGTTTAATATTTATGACATTTCACTAGTCAACAATATTGTATATGATACATAAATATTAATGATAAAGATGTATTAATAATTAATGACAGACGCAGAGCCGGCTCAAGATATATAGGCGCCCTGAGCCAAAAGTCAATATACCCCAAATTTAGGATAAAAACTTCAAAATTTACAAAAATCTAATTTTTATGTATCTAGATACTTCTCAAAGCGCTGATTTCAAATTTTGAAACCGCAGGTCGATATCTCGTTTCGTTCTCGAGATATTTAGATTTAAAGTTTTGCTCAAAACTGCCCATTTTTGGGTAATAACCCAAAAATGGGTCGAGATATGAATTTGGCGATAACACCATTCGATTCTACGGGCAAAATTACATAAGTACACCAATATTCAGAATTTTTGAACACCGCATACAATCTCTAAAGCAAAATAACTGAAAATGGCTAAAAATCGCAAAAATCTAAGGTGTACCCCTAACGATTTTTTCAGATTTTGGCCATTTTCAGGGGTTTTCAAGCTTTTATTAATAAAAAATGAACCGGTTGGACAAAAATTATGAAAATTGCTATACTTATGTATTTTTGTCAGTAGAAGCGAATGGTGTTGTCGCCAAATTCATATCTCGGCCCATTTTTGGGTTATTACCCAAAAATGGGCAGTTTTAAGTAAAACTTTAAATTTAAATATCTCGAGAACGAAACGAGATATGGATCCGCGGTTTCAAAATTTGGAATCAGCGCATTGAGAAGTATCTAGATACATAAAAATTAGATTTTTGAAAATTTTGAAGTTTTTATCTAAATGTGGGCTATATTGACTTTTGGAGCAATAATTCAAAAATTGGTAGAGATATAAACAGGATAGTAATATTATTTGATTGTAAAGAGAATGTTACGTAAGTGTACGAGTATTTGAACAACAATACCTTCCTTACCTAAAGGTGACGGAAGGTAAAAAACCTATCGGAATTTAAAACTAACGAGAATCCAAGAATGATTAAATTATATGGTAAATTTCCGTGCCTTCACTATCGCAAATTTATGTATCATTTCTTCCTGACTAGATTATTTCGCAATGGCATGTTCAATAAATTACACAATTTATTTACACAAAACTAACTTTGAGGGGCTCCAAAATTTTATAATACAGGACAGGTATATATTCCATACATTGATTTTTTTTGTTTATTTATATATTTGTCTTCAGTTTTTGGGCGCCCCAAAAAGCCAGGCGCCCTAAGCTAGTGCCTAAGTGGCTCACGCCTTAAGCCGCCACTGGACGGACGAGATAAAAGATCAAACATTATTGATTATATAATTAATTGCATTGTAATGTATTCCCATATATATACATGCACCTTAAAATTCAAGAATATTAATTTATGCTAATTGAAATTACAAAAAATTTATTATGAATGAAATAAAGTGTTATTAGCATTATTGAAGGAATACTGATAACAGGAACTAAATGATCGCTCATAACAAATCGAAAAATATTGAAATATGATAATTGTCAAATACAGGAATGAATGTCGTGGAAGTGGACGTTAAAAATAATTAAATTCAATTTAGTTACACGGCAAAACTCACTTGGGACACTTGTTGATCAACATTACATCGGGTTATGGCGGTTAAGGGTGCAGGAGTGAATATGGGATTTCAGTTTTATGCAATTCTGCTCTCCTGTTTATTCTACGATAAAAACTGTAGAGTGCAGAGTTGTTCAGAATTAAATGCTAAATACAACACTGTTCTTACGTATTATTGAAATGATTGAAGTAAAACTCTGATATTTTGGTATCTCTTTGAATGGAGGTATTTTATGTAGATTCTGAATATATATATACAGTGTGTCCCATTTAGTAGTGCCACCATTGGGATCTCGAGAACTATAAGAGATACGATGACGGTTAAATGGAACTTTTTGTGCGCGTTTAGGAGGCCATCAAATATAAAAGATAGATATTTTTATTAACTAACCACTGGCGTAGAAAATAAATTTTTATATCCATAAATTTTCGAGATATAACACAAACTTATATTTTTTTAAATGGAACCCATATCTTATTTTAGTCTCAAAAAAATTATTATTTTTTTCTCTTTTCAATGATGTAAGGGTTATTATATTTTATATTTGTTTTGCTCCTAAAATTTAATTTTTTTCTTTATTTTTGTGAATTTTCTTATTTCTCAAAAAAAAATTATTATTTTTATTAATTATATTGTATTTGATCGATATAATTTATTTTATGCCTTTATTACTTAATATTTTTATTCTAGACTTATAATTACAAATTACACTATAATGTGCTAAGAGCAACCTGATACAAAATATTATAAAAATTAATTTGATACGAGTTTTGAGCAAATTTTTCTAACGAAATAAATTATTTAAAAACAAGTAGTATTTCTAAATAGAAATCTACTAATATTTTCAAAATAATTGTAAATTTAATACAAAATAAGGAAAAAATAATAATTTTGAAGGCAAAACAAATATGAAACATAATAACCCGTACAACATTGAAAAGAGAAAAAAATATTAATTTTTTTGAGACTAAAATCAGATATGGGTTCCATTTAAAAAAATATAAGTTTGTGTTATATCTCGAAAATTTACGGATATAAAAATTTGTTTCGTACGCAACTGGTTAGATAATAAAAATATCTATCTTTTATATTTGAAACGTTTTTCTCAATTACCAATAGTTTAGAAGTTATTTGAAAAAGAAAAAATCAACAATAATCAGTTTTTCGTCATTATCTAGTGCCCTATAAAAATGTTTTGAAAAACAAAAGCACATCTGAGATGGCCTCATAAAGGCGCACAAAAAGTTCCATTTAACCGAAATCGTATCTCTTATAGTTCTCGAGACCCCAATGGTGGCACTTCTAAATGGGACACACTGTATATATAATTAAGAAAACAAATAGCGGGAATGCAGTCTAGGAGTATATTGGGCTCTAGTTTCACATCTACAGAGAATTTATTTTAAAATGCAACATTATGATTCATCACTTCCATGGTTACTCACTATTGTCAAAAAATGACATTTGTCCATTTTAAAATGCAACTTATAAATAGTATTGCAACACAGGAAATACTTCCCAGAACGCCAGAACACATCACAAAGTGTCAATTCTTATTACGACCGACTAGAATATTGCGTCAGTGTGAATGGGGGTACTTTATAACATTTTTTACATGCATGAATTTTTGTAAGCTAAAGTTTGTTAAGATGTGCAACATTCATGTTTTGATTTTTTGTTAATCGTATGTAGGCTAATTTATTGGAAATTAGAAAACTACAAATTTTGCATGTTGCATTTTAAAATGGACAAATATTACATTGCTGAAGAAGTGATTTGCTTAGTAACATTTTTTTTAGTATTTTCAAAATAAACGAAATATTAATTTTGCATTTTATGTAGTAATTATTAGAAAATGTCAATTTGGGGAAAAATCCAATTGCTACAATTTAAACTAATTTAACTACATCATACAACAATGTAGTAATCGTACGATTAATAAAAATGTACATCATAATTTCCAACTTAATAGTTTCTAAAAAAATACTTATGAAATAGCCCTATATTCTATCGATTGAAAGTAAAACCCTTATATTCTTTACTATGAATATATGAACACCATATATTATTGGCGAATTACCTCTTGGATAAAAACATATTTTTCAAAAACAACCAATTCTTTAATAATGCAATAATACACTTTGAGAATTGGACTTAGAATAACAATTATTGTATTTATATTGTTTAAACAAATTTCATAATTTTTAATCGCATGTTTGCATTGTTTATTTTTATTTATATTTACTTTATTTTGTTTTTTGAGTGTAAATAACCGTTTTGAATAATTTTTTTAAAGATACATTCTTATCTTTTTTTACTACTGCAATAGATAGATAAGCAATTAGCATTTATTTTTATACAAGAAAAACTATTTACAAAGTTTTTAAAATATTTGTTTAACATATTTTTTTTCTAATTCAAAGATGAATTAAAGTGCGAAAAATGACTACAAGATGCTAATATAACCTTTTATGATTTTAGTACGACTATATTTTCTTTTTTGTCATTACTTAACTATTAAAATGAGAAACACAGAGAGAAACACTATTTGTAATTCAAATGACTTATTTTGCGCTATGACTATATGCAGAACGCCTGTTTATAATAAAATATACATGACATAACTACAAATAAATTATCATAGCCATAGCAGGTGTCATTAGAAATTTCTTTAGAAGTAGTTAAAAATAACATATTTACTTAATTTTTATTGACAAGTATATATTATAATTTCTAAAAGAAGACAAATATAGTAAGTAAAACATATCAAAAATATAATCTAATTCATTACTTCATTAAAATATCTGATGTGGACACCACATGACTTCCTTGTACGCCTGTCGCCTGTTACTTAATAATTAAAATATGTATAATAACAGACCCAATTATAAAATTGCACGTATTTGACATAATTTGACATTGACATTAAATTCTTTATTTTTTTGTTATTTCTTGTCCTAATTCATAGCAAACTTAATTACAGAAACCAAAAAGTACATAGTGTTTAAATTTACATATCTCGCTTATACAAAGACCTAATTTAATCATACTTGAAGTTTTCGACGCAAAATTCAATTCTCTAATACTTTTATTTGAAGCATTTATTGATAAATTCAAAATAACACCATTTTTTTTCAAGAAAAACTGATAATAGCTTCAAGTAAAGTACCACTTCCGGTTAGACTATTTTAACCAAAGTCTATTATCTTATTTCCATTGATATAAAAGTATTATATACCAAATTTGAAAAGTTTTGGATTATATTTTAATGTAGTTTTTCATTAAAATCTACTATAGGCTTTAAGTAAAGTACCACTTCCGGAAGTCCATTTTTACTAAAATCTATTATGTTATTCCCATTGATATAAAAGTCTTATATACCAAATTTGAAAAGTTTTGGATTATATTTTAATATAGTTTTTCATTAAAATCTACTATAGACTTCAAGTAAAGTACCACTTCCGGGAAGACCATTTTTACTAAAATCTATTATGTTATTCCCATTGATATAAAAGTCATAAAAGTCTTATATACCAAATTTGAAAAGTTTTGGATTATATTTTAATATAGTTTTCCATTAAAATCTATTATGTGCTTCAAGTAAAGTACCACTTCTGAAAGTTATGCGATGACCAAAAAGGGAGGTGCACAACTAGATGTTATAACAGTCCTAAATACAAAATTTTAATTTTCTACGGCTTCCCGTTTTTCAGTTATGCGAGATACGTACGTACGTACGTACAGACGTCACGACGAAATTAGTCGAAAATTAGTTGAAATCTGGAAACCGAATTTTTTCGCGATTACAATACTTCCTTTACTTCGTACAAGGAAGTAAAAATTGATCTTGGTTATTTCCATTTTTACCTCTCGCTAAGAGATTTTAGCCAATAAGCACGATTTAAGGTCCCTAGAAACCGATTATAACATTTTTAAAATGATGTCTGTGTGTGTGTGTGTGTGTGTGTGTGTGTGTGTGTGTGTGTGTATGTTTGTGTGTGTCTGGATGTTGGAGGGATGAGTCCTCAAAAACTATAAGACTTAACTATGAATTCCTCAATCTGACATTCCTGGGAAGAGCTGAAAAGGTTTTGGTAACAATTGGACAACCGAAAGTAGTAGTTTCTAAAAAAATTCTTCTAAATATTATTTTTTGAAAATTTTTGATATTACTATTATTGGAGAACAATAAATTCTACATCTGATACATTTAAAATTTTTATTATATCTTCTATAAAGAATAACGGGATGTAATAAGTCGAGTAGGCTAAACTACACTATAATATACCCAAATCATTCAAGCAGCCAATGCACGTCATTAATAAAAATTGAATAAAAGTAACTAGATGTGTGACGTCATGTACTGGGACGTTTGCAGAGGTTTTAGAATCTTTATGAAAAGAGTTATACAAATTGCAATCTGTATTATCGACATGTTCATGAACTGTCACATCTACAAAATAAATACTATATGAGCCGAATTTCATATAAATATACCGAATTCTTCTGATTGATTAGAAGTGCTATCTTTGGCAGATTCACAGATTAAAATGGGAAATCAGTTTTTTTGCAAACTGTTGCGCCCCGTTTTGACTGAAAACAGTAGTTGTGGTATCAGTAGAAAGATAAAAATTGTATCAAATGACAACAAATAAATGTAAATTATGTAATATTTTAGTCCCATAAATTAATTATTAAATTTGTCATTTGATGCAGAAATTTTTTATCTTTCTTTTAATATCATAACCATGGTTATCAGTCAAAACAAGGATAACAGTCTGCAAAAAACAGCTCATGTTAATCTCCTTGAAAAATAATATAATTATATAACCAGAACCCCCTCCGAAATGAAATCCTGGATACGGGCCTGTAAACAATTACTCACTATTAATTCTCTGGAAAATTGGGCATAGTGTAACAATGTCAACGACTCATGATTCCCAAGAAAATAAATCATTTGTATAACACGGAAGTCAAATTGTAGAATGAGAATGAGCAACCAGAACATTTAACATTTTAATATCTGTATTATGAGCTCAAGTATGCTAATGTTAATATAATGCATTTGAGATTAAATTAGTCTGTTTACTTTCGGCTAGTTTACCATTGGGTTAGTAGTGACAAGATTAAAAAGATTAGTCACGTAGTAACATCATTGTTGTGAATGACTATAGTGTCTTGTTTGGAAAATTTTAAAGTGCAATAATAATAATTTAATAATAATAATGGAGCTAAGTGTATGTTTATAACGTGAGTGGAAAAGTACCTCTACCATTTAAATAAAAATATTTTTCATATTTCACTGATTTTATATAAATAGCACAAACATTAATTAAAAAATCTGATGTGGCCAGCACAAGACCTTCCGTTAATTTGATGTATTTTGTACAAATCCCATACCAAAAGTTAATTGGGAAAGATTCTATATATCCAGTGAAATTGTAACACGAACATAATACAATTTTTACAAATTCCATACAGAAAGTTCTTTGGAAAATATTCTATAAATCCAATAAAATTATAACATGAATATACATTATATATACTCATAAAAATGCGTACACTTACGTAACATTCTCTTTACAATCAAATAATATTACTATACCAAGTTTATATCTCTATCCATTTTTGAATTATTGCCCCAAAAGTCAATATACCCCACATTTAGAGAAAAACTTCAAAAATATAATTTTTATGCAGTAATAATTGTATTAATATTATGACGTAGATGTCAAGCTCATTTTTAGTGGAGTTCGCTAATGATTGGAGTCACATAATATTTGTCAACACATAAAAAAATCTGATGTGGCCAGCACATTACCTTCCGTCAATTCTATGTATTTTGTACAAATCCCATACCAAAAGTTTTTTGGAAAAGATTCGATCTCGAATTCTATATATCCAGTACAGTAAAAATTCACACAGTTGTTCAAATACTCTAAAAATGCTCTATTTACAATCAAATAATATTACTACCAAGTTTATATCTCTACCTATTTTTGAATTATTGCCCCAAACATCAATATACCTACCCCACATTTAGATAAAAACTTCAAAATTTTGAAAAATCTAATTTTTATGTACCTAGATACTTCTCAATGCGCTGATTTCCAAATTTTCTCGAGATATTTAGATTCAAAGTTTTGCTCAAAACTGCCCATTTTAGGGCAATAACCCAAAAATGGGTCGATATATGAATTTGGCAACAATACCATTCGATTCTACGGGCAAAATTACATAAGTACACCAATTTTCAGAATATTTGAACACCGCATACAATCTCTAAAGCAAAATAACTGAAAATGGCCAAAAATCGCAAAAATCTAAGGTGTACCCCTTACGATTTTTTCAGATTTTGGCTATTTTCAAGGGTTTTCAAACTTTTATTCATAAAAAATGAACCGGATGGACAAAAATGACGAAAATTGGTACACTTATGTATTTTTGTCCGTAGAATTGAATGGTGATGTCACCAAATTCATATCTCGGCCCATTTTTGGGTTAATACCCAAAAATGGGCAGTTTTGAGCAAAACTTTAAATTTAAATATCTCGAGAACGAAACGAGATATCGACCTGCGGTTTCAAAATTTGGAATCAGCGCATTGAGAAGTATCTAGGTCCATAAAAATTAGATTTTTGAAAATTTTTAAGTTTTTATCTAAATGTGGGGTATATTGATTTTTGGGGCAATAATTCAAAAATAGGCAGAGATATAAACTTGGTAGTAATATTATTTGATTGTAAAGAGAATGTTACGTAAACGTACGCATTTTTATGGTATTTGAACAACTGTGTGAATTTTTACTGTACTGGACATATAGAATTCGAGATAGAATCTTTTCCAAAAAATTTTGGTATGGGATTTGTACAAAATACATAGAATTGACGGAAGGTAATGTGCTGGCCACATCAGATTTTTTTATGTGTTGAGAAATATTATGTGACTCCAATCATTCGCGAACTCCACTATTTAAGAACAAAACACGATTTAAAATATACTGGTTATGCCACTTGCCATGTTTTCATTGTTTCTGATGGTCCGCTTGATACGTGTTTCCTTGATTAATCCGCTAGATGCGCTACGTGAGAACGACCCTGACACAGCAAACTATTTTTACATAAAATATAAAAAATGAAATGCATAATGAATTTATTTTAATATAAATTTATATATTTAATGGAAACCTGAATCAATACATTGTTAGAATTTAAAATTGGAAAAACTAAATAAATTGATAGAACCGTACGCTTCTAGAATTCCATTCGGTAATAATATCTCTTCCCGAAAATGTTTTTGACAAACCATCATTCAATCTTAATTCGCGATCATCTCTATTAATTGCACATTGCCATTTTTTAAAAAGTGATATATCGAGTGGAGCACCAAACAGATATTATTTTTCAGTAGATTTCTTGTAACCGGTTTCACATCCAGGAATGAAACATTTTCTATTTAATTTTCTTTTCATTTTGCATTAATTGCAATATCTTTCAACAAAATATTTATATTACATTACATATAATACGAATATGTACTTCAAAACCTGTTTGATTTACTTTTCTATAAGATATAACATGTAAAATTTTCAAAATGACATGCAAATGACAGGTGTTCGTTGGGTCGTTATCACGTTGCGCCTCTAGCGGAAAAAACGAGGAAACACGTATCGCTTTGGACCCTCGTTTTGTGCAGAGTGGCACAACCAGTATATTTTAAATCGTGGAACAAAAATGAGCTTGACATCTGCGTCATAATATTAAAACAATTATTACTGCTTAACAATTTAGACTTTCTTGAACCTCAGTTCAATAAAAAAATAATGGAAGATCCCCATTATTCTACATTTTACTGGATTTTGAAGCTATTAAATCCCGCTTAAAACTCATTCTAAAAAAATACTTACCTTTGTCAGTAAAATTATACGAGTACTTCTACAGTTTGGGTTGTTTACAAAAAATATGTTTACATTTGCAACAGACTATAATTTAATCTGCTATGATGTTATGCATATTAATTAAATTGTTAACAACTGTAGCGACGAATAAAATTTAATAAAAGCGATGCGCTATCTCTTTTATGAATTGAGCGGTATGTTGTTTGCGTTTATTGGATTATTAAATTAGCAAATCGCAAATCTCATAAACATAATCATATGACTGCATCAATTGAATCAAATCAGCCGAAGGTCATGTTTGCATTGGTAATTCTTTGATGACTAACATTTCTGACCTAGACGCTAAAAACTTGAATTTCGTTGATTAACGAGTTTTGTCTCTTGACCTAAAAATCAGAATAAATTAAATATGTGACTAGAGTAACGCACACTTTGTTGGGCATTACCAAGCGTCACTACAACGGGCACTCATTGCAGGTGTGGAGAATGCACCACAAAGGTCACTTTTTGCCATTTAAAATTCGAAATAATTTTTTGGTGTCGGTTGGGATCGAACCCGCGGGTTCCCAGATTCGCGACCCCTGAACTATTTAACGTTACGTCAAGGGTTTGTTCAGTAGGTACTGCATAGAGCAAATGAATACTGGTATATATATACATTGTGTTAATTAAAAATCTGGCCATAGGCGTTTAACATGAGAAAACAGTTTTTCTTTACGCAAAAGTTCCCAATTAGTTTTAGACAAAAATATTTCAAATAAATGTTGTAGATAATTATATTCTGAGCCTAAATTAGTAAACAGTTTTAATTTTGCACCTTTGGTAACTTGTAAAATCTAATTTGTGTATATTGCTCAGTTATAGCGATACCCATGGAATTGAAACAAAGTTACAAAGAAATGCGTATCGTTTGAACTGTCAGAAATTCGGTTTTCAATTAAAAGTTGCAGATAATTCAATTCTGCACTTAAATCACTACACAGGTAGTATATTTTAAAATAACTTTTATTATTATTATTTTTTTCACGTTTTGTAAGCTGTAAACTTAAATTTCTGACAGTTCAAACGATATGAATTTATTTGTAATTTTCTTTCAATTTCATGGGTATCGCTACTAATGAGCAATATTTGGACAATTTTTAAATATATTTTACAAGTTATCGAACGTGCAAAATTAACTCTGTTTAGTGATTTAGGCGTAGAATATTATTATTTACAACATTTATTTGAAACATTTTTGACTTAAATTAATTAAACACTTTATATGTGTGTATTGCTTGTTTATTCGACCAGATTAAGAGAGAACACATCAGGTAGTGTGAGTGAGAAGGATATAGATAATTTCAAATAAATTTATTATTCATATCAGTCAAATTTACGTCAAAAATTGCGTTTGAATGTACATATTTAATTGTGAAACGTGAATTAAGTACGAATACAATGATAAATTAGAATACACACGACAATATAAATATTATCTATTTGTCATTATTTAATTTTTTTAGATAATGTATATTTTAAAAGTTTCTTAAATTGACAATAGACCATTCCAGAATGACGTTACCTGCCCTCCACAGGAGTGATTTTAACCTCATTTTTGAATATTTTTAAAAATTATTTAATTATATATCGTATGATAAATATCGAGAAATTTTGATTTTGATACAATTCATTCATAAAATTAAACCATAAATTTTTCCATAGCTCCATCATTGAGTAAATTATGTATGAAGTTTATTTCTGACAGTTGCCCCTCACGAAATTCATTTGTTTTGGATTGATCTATATTGCATAGAATTGAAATGTCAAATGAATTATTATACGTGGTGTCAACAATTCAAATTGCTTATTCTGATTAAATGTCGTTTAAACTTTCAACTTTGTTGATGCAGCTAGACATGAGTCCAAGTGTCAAACACATCTATCATTTAAGTTATCATTGGTCATGTGAAATTAATGCAATTTTGCATATGAGTATTCCATGTGTCCCAAGCAAAGCTTGAGGTAGGCATTTAACATGGGAAAACAGTTTTTTGTAAATAAAAAGTGTCCGGCAGAAAATGAAGCCATGATATTGAACATGATAATAGTACATATTAATTATTTTAATATTATTGCATAAATTGCAATAAATTATAAAAAAAATCAAATAAATAATTATTTCACTTTTTACCTCTCGCTAAGAGAGGTATTGGATTCATGCTAAAATTCGGATATCCAGATTTTAGTGGATAAGCACGTTTTAAGGTCCCTATAATCCGATTATAACATTTTTAAAATGATGTGTGTGTGGGGATGTGTGTATGTGTGTGTGTGTGTGTATGTGTGTGTGTATGTGTATGTGTGTGTGTATGTGTGTGTGTGTGTGTGGGGATGTGTATGTGTGTGTGTGTGTGTGTGTGTGTGTGTGGATATGAGTGTATGTGTGTGTGTATGTCTGGATGTTGGAGGGCCGATTCCTCAAAAAACTATAAGACTTAAGACCTGTTTAACTATGAATTCCTCAACCTGACATTCCTGGGAAGAGCTGAAAAGGTTTTAGTGACATTCTTATAGCTTTTTTTGGGAAGTACATTTAATCTTTCTTATTGTTTTATTAATTAAATATTTGAAATTATAGGTAAAATGCATATATTCATAAGAAATACCGCCAATCTGGTTAATGAATTGGAAGAATCTCTGACATTTAGAACTTTCCTCATACAATGAAAAATAGATAATTATATGTGTGCAGAAGACATGTTAAATACAATAAAAACAATATTTGGGTAAAGTTATGTAATTTTTTGTTATAAAACGGCGGTTGGATAGCGAAGTGCAATACAATACTTATATAGCCTAATATAGAAATGGCAAGAGGTCTTGCGCTGGCCACAACAGATTTTTTATTATGTAATATGAAAAGATTTTCAAATGTCAGCGTGGCGCGTTGGTTAGCATAACTGCTTCTGAAATTTCAATTTGGGATTCGATTTCCCATTAGGGTAATTATTTATTTTTTTTGTACAAAGAAATTGTTGAACTTTTAAAAATGTACAAAGGCAATAATGTCTATTGTTAAGACAACTAATACCATATCTGAGGATAAAGCAGCTTTCAAGGATGTGGGAAACCACATCAAATGAGTTCAATTACTTTTACTTTATTGTACCTACCTACTTGAAAAAATAATTAAGATTAAGTGACTGTTTGTGGTCTGGGTAATTCAGATTCTATTCATCCTTATTTTTTTACGCTACATATACTTTTATTAGTGAATCGGAATTAAAATTGAAATATACTGTTTTATATATAAAAAAAAAAAATTACAGTAAAACAATTAATAGAGAATGTTTGCAAAACATATGTAGCGTGTATTTTACAGTACACAATATATTTAGCATGAATAACAAGATTATCTATTTTTAGATACAATTTTTCTAGTCAAGGTTAATTTTATAGATGTAATTAACGAATTATTTTCCTAGTACAATTGCGCAACATTTTTTTTTTTGGTAATCTATAAAGAATTTTAGGTATTACTGACAAATTCAAGATTACTTAGGGATTTCTAAGGTGTTACCAGGTAATTTCAAAGATATATCTGGTATTACTTTTGAAAATTTGGTATTATGTAAGAAATTTTTGTAAAACAGTGTTTTTCAGAGACTAACTCATAAATTTTTAAACCAATCCAAATTCTAGTTTCAACCTAGTTACCAAGTTTTATTTCGACAAAACACACCCACAAAAAAAGGTTTCGCAACCTTTGAATCAATAAGATGCTGTATTTTTACAAGTGAGTTTTGATAAATGTGTTTTCTTTGACATTTTAAGAGTACTAATTTTTATTTTGGAAATAGTCGTCGGAATATCATTTTATCCTGGCAAAATCTAACAATCGGAAAATTTTCGGCAAAAATTTACCACGTACAACATTATAGGTACCATATGAAAATTAACAGGTACAGCCAGCACAATACCTCTCGATTATAGGTATATGAAAATTAACAGGTACAGCTAGCACAATACCCCTCGCCATTTTCATATTAGGCTATATAAGAATTTGTCTAACATTTCAGTTACACACAAAAAAAATAATTACATCTCTTCTTTATATATTTTTATATTTTTCCTCTTACTCTTCTAAATGATTGAGATTCTTCCAATTCACTAATGAGACTGGCTGTATATCAGAAAAGTATATGTAATATATGTGTCTATAATTTTAATTAATAATAAAATAAAAAATATTAAATGTACTACCCAGAAAAAGTCTTGAGTAATGTCTTTGGCTTTTGACACTAACATTTATCTATCAGTTACAAACTTTTTAATTTTTCATCTGGTTTCCAGGGAGATGTATGGGCTGTGAGATTCATTACAATATATTATTTTATATATTTATATTTCTATATCTCTAAATCTATAGAAGATATAATAACAAAATTAAATGTATTGATAGGTAGAGATGCATTCGGGTCGGGCCGGGCCGGGCTTTGAGGTTTGGATTGACTCGGCCCGAAAATAAAAATTACCGGCCCGACTCGAAGATCGACTCGACAAAAAAATTAGCTAGCCCGGCTCGAAAATTGACTCGAAATCGGGCCGGGCTTCGGGCCGGGCTGGGCCAAAGCTCGAAATCGACTGCATCTCTATTGATAAGGATTTTTATATTCTTTAATATTTGTAATAACTTAAATTTTCAAAAATTATATTTAGAATTTTTTTCTAGAAACTAGTACTTCCGGTTGTTCAATTGTTACCAAAATCTAATCAGCTCTTCCCATTGATGTCAGATTGAGGAAACTGTAGTTAACTTGTCTTAAATCTTATAGTATTTGAGAAACCGTTGTTCCAACATAACATACACATACACACACAAACACACACACACAGCTAGACAGGCATCTTCGTAAAAATGTTAATATCGGCTTCTAGGGATCTTCAAACGTGCTTATTCACTAAAAATCGAATATGCGATTTTTAGCATGAATCCAATACCTCTCTTCGCGAGAGATGATGCATCATACACAAATTACAAATTAGGGAGTCATTACAATTATTTTGCGTAGTACTCATTTCTGGATGTGCCAATTTGTTTTTATCAACAAAACAAATGAAATAGTAATCTTATCTGTCAATTCAAAACATTTCGCTTTCCTCTAATGTTTTTAGTGTGATGACCTACACCTACTTTGCTATACCTTTCATACCAAGTCTCAACATTAGTAATAACACATTTTCGCGTTTCCCACTCACATTCGGTCACCGACACCAGTGGTGGAACTCTGCTCTCTAGCGTAGCGATAGTATGACGTAAAAGTGACGTAGAATTGCGATTTTGGTACTCTGCTATATCTTTTCCATCGCTGCAGTTCGTTCCCCTTACCCCTCGGAAAGCGACAGTTTCGAAGCGATCGCAATGTGCTCTATCCTTTACAAAGTAATGCGAATATGCATTAGTCAGAGAGAGAAGGTGAATGTTTCATGAGAAAAATAAAATTTGGAATTGTGAAGACGTGAGAGTACTTTTAAATAATAAATAACTATTACAAATACTGTATTTATTTAACAAGAATCTATTATATATATATATATATATATATATATATATATATATATATATATATATATATATATATATTGTAAATAAATAAATAAATAAAAAATATAAGGCACTAAAACAAATTTAATTATGTATATGTTATATTGATAATTTTATAAATTCTTTTTCCTATATTACAAGCTTGAGAAATATAGCTTATATTTATTTAAACAAAAAAATTGGATCTAAGTATGAACGGTTATGTATTTTTACAAATAAAACAACTATTACATTGTAAAATTATATAAAAAAATCTGTTTAGCCAGCACACGACCTCTCGCCATTTCCATATTAGGCTATATATGTATTGTACATATTTAACATTTCTTACAACATATATTTTTATATTTTGTAATTCATTCTATTCTTCTAATGTTCGAGATTCTTCCAATTCATTGATGAGATTGGCGGTATTTCTGAAGGATATACCTTTGTAATATATGTATCTATAATTATAAATATTTAATTAATAATAAAATAAGAAATATTAAATGTACTTGCCAGAAAAAGTCTTCAGTAATGTCTTTGGCTCAGTAATGTCTCTGGCTTTTTGACACTCACATTTATCTGTCAATTACAAACATTTTAATTTTTCTACTTGTTTTCCATGGATTGCGAACTAATTTACAACTTATTATTATATATATTTCTCTCTATCTCTATCTCTCTATCTTTAACTTTATAGAAGATATAAAAAAAAAATGAAATATATCGGATAGAGATTTTTATATTCTTTAATATTATTAATGCCAAAAATAATATTTAGAATTTTTTTTAAGAAACTTGTACTTCCGGTTGTCCAATTGTTACCAAAATTTAATCAGCTCTTCCCAGGAATGTCAGATTGAGGAAACCGCAGTTAAATATTTTTTAAGTCTTACAGTATTTGAGAAACCGTGGCTTCAACATGCACACATACACATATACACACACACACACATACGGACATCATCGTAAAAAGGTTATAATCGGGTTCAAGGGACCTTAAAACGTGCTTATTCACTAAAATCTGAATAGGCGAATTTTAGCATGATTCCAATACCTCTCTTAACGAGAGGTAAAAATTAGTCATGTAATGGATTAAGAAGTATAATTATTCAATTACCTTGAAATAAATATAACCTAAATAATTATTTGTTGATAGATGACACTTTTCTCATTAAAAATACCAGCGATAACATCAAACTAACGGGATAAATCCCTAAAAGTGATTCAGTGAGATTGAAATTATCGCATTATATCGAAAACACCCGAAGTGGATTGCGACCGTTGAGTAGAGTACCAAAACATACGCTGCTAGCTTGACGTCATACTATCGCATCGCAATAGAGCAGAGTTCCACCACAGGTATAATGTTAATGCAATCTTTGCCGTGCAAGAGGATAGTGATATCCACGAAACCAGTGCGTGATCGCCGCTTACTTTTACAACCGCTCGCTCGAGATACTGACAGTAGCAATAATACTTTCAACCAACAGAAAACAGTGGAAATTTTATAGTGAAACTCTGAAATAAGAGTTAAAAGATGGAATTTTTGAAACAAGTGTACGGTAAAGAGTTTATTATTGTTGTTAATGGACTAAAAGGACATTATGTGAATGTGAATGATAAAATAAATAAAGGTAGATTTTTGATATTTTAATCGTTTAGAATTTTTTTCACCTGTACAATAAGGTCAGAAAAAAGAGGAATGTCGGATTTATGCCCTATATCATAAATGGCTGAATTTTTATTCGTACTGTACAATATAAGATTTGTTTTTTCAAAATATTATTGTTTTTGTATTTATGTCGTATAATATAGTTCAGTTCTCTATACTGTTGATATGCGCAGTTTAAAACGAATGGAAATATTGTTAATGCTTGTATATGCTTATAAATTTAAAATATGTATAAATATAATAAATCAGTATAATTTATTGACCATATTTTATGCCGTATTTGTATTTACATTGCATTTGTTTCTAGAACAAACTATGTAAACAATAAAAATGTTTGTTTTATGGACAAAAATAAATATATTTGGAATATTTTACAAAATTAAATGAAAAATCTGCACAATACCTCTCGCGATTTCCATTTTATGTTATATACGTATTGTATTGTATCGAACCGTCGTTTTATAACGTTTTTTACCTCCCGCTACCCTTGGTAAGGGAGGTATAGGGATCGTGCTAAAAATCACATATCGAGATTTTAGTAAATGACCACGTTTTAAGGTCTCTTGACTCCAATTTTAACATTTTCACGATGATGTCTATATGTGTGTATGTATATGGATTTTGTCTTCTCTCTAACTCAAATACTATCATTCAGAAAATTCTGAAACCTTGTATTTCTATCCTATTCTAATATGAAAAAAGCCATTAGATTTTGGTGTAAATCGGATAACCGGAAATGACACTTTACCTGAAGCTCATAATGGTTTTTCTTCAAAAAATACCATTTTATGTCTTATGAAAATCAAATATTGTTGAATTTTCTACAGGAATACATTAATACTTTTTCTATATATTTTACAGATAAATTTAAAAATAATTTTTTTTATTAGTCGCGAAGCCTAAGATAAACACAATTCCTTTTTAACACAGTTCATATTTCAAATGAATGTAACTGACAGTAAATGTCACTGTCAAAAAACTAATCACTTCAAATTAATAATAGTGACATTTTAAAAAGAAAATAGTAAATAAAGCAATAGTTTTCTGCAATGGAACAGTTTGTACCGTTCGTAAATACGTAGATATGTATTTAAATTAATAAAAAATAAATAGCGGGAGGTTTTGTGTTGGCCACATCAGATTTTTTATTATATTTAACATATCTTTTGCACACATATAATTCTGATTATATCTATTTTTCATTGTATAAGGAAGTACCTAAATGTTAGAGATTTTTACAATTCATTAACAAGATTGGCGGTATACCTATATCTGATGGATATATGCATTTTACCTATAATTTTAAATATTTAATTAATAAAACAATAAGGAAGATTAAATACACTTAGCAGAAAAAGCTTTGAGAATATCATTAAAACTGTTCATTTTTGATACTGACATCTGTCATTTACAAACTATGTTGCAAACATTTGAATTTATCAACTGGTTTCCTTAGTTTAGTTTAGCCTACTAGATTTATTACTTCCCGTTATTCTTTATATTATAGCGTCTTTATCTCTAAATTTATAGAAGATACAATAAAAATTTTAAATATATCAGATGTAGAATTTTGTTCTTCAATATTAGTAATAACAAAAATTTTCAAAAAAAGATATTTAGAAGAATTTTTTTAAGAAACTATTACTTCCGGTTGTCCAATTGTTACCAAAATCTAATCATCTCTATCCCTATCTCTCATTAATGTCAGATTGAGGAAACCGTAGTTAAACAGGTCTTAAGTATTTGAGAAACCACACAGCATGATTCCAATAGCACTCTTAGCGAGAGGTAAAAACAAACAAATATTAACATACACAGAAAAAACAAACCTTCTAAATTGTAGTTAAATTAACTAAATAAATCTGTGATTTTCAGCCTTCTAATATGTTTTCATTAAATTATCTAAGTTCATTTAGTTAAATTTTCTAAACAAATTATAATAAAATTAAATACAAAATTAGATTAAATGACTACATTTAGTATTGAACTAAACATAAATAAAGAAATTAATTAAATATATATTTAAATTTTCCTTTTACTTACCTAATTTATTAGATAAATAATAAAATAGTAAAATTAAATAAAATAAGTAATTAAAATAACTATTTATATATTTAAATTAACGATTTTTTACAAAATATTTATTATTTATTTAGGGTTAGTTAAAATGCTAAATTAAGATTTGTAAATTATACTAAATTATTAGACATATTGCCTAATAAAATAATATCTAATTATAATTAGACAAAATTTCAAATCTTTTTTTTCTGTGTACGCATTACCCTCGGAAACAATTAAAATATAAGATTTTTGTTTTGTTGTGATGAAAGCAAATATCATGATCACATGAAAATACCATGCATATCCGCTCAAGTATGATGATATGTCAAAAATTTTGAATATTTCGTATTATAACTTGTTTTTGTTGACGATTGGCGAAAAAAAATATTGTTTATAATTGTAACACATGCTGAAAACGTGATACTCAAAACACAAATTTCCTGCAATTGTTTAAGTCACTTCTTGTTCAATTCTATTTCTAATTATGAAATTGACAAAAATGTAATATTTTTTTTATATGCCTTGCTATTATAGTCTAGAAAGTCTATAAAAGTTTGCAAAGTAAGCATTACATCTCCAAACATGGTGTAACAACCTTTACTATTTTACTTTACTTTTGAATGAATCATATTTGCGATAAAATTACTTCACAAGAAAACGTAAAACATGAGAAAATGTTTATGAATAATTTTATGTTTGAGTAATACATGTCCGTAAACTGATAATATTCACGTAAAATTAACATGAATATAAAGACAGTTGTAAACATACATCAACTCCATTCAAAACGTTTCAGAGAACGAATGAATATTAATTTTAGTTTTAATTTAGTTCTAGTCTAGGTCTAGACTCTATTGTTTATAAGTCAATTAATAATTTATAACTTCTAGGTATTATATTTACTATTGTTGTATTGATTCTTTCATTTCATTTATTCTTTTGTTTACATGTCATGTGACTCATGTGACAGTAACACAAATAATAATTATTTTATGCTACATACATGCTACATACATACTATATTGCATGATTAATATTATATTTTTAACGGGAAAATATTTTGTTTGTTACAGTTTGCATAAAGTTCAAGACGATGGGCAGAAAATTAGCCATTCCTTTATTGGGAGTCCTATTATGGGTCCTATCTCTTCATTCGGGGACTTTTATAGACGCGTCTACATTGTATAAATCACCAGGTAAGCATATATTGTAACAGTAACAGTTGTTTTTGTAAAGTAGAAGCGGCCGTAATCTTTAACAAACGTAAAAAAGTGATACTTTAGCCGCCTAGGGTTATTTTATTTGTTTATACGAGGGTCACTCCAAAATTATTGAGATGCTGGGAAACAGTTGGCTTTAGAAAATTTTTAGTGCACAAATGTCAACCTACAATTTATTTAAAATATCTGTCCTATAATAACATCTGGTTGAAGTGATTTATTGTGGTGGAATTCGAAGTGGAAATAAACTGCAACATGAAGTTAGGAAGAGAGCATTATCGCGCTATGATTTACTACGACTTTAAAATTGGATTACGTGAAGAACAGTGCGAGGAACGTCTACGATTGGCATTTGGAGATGAAGCTCCATCTCGAGCAACTATATTTCGCTGGTTTTCAGAATTCAAAAGAGGCCGTAATTTCTTGCGTGATGAGAAACACTCAGGGAGACCTTGTACAGCGGTAGTGCCAGAAAATGTAGCTGCCATCAGACAAATGATAAAGGATGACAATCGTGTCACCTATCAAACGATGGAAGATGCCCTTGGCATAGGATCCGCAGCAATAGCAAAAATTTTGCATGAAGAACTTCGTGTTAGAAAAATTGTTTCTCGTTGGGTGCCACACAACTTAACGGAAGAACAAAAAGCCAAGCGTGTTACAATTAGTCGTGCCACTTTAAAATTGTTAAATAATGGCGGTCATCGTATTCTTTCTAAAATTGTAACTGGCGATGAAACTTACATACCCTTTTATGATGTTCCAATGCGTCAAGAAAGTAGGGTATGGGTGTTTGAAGATGACCCAACACCAGTTACCGTGAAAAAACAACGTGCACTTAAAAAAGTTATGTACGCTGTATTTTTCAGAAGTACAGGTCTTGTGAAAGCAATTAGGTTAGAGGGACAGAAGACTGTTACTGCAAATTGGTACACACAAAAATGTCTACCTGAAGTTCTTTGCAGTGTGAAAATTAAGGGTTTAATGCTTCACCTTGATAATGCGTCCTCCCATACCCCTGCGACAACTGTTAATTTCTTGAAAGAAAATGGTATTAAAGTCATTGAGCATCCACCGTATTCTCCTGATCTTGCAATGTGTGACTTCTGGCTATTTTTTAATTTGAAAAAACATTTACGTGGTCGTCATTTTACGTCAGAAGAGGAGATTAACAACACCATAATGGAGTATTTTAATACGATTCCAGAAAATGAATGGCATAAAGCTTTCCATCTCTGGAAAATTCGATTACAAAAGTGTATTGAAGCAGGGGGGGACTACTTTGAACACCACTAAAACTACATGCTTCTCCTTCAAATAATATTTCTGTATCTCAATAATTTTGGCGTGACCCTCGTATATATCTTAAACCATAAATATATCTTAAACCAATATTAAATTTGTATTCTAAAATTTAAAATTCAAACCTGAAATATTTAAATCTATTGTAGAACTTTCAGAGATGTATGAATTGCCTTTTGCAGTAACTTGCAAATGAACTTTTGTTTATATTTGTGTTTGTAGTGCTTTTAAGCTATAGCTATAAAAGTTTTTGTTTTGAAATTTAATCGCCTGAAAATATCACCATTTTATTTCATGTCCTTGAAAGAAAAGTTATACGTACGTTTAATTGTTGTTGATATTAAAAATAACATATTAAATTAATTCAAATTATTTTTGTCAAATTCATACAATTATTTGTTTACGCAAAATTGTTTGCAAATAATTTAAAGGTATTTTCAAGGTCTTATCAACATTGTAATACACAATATATATTTTCGTGTAAATTAAAAATGATTCATAAGCTAATTTAAGCAAAAATGAAATGAAATTATATTTGTAAACAAATCAGATTTCTAATTTCGAAACATAAGTTCGGAAATTTTTTGGCCAATATTTTGGAATACATATAACGAAATATGTTTACATTTCATATCAGATATGAAAATATCTATTATAATTTAATAAATATATACTAGGAATAGTTATTTATGTACGATAGTGCGCAAAATGGATGTTTAGATGTTAGTTTTAAGTTTGTAAAACAGTTGTTCAGTAAGTGTCATTAGTCATAGGTTGCCGAACAATAAGTTATTAAAATTTTTAAACACTTTGGGTGGAATTCAGTGGGTTGTATTAAGGTCTGTATTAAAACTTGTATTAGGTAAATGGCAACATTGTAATATTTTCCACATCTATCCATGAGATTCAATTGCGATTTAGAAATTTTACCACAGGGAAAAGTAATACATGTATCCTTTAGTCAAATGAAAAAGTATTATTGTAAATGGAAGGTTTAAAAGGAAACTCATTATTGCAAAATTAGGTTAGAAATATGTCAAATTTTATGTGTCAAATCATACCTGAATGTTAATGTATTTTAAAATATATCATCTCTCGTTTGATTACTTTTGACATTTGTCCCTTTTTTTTGTCGTAATTGTATGGCTTTCTTACTTCTGTTAATAATATTTTTTTCTTTATTAGATTCTTTGGTCTCTTGACAGGTATTACAAAGTTGCCAAAATATTTTTGACAAAGGACTGTTTTAGCTTAAAACACGCTAATACAACCCACTGAATCTCACCCTTTAAATTTGCAACACCAATATAAATATTTTGTTATCATGGCAAACTTCTCATTTCATATTGTGATTCTGATTAAAAAATAAATGCACTTTTTATATTTATTGGGTTATTTTATTGTAGATAAAACATTGTACGATACACATTTTCAGACCTATTCGTGACTAAAGTCTAATTTTACGTACTTGTATCGAAAATAACTATTTTCTACTCCCGTCATTAAAATATGACAGTGTACTGGTTTCTAGGCGTTAAACAACATTTTATTCAATTTTGACGTTTTAAACTGTCATTATTAACTCCATAGCAACAACTATAAGTAACACTTTTTTCACATGTGAATTAAAAATTTTTTAAATCACTCTCACAAAATTTTAACTCACTCTGGCATTCTGCAACAAAAAATGCATTTAAAAATAACATCAAGAACGAAAATAACACCACATAATTTATCAGACATTATCAGCACTTTTCATTATTTTTTACGACATAAATGACAGACAATGAAGCTTTTTGAATATGTGACTTGACGTCTATCAGCGACGATGGGCTACTTGCGTACCTTTTTTTTATTTAATATTTTTGAAGAGAAGGTAAAAACTTGCTACCCATATTTTTTCTTTTGACAAAATTTTTATTAATTATCCAGAAAAAAAATAATGAAATTTGATTATTTGAATTCCCGCCATGTATGACGTAGAATTACGCCGCACCAATGAATAGTCGTAAAGCCACAGCGTGGTGCCGTCCCATAGTAATGGTATGTTTGTGTGGGTAATGTAGATCACCTGTTTGACGTTTCAATAATAGTTTGGAGGTTAGTATTTTAGTTTATCTTTTTGGTATCGACATTTTAAATTACAAGTAACTACCTATGTGTTTATTTATAAAGTAATTAATGTATTTGAGAGACCAGAGAGAAAGAAAAATGAATTAATGTCAAATTCAAATTAAAAATCTCGCGCGCCATGCCATCTATTGATAACATTCTTAAACATGTTTCCCCTCCCTTAGTTAAATATAAAGACGTCACAGAAAATTTTCTTTCTTAATTTAGTAAAAAATAAATAATTATTTTAAAATAAAATTTATATTTTTATATATGTTTTCAATATAATTTTATGTGTATAGTGACAGAAATCGGATTTTCAGTACCACGCAAGTAGCCCATTGTCATGCTTAGCCTACTAACTGATCAATTTTTTATTTTGTCAAAATTAAATATTATAATGGTTTTTATTATTATTTCGTCAAAATTGAATAAAATATTGTACAAACCACGTGAGCTAAGAATGTTTATTCACTCGAAGAATTTAACTCACTCGCCCTTCGGGCTCGTGAGCTAAACTTTCTTCTCATGGTTAAACATTCCCTTAGCTCACTTGGTGTGTAAATATCTATTAATCAAAATTTTAAAAGCTGTAGCTTTGAGTGAATTGGACACAGAGTGAAGTTAGCAATCACTAACAGTTGACTCATTAAACACGGGCTGAAGTTAGCTGCACTAGCTAAGAGCTGTCATTTTTTAAAAAGTTATATACAAAGTGTATTTTTTTTTTATTTCTGCTCTTTAAATTTGCAGTCGTAAGAAAGTATAGTATGCGACATGTATATTAAACTTTTATTTTACGTTGTTTTTTAGCAACATGGAATAATAATAATAATATTAATATAATAGTAAAACTTTTTGTACTCTCTGTAGTCAAACTAAAAGTATACTTTTATATCTCAAAAAGCGCTAAAGTAGAAACATATTATTTATTACTGACAGATTTTTCTTTTTCAGTTTACGGTACCCAGACCTATACCACCCCTCTAAAACTTACCCCCAAACAGTTGAACGACTCGGCTTCCTTCGGCGCTGGGATCGTCAACCGATTGGGCCGATTGGAGGCGAGTTTGGGGTGGGCTGGGATCAAAGTTCAACGTGGAACACCCTCTCAGGGGCAGCTTATAGTGGCGGCAGCAGCTAATGAGGCGTTAGAACAAGCACGGGCTGCGTTAACTGTAGTTCGGGCTAGCCAACATCTCGTCAGTTCTCATTGCCATAAGTAAGAAACGATTGTTTATTTTTTCGTATAATAATTTTTTTAGTTCAAAAAGTAAATGTAGTCCCTCAAATTTCTAAAATGGTCTATGGTTTATTCGCTAGTGAAATAGAGCAATATGACGTCTAGCGGCGAAAATATGAACTAGTGCATTGTAGGAAGTCCTAGCCGAGGTAGCGGCGAACGCATCGTTTCTGTCACTTATTTAACAAATAAATCACGAGTGGAGTGAATTTTGCAGGCTATACTTCATTTTACGTAAGAAAATAGTAGATTGCTCTTAAGAGCCGACCGTTTTTACATGCATTGAATAAATAATTTAAATTTGTGAAACCAAGCTTTGTCAATAATAAACATATTTATCTGTAAAAATGTCAAAATCCAAAATTGCAACAAAATATGGTTAAACATCACTTAATTCTGTAGATTTTATTTGACAACTGACAGGTGATATTTGTTTAGTTTCTGTGAAATAGGTTTATATTCTGACCAATCAATGGGTAGAATTTATATATCCGTAACTAAACCAACGCTATTCTTACGTGAAATAAAGTATAATAACAAAATCTAAAACTTCAACACGTTTTTGTTGCGTTTAACGTCATTAGGACGCAGAAATCCAGAAATAATTAATTTCCATAATTTCCCGTAAACAAGAACCTAAATTCTATGGAAAAATTTATTAGAGAAATTTGCCAATTTGAAATAGTTGGTAGACGACAGTTATACATTCATCTTTTAAAAATGGGAAAGGAACCGAGTAAAAATATGCATGCTCCTTGAATTTTGCCGGGTATAACTACAAGGTAATAATTACTTAGTGTCTTTATTAAAATACTTCGTAATGAAATCTAAACTTGTAGACCTGCCTGCACAAAGATAACAATAAAATAATAATACTTATCTCTCCATTAATCTACTAAAGACTGTAATAATGCAGTACTATGTAGGTTCAAGAAAACAAAGACTCGAATCATGTAAATTCAAAATTCGAGAGAATGCTGAACATAATTTTTAGATGAAACCGACTAGTTCGCAAAATTCAAAATGTTATTCATACTAGAAACATTATTTTTATTTAATATTAACTATAATATTAATATTACTTTGTATTTCAAACGCCGCAGTGTATAAGAATAGACAGTTGCGAAAAACGAAGTATCTACCTTAAACCGGCCATATTGTTACGTCACGCGCTAAGCTCCTCCTCTTCTTCACTCGCGAATGGGGATTACACCATTTTTTTTTTTATAATTTCATCTGAAAATATTAGGAAAACTAAGACTATTGATGAAAATCTGGTGAAAAAATTCCTATTAATAAGCGAGTTATGGTCTCCCGAATTTTGAAAAGATTGACGTGACGTCACATTTATGTGTTTTTATATCAAACTGTTTTCATCATGGACCTAAATGTTCTTGAAATATATGCTATTTTAAGTTATATTTACATAAAAATAAATGAATATTATAACACTGTATAAGTCTACATACTTTATAATTACAGGTGTATTTAAATTATTAAGTTTAATGCAAGAAATTTATGTTAAAATAAAAACTGTTTGAAAACTGCTGTACAGGAATGTTAGCCCCTCCTTTCGAATTTGAATTTCTTAACTTCCATTGGTAGTAATCCCCACCTCCTAACATGCTATTTGTAATGCATGTATATGTGGTCTCTCGGTCGCCAATCAAAATATTTGCATATTAGCGTCGAAGCGCTATAACAAAAAACCCTTTATTTCCGAAATATCTCAATTATACCATTTCATTTTTTTATTAATATTCGTTATTCAGCATATACATTCGTATTTTTTTACTATTTTCCTTCAATTCGATTGAGCCGTAATACCCCATTGCATGCGTCTTGTGCAGCCATTTTTGATTATTCCATATATCTAACCAACCATTTTTTTCCTTTTTAGGTTATCTGCAAACCGCGAACACTGCGCGCGCCTCCTCACCAACTTCAAACTAACCTCAACCCCCCTACAAAACATCTGTTCCATAATTCAAAAAACATGTCGCCCTGACGAGCTTCAATCGAAATACCGCTCGATCGACGGATCTTGCAACCACGTGTCAGAATCTGAACAAACAGAAGGCAAATCTTTAACAGCTTACAGAAGACTTCTCTTCCCTGAGTACCAAGATGGCATTTTCGAGCCTAGAAGATCTGTGAGCAAGGCAAAGTTGCCTTCTCCAAGATTTGTGTCAGCGAAGATTGTCAATAATGTGGATAAATTGGATCAGGAGTTGTCTTTGGCGTTTATGCAATGGAGTCAGTTTGTTGCACATGATATGGCGCATACAGCAAGCAGCAAGATGAGTAAGTATTATTTGGAGCCCTGATATTGTCCCGATAATGATTTACATAATGAGGGTTTCTGCGATTTTTTGATTTTTCATATTATCCTGATATTCTTTCTATAAATTAATTATACAAAAAAAAAAAACTGTTGTACCCAGCACAACACCTCTAGCGAGAGGTAAAAAGACGAGGGCTGTTCTCTTAATTTTAGACCGAGCCTGATATAATTAAGCATGGTATTTCATTCTGAAAATATTCTGTATGACTCTTTCTGTTGAGGCATACACTAGATCACCAGAATTAAAAATCTGATGTGGTCAACACAAAACCTCCCGCTATTTAATTTTTACATACATACATAAAATCACTCGTTTCCCACTTAGTGGGTTAGCAAAAACCCGGAAACAATAGAAACAATAAGAAAAGGGATAAGAGTAAGAGCTCAGCTGACTCATTTCACTCTTTAACAACATTCTTCTTTCGCCTTGTCCACAATCATCATAGCATTCATACATAAGAACATATTAAAGTGCCCGATTTTCGGTAGCGAATAACCGCATCCGGACCACAATATTAGTTACGCAACAATCATCCTTCGCCACACATTACTATCCTATTTTTATTAATTTAAATACATACTTACGTATTTACTAACTCTGCAAACTGTTCCATTGCATAAAACTATTGCTTTATTTACTATTTTCTTTTTAAAATGTCACTATTATTAATTTGAAATGATTAGTTTTCTGACAGTGACATTTACTGTCAGTTACATTCATTTGAAAAATGAACTGAAATTGTGTTTATCTTAGGCTTCGCGACTAATAAAAAAAAATATTTTTAAATTTATCTGTAAAATATATAGAAAAAGTATTAATATATTCCAGTAGGAAATTCAATAATCTTTAATTTTCATAACACATAAAATGCGAAAAAATGGCATTTAATGGTATTTTTTGAAGAAAAACCATTATGAGCTTCAGGTAAAGTGCCATTTCCGGTTATCCGATTTACACCAAAATCTAATGGCTTCTTTTCATATTAGAATGGGATGGAAATACAAGGTTTCAGAATTTTCTGAATGATAGTATTTGAGTTAGAGTGAAGACAAAATCCCTACACATACACACACACACACATATACACATACAGACATCATCGTGAAAATGTTAAAATTGGATTCTAGGGACCTTAAAACGTGGTCATTTACTAAAATCTCAATATGTAATTTTTAGCACGATCCCTATACCTCCCTTACCAAGGGTAGCGGGAGGTAAAAATGGATAGTCCCGAATGTATGGTATGAGGCGCAGTGTAGTACTAGAAAAGTTCGGTATTTGAGCAAAATTGTAGTAAATGTGAACTAGACCGTTGTTAAACTCTTTGTTTCATACACATAAAAATTGGTATAATTACATATCTAGTATTGTGTGTAAAATTGACTAATATTACCACCAAGTTCATAACTGTTCTCATTTTTAAGATTTAACCCCAAAGTCATAAATACCTGCATTTGGTTAAAAAGTTGAAAATATTCAAAAATCCAATTTTTATGTATCTCATACTTCCCAATGCACTGATTCCAAATCATGAAAACGCAGGTCAATATCTCTTTTAGTTTTGGTGATATTCACCCTCAAATATTTTCTCAAAATTACCCATATCTGGACTAGAACTCTACCTAGTTTTGAAGTATTGCCCCAAAAGTCAATATACCTCATATTCAGATAAAAACTTTAAAATTTTCAAAAATCTAATTTTCATGTTTCTAGATACTTCTCAATACGCTGATTCCAAATTTTGAAACCGCAGGTCGATATCTCTTTTCGTTCTCGAGATATTTAAATTCAAAGTTTTGCATAAAACTGCCCATTATTGGGCAATAACCCAGAAATGGGCCGAGATACGAATTTTGCGACACCACCATTCGATTCTACGGATAAAAATATATAAGTATACCAATTTTCATAATTTTTGACTAACCGGTTCATTCTTTATGAATAAAAGTTTGAAAACTCCTGAAAACGGCCAAAATCTGAAAAAATCGCAAGGGGTACCCCTTACGATTTTTGCGATTTTTGGCCATTTTCAGTTATTTTGCTTTAGAGATTGTATGCGGTGTTCGAAAATTCTGAAAATTGGTATACTTATGTAATTTTGCCCGGTGTTGTCGACAAATTCATATCTCGACCCATTTTTGGGTTATTACCCAAAAATGGGCAGTTTTGAGAAAAACTTTGAATCTAAATATCTCGAGAACGAAACGAGATATCGACCTGCGGTTTCAAAATTTGAAATCAGCGCATTGAGAAGTATCTAGATACATAAAAATTAGATTTTTGAATATTTTAAAGTTTTTATCTAAATGTGGGGTATATTGAGTTTTGGGCCAGTAATTCAAAAATGGGTAAAGATATAAACTTGGTAGTAATATTATTTGATTGTAAAGAGAATGTTACCTAAGTGTACGCATTTTGGAGTATATATTTATGTATGAGTATACATATTGTATATTCATGTAATAATTTTATTGGATTTATAGAATATTTTCAAATGAACTTTCTGTATGGAATTTGTAAAAAATTGTATTATATTCGTGTTACAATTTTACTGGATATATAGACTGTAGGCGGTGTTCAAAAATTTTTGTTTTATTACCCAAAAATAGACAGTTTTGAGCAAAACTTTGAATCTAAATATCTCGAGAACGAAAAGAGATATCGCCCTGCGGTTTCAAAATTTAGAATCAGCGCATTGACAAGTATACATGGTTGGAAATTAAAAATCTTATAATTTTGTTTAATGTCATGAGTCATGGATTGACTATTGTTACTAGTTAACGGACATTTTGAAAAGTCTTTTCAAATTTGCTAAGAAATCAAAAACATATTTTTTTTAAACGCAGTATTTACCGTAAAATGAACAGGCGAGCAGGAAAGTACATAAAACTGATACGAGTATCACTTCTGAAATCCCTCTGTCCACCCCTAATCGCCACCAGGTATCCATATAATATGCTATTATTTTTCTTACAGTTACATCTAAATCTCCAATCGAATGCTGCGATCGTTCTGGATTTACTTTGTCTCCAAGATATATTCACCCAATGTGTATGCCGATTAACATTCCTTCTGATGATCCATTTTACTCCAAGTATCGCACTAATTGTATGTCCTACGTCAGATCTTTGCCTGCCATTAGGTCCGATTGTAGTTTTGGACCATTAGAACAGGTTAGTTTTAGACCGTAATAATTAATATACGAGGTCTGTCCGAAAAGTATCCGACCTTCCTTCATATCTTCGCGCCTGACAATTTTAGCGCCCTCTGCTGGGCACGAGTGTCAACTGTAAAGCTTCACGAATTCCCTAGATGCCGCAGTTTTGGCTGCGTATAGTTAGCAGGCCCCTATCAGCAGAACCTAACGAAAACTAGTGCATATTTTTTTGCTATTTATTTGCCAATTAATTACCACTATGCCAAATTAATTGCCACTTTTTTTAAAAAAATACGGGGGGACTGCTAGCTTGACGATAAAGTTAGCAGTCCCCTGGGCTATAATGCAATGCAATCAATAATATTAATGTGTAGGAATTAATTGCCATTTAATTGCCAATTAATTACTAAAGATTTAAATAAATTCAGGCAAAAATTGTTCAACTGATTGGACAAAGCTATTTAAAATGATACGTACCATATTTATTAGTGCGTATACATATAAAAACCATATGGGTTCTTGTAATTCCGATGTAGGATTAATATCAATGTGCGTAGGGCCATAAAAATGGTTCCATTTGGATCATTATGGTAATAAATTTATGCACATGAATCCATCAGAAACATATGAAAAGCATTCTTCCATAATTTTGGGACCATTATGTACCAGTATAAATTATATAGGTATTAATTATCCCAACATAATACTTTCTAATATAACCACTAGGCCTTAATAAACCAGCATGAATCATACTAATTTTAATTGCTGCTAACAAACCTGTTAAAAAATATTTATTTGAAATGAACCAATATTATCGTACTTTGCATGTCAATTTTAACTATATTAATTAATTGCCTCAGCAGACCCCATCAAAATGATTTCTATCATAACCACTAGGCCTTAATAAACCACTATAAATCACACTAGTTTTAATTGCCGCTACAAAAACCGGTTAAAAAAATATTTATTTGAAACGAACCAATATTATCGTACTTTACATGGCAATTTTAACTATATGAATTAATTGCCTCAGCAGACTCCATCAAAATGCTTTCTATCATAACCACTAGGCCTTAATAAACAACAATAAATCACACTAGTTTTAATTGCCGCTTCAAAAACCGGTTAAAAAAATATTTATTTGAAATGAACCAATATTATCGTACTTTGCATGTCAATTTTAACTATATTAATTAATTGCCTCAGCAGACCCCATCAAAATGATTTCTATCATAACCACTAGGCCTTAATAAACCACTATAAATCACACTAGTTTTAATTGCCGCTACAAAAACCGGTTAAAAAAATATTTATTTGAAACGAACCAATATTATCGTACTTTACATGGCAATTTTAACTATATGAATTAATTGCCTCAGCAGACTCCATCAAAATGCTTTCTATCATAACCACTAGGCCTTAATAAACAACAATAAATCACACTAGTTTTAATTGCCGCTTCAAAAACCGGTTAAAAAAATATTTATTTGAAATGAACCAATATTAACGTACTTTGCATGGCAATTTTAACTATATGAAATAATTGCCTCAGCAGACCCCATCAAAATGCTTTCTATCATAACCACTAGGCCTTAATAAAGCAGCATAAATCACACTAGTTTTAATTGCCGCTCCAAAAACCGGTTAAAAAAATATTTATTTGAAATGAACCAATATTATCGTACTTTGCATGGCAATTTTAACTATATGAATTAATTGCCTCAGCAGACCCCATCAAAATGCTTTCTATCATAACCACTAGGCCTTAATAAACCACAATAAATCATACTAGTTTTAATTGCCGATCCAAAAACCGGTTAAAAAAATATTTATTTGAAACGAACCAATATTATCGTACTTTGCATGGCAATTTTAACTATATTAATTAATTGCCTCAGCAGACTCCATCAAAATGCTTTCTATCATAACCACTAGGCCTTAATAAACCACAATAAATCACACTAGTTTTAATTGCCGCTACAAAAACCGGTAAAAAAAATATTTATTTGAAATGCACCAATATTATCGTACTTTGCATGTCAATTTTAACTATATGAATTAATTGCCTCAGCAGACCCCATCAAAATGCTTTCTATCATAACCACTAGGCCTTAATAAACTACAATAAATCACACTAGTTTTAATTGCCGCTACTAAAACCGGTAAAAAAAATATTTATTTGAAATGCACCAATATTATCGTACTTTGCATGTCAATTTTAACTATATGAATTAATTGCCTCAGCAGACCCCATCAAAATGCTTTCTGTCATAACCACTAGGCCTTAATAAACCACAATAAATCACACTAGTTTTAATTGCCGCTACAAAAACCGGTAAAAAAAATATTTATTTGAAATGAACCAATATTATCGTACTTTGCATGTCAATTTTAACTATATTAATTAATTGCCTCAGCAGACCCCATCAAAATGATTTCTATCATAACCACTAGGCCTTAATAAACCACTATAAATCACACTAGTTTTAATTGCCGCTACAAAAACCGGTTAAAAAATATTTATTTGAAATGAACCAATATTAACGTACTTTGCATGGCAATTTTAACTATATGAATTAATTGCCTCAGCAGACCCCATCAAAATGCTTTCTATCATAACCACTAGGCCTTAATAAACCACAATAAATCACACTAGTTTTAATTGCCGCTACAAAAACCGTTAAAAAAAATATTTATTTGAAATGAACCAATATTAACGTACTTTGCATGGCAATTTTAACTATATGAATTAATTGCCTCAGCATACCCCATCAAAATGCTTTCTATCATAACCACTAGGCCTTAATAAACCACAATAAATCACACTAGTTTTAATTGCCGCTACAAAAACCGGTAAAAAAAATATTTATTTGAAATGAACCAATATTATCGTACTTTGCATGTCAATTTTAACTATATGAATTAATTGCCTCAGCAGGCCCCATTAAAATGCTTTCTATCATAACCACTAGGCCTTAATAAACCACAATAAATCACACTAGTTTTAATTGCCGCTACAAAAACCGGTAAAAAAAATATTTATTTGAAATGAACCAATATTATCGTTCTTTGCATGGCAATTTTAACTATATGAATTAATTGCGTCCGCAAGTCCATCAAAATGCTTTTTATCATAACCACTAGGCCTTAATAAACCATAATAAATCACACTAGTTTTAATTGCCGCTACAAAAACCGGTTAAAAAAATATTTATTTGAAACGAACCAATATTATCGTACTTTGCATGGCAATTTTAACTATATGAATTAATTGCCTCAGCAGACCCCATCAAAATGCTTTCTATCATAACCACTAGGCCTTAGTAAACCACAATAAATCACACTAGTTTTAATTGCCGCTACAAAAACCGGTTAAATTTTTTTTTATTTGAAACTAACCAATAATATCGTACTTTGCATGTTAATTTTAACTATATGTATTAATTGCCTTAGCAGACCCCATCAAAATGTTTTCTATCATAACCACTAGGCCTTAGTAAACCACAATAAATCATACTAGTTTTAATTGCCGCTACAAAAACCGGTAAAAAAAATATTTATTTGAAATGCACCAATATTATCGTACTTTGCATGTCAATTTTAACTATATGAATTAATTGCCTCAGCAGGCCCCATCAAAATGCTTTCTATCATAACCACTAGGCCTTAATAAACCACAATAAATCACACTAGTTTTAATTGCAGCTACAAAAACCGGTTAAAAAAATATTTATTTGAAACGAACCAATATTATCGTATTTTGCATGGCAATTTTAACTATATGAATTAATTGCCTCAGCAGACCCCATCAAAATGCTTTCTATCATAACCACTAGGCCTTAATAAACCACAATAAATCACACTAGTTTTAATTGCCGCTACAAAAACCGGTTAAATTTTTTTTTATTTGAAACTTACCAATATTATCGTACTTTGCATGTTAATTTTAACTATATGTATTAATTGCCTTAGCAGATCCCATCAAAATGCTTTCTATCATAACCACTAGGCCTTAATAAACCACAATAAATCACACTAGTTTTAATTGCCGCTTCAAAAACCGGTAAAAAAATATTTATTTGAAACGAACCAATATTATCGTACTTTGCATGGCAATTTTAACTATATGAATTAATTGCCTCAACAGACCTCATCAAAATGCTTTCTATCATAACCACTAGGCCTTAATAAACCACAAAAAATCATACTTGTTTTAATTGCCGCTACAAAAACCGGTTAAAAAAATATTTATTTGATACGAACCAATATTATCTTACTTTGCATGTTAATTTTAATTTTATGAATTAATTGCCTCAGCAGACCCCATCAAAATGTTTTCTATCATAACCACTAGGCCTTAGTAAACCACAATAAATCATACTAGTTTTAATTGCCGCTACAAAAACCGGTAAAAAAAATATTTATTTGAAATGCACCAATATTATCGTACTTTGCATGTCAATTTTAACTATATGAATTAATTGCCTCAGCAGACCCCATCAAAATGCTTTCTATCATAACCACTAGGCCTTAATAAACCACAATAAATCATACTAGTTTTAATTGCCGCTACAAAAACCGGTTAAAAAAATATTTATTTGAAACGAGCCAATATGATCGTACTTTGCATGGCAATTTCAACTATATGAATTAATTGCCTCAGCAGACCCCAACAATATGCTTTTTAACATAACCCTTCAGGATAAATCATTCTGATTATAAGTCCCGGTAACTATCCGGTTAAAACAATATTATTTTAGAATGAATCAACATGTCGTACTTTTCATGTGAATATGAGCTTTGTAAATTAATTGCCTCGGAATTCCTCTGCAAAGCGCATTCTACCATATTGTTCAAACTATAATTAACCAGGATAAAACATACTGGTTTTAATTGTCGCTATCTAACCGGTTAAAACAATATGATTTTGATTGAAAAAACATATCGTACTTTTCATGTGAATTTTAGCTTTGTAAATTAATTGCCTCAGTAGTTCCCTGCAAATTGCATTCTACCATATGACAGAAAGCATTTTGATGGGGTCTGCTGAGGCAATTAATTAATATAGTTAAAATTGACATGCAAAGTACGATAATATTGGTTCATTTCAAATAAATATTTTTTTTACCGGTTTTAGTGGCGGCAATTAAAACTAGTGTGATTTATTGTAGTTTATTAAGGCCTAGTGGTTATGATAGAAAGCATTTTGATGGGGTCTGCTGAGGCAATTAATTCATATAGTTAAAATTGCCATGCAAAGTACGTTAATATTGGATTATTTCAAATAAATATTTTTTTAACCGGTTTTTGAAGCGGCAATTAAAACTAGTGTGATTTATTGTTGTTTATTAAGGCCTAGTGGTTATGATAGAAAGCATTTTGATGGAGTCTGCTGAGGCAATTAATTCATATAGTTAAAATTGACATGCAAAGTACGATAATATTGGTTCGTTTCAAATAAATATTTTTTTAACCGGTTTTTGTAGCGGCAATTAAAACTAGTGTGATTTATTGTGGTTTATTAAGGCCTAGTGGTTATGATAGAAATCATTTTGATGGGGTCTGCTGAGGCAATTAATTCATATAGTTAAAATTGACATGCAAAGTACGATAATATTGGTTCATTTCAAATAAATATTTTTTTTACCGGTTTTTGTAGCGGCAATTAAAACTAGTGTGATTTATGCCGCTTTACTAAGGCCTAGTGGTTATGATAGAAAGCATTTTGATGGGGTCTGCTGAGGCAATTAATTCATATAGTTAAAATTGACATGCAAAGTACGATAATATTGGTTCATTTCAAATAAATATTTTTTTTACCGGTTTTTGTAGCGGCAATTAAAACTAGTGTGATTTATTGTGGTTTCTTAAGGCCTAGTGGTTATGATAGAAAGCATTTTGATGGAGTCTGCTGAGGCAATTAATTCATATAGTTAAAATTGCCATGCAAAGTACGATAATATTGGTTCGTTTCAAATAAATATTTTTTTAACCGGTTTTTGGATCGGCAATTAAAACTAATATGATTTATTGTGGTTTATTAAGGCCTAGTGGTTATGATAGAAAGCATTTTGATGGGGTCTGCTGAGGCAATTAATTCATATAGTTAAAATTGCCATGCAAAGTACGATAATATTGGTTCATTTCAAATAAATATTTTTTAACCGGTTTTTGGAGCGGCAATTAAAACTAGTGTGATTTATGCTGCTTTATTAAGGCCTAGTGGTTATGATAGAAAGCATTTTGATGGGGTCTGCTGAGGCAATTAATTCATATAGTTAAAATTGCCATGCAAAGTACGATAATATTGGTTCATTTCAAATAAATATTTTTTTTACCGGTTTTTGTAGCGGCAATTAAAACTAGTGTGATTTATGCCGCTTTACTAAGGCCTAGTGGTTATGATAGAAAGCATTTTGATGGGGTCTGCTGAGGCAATTAATTCATATAGTTAAAATTGACATGCAAAGTACGATAATATTGGTTCATTTCAAATAAATATTTTTTTTACCGGTTTTAGTGGCGGCAATTAAAACTAGTGTGATTTATTGTAGTTTATTAAGGCCTAGTGGTTATGATAGAAAGCATTTTGATGGGGTCTGCTGAGGCAATTAATTCATATAGTTAAAATTGACATGCAAAGTACGATAATATTGGTTCATTTCAAATAAATATTTTTTTACCGGTTTTTGTAGCGGCAATTAAAACTAGTGTGATTTATTGTGGTTTATTAAGGCCTAGTAGTTATGATAGAAAGCATTTTGATGGGGTCTGCTGAGGCAATTAATTCATATAGTTAAAATTGCCATGCAAAGTACGATAATATTGGTTCATTTCAAATAAATATTTTTTAACCGGTTTTTGGAGCGGCAATTAAAACTAGTGTGATTTATGCTGCTTTATTAAGGCCTAGTGGTTATGATAGAAAGCATTTTGATGGGGTCTGCTGAGGCAATTAATTCATATAGTTAAAATTGACATGCAAAGTACGATAATATTGGTTCATTTCAAATAAATATTTTTTTTACCTGTTTTAGTGGCGGCAATTAAAACTAGTGTGATTTATTGTAGTTTATTAAGGCCTAGTGGTTATGATAGAAAGCATTTTGATGGGGTCTGCTGAGGCAATTAATTCATGTAGTTAAAATTGACATGCAAAGTACGATAATATTGGTGCATTTCAAATAAATATTTTTTAACCGGTTTTTGTAGCGGCAATTAAAACTAGTGTGATTTATAGTGGTTTATTAAGGCCTAGTGGTTATGATAGAAATCATTTTGATGGGGTCTGCTGAGGCAATTAATTAATATAGTTAAAATTGACATGCAAAGTACGATAATATTGGTTCATTTCAAATAAATATTTTTTTTACCGGTTTTAGTGGCGGCAATTAAAACTAGTGTGATTTATAGTGGTTTATTAAGGCCTAGTGGTTATGATAGAAATCATTTTGATGGGGTCTGCTGAGGCAATTAATTAATATAGTTAAAATTGACATGCAAAGTACGATAATATTGGTTCATTTCAAATAAATATTTTTTTTACCGGTTTTAGTGGCGGCAATTAAAACTAGTGTGATTTATTGTAGTTTATTAAGGCCTAGTGGTTATGATAGAAAGCATTTTGATGGGGTCTGCTGAGGCAATTAATTCATATAGTTAAAATTGACATGCAAAGTACGATAATATTGGTTCATTTCAAATAAATATTTTTTTACCGGTTTTTGTAGCGGCAATTAAAACTAGTGTGATTTATTGTGGTTTATTAAGGCCTAGTAGTTATGATAGAAAGCATTTTGATGGGGTCTGCTGAGGCAATTAATTCATATAGTTAAAATTGCCATGCAAAGTACGATAATATTGGTTCGTTTCAAATAAATATGTTTTTAACCGGTTTTTGTAGCGGAAATTAAAACTAGTGTGATTTATTGTGGTTTATTAAGGCCTAGTGGTTATGATAGAAAGCATTTTGATGGGGCCTGCTGAGGCAATTAATTCATATAGTTAAAATTGACATGCAAAGTACGATAATATTGGTTCATTTCAAATAAATATTTTTTTTACCGGTTTTAGTGGCGGCAATTAAAACTAGTGTGATTTATTGTAGTTTATTAAGGCCTAGTGGTTATGATAGAAAGCATTTTGATGGGGTCTGCTGAGGCAATTAATTCATATAGTTAAAATTGCCATGCAAAGTACGATAATATTGGTTCATTTCAAATAAATATTTTTTTAACCGGTTTTTGGAGCGGCAATTAAAACTAGTGTGATTTATGCTGCTTTATTAAGGCCTAGTGGTTATGATAGAAAGCATTTTGATGGGGTCTGCTGAGGCAATTAATTCATATAGTTAAAATTGCCATGCAAAGTACGTTAATATTGGTTCATTTCAAATAAATATTTTTTTAACCGGTTTTTGAAGCGGCAATTAAAACTAGTGTGATTTATTGTTGTTTATTAAGGCCTAGTGGTTATGATAGAAAGCATTTTGATGGAGTCTGCTGAGGCAATTAATTCATATAGTTAAAATTGCCATGTAAAGTACGATAATATTGGTTCGTTTCAAATAAATATTTTTTTAACCGGTTTTTGTAGCGGCAATTAAAACTAGTGTGATTTATAGTGGTTTATTAAGGCCTAGTGGTTATGATAGAAATCATTTTGATGGGGTCTGCTGAGGCAATTAATTAATATAGTTAAAATTGACATGCAAAGTACGATAATATTGGTTCATTTCAAATAAATATTTTTTAACAGGTTTGTTAGCAGCAATTAAAATTAGTATGATTCATGCTGGTTTATTAAGGCCTAGTGGTTATATTAGAAAGTATTATGTTGGGATAATTAATACCTATATAATTTATACTGGTACATAATGGTCCCAAAATTATGGAAGAATGCTTTTCATATGTTTCTGATGGATTCATGTGCATAAATTTATTACCATAATGATCCAAATGGAACCATTTTTATGGCCCTACGCACATTGATATTAATCCTACATCGGAATTACAAGAACCCATATGGTTTTTATATGTATACGCACTAATAAATATGGTACGTATCATTTTAAATAGCTTTGTCCAATCAGTTGAACAATTTTTGCCTGAATTTATTTAAATCTTTAGTAATTAATTGGCAATTAAATGGCAATTAATTCCTACACATTAATATTATTGATTGCATTGCATTATAGCCCAGGGGACTGCTAACTTTATCGTCAAGCTAGCAGTCCCCCCGTATTTTTTTAAAAAAAGTGGCAATTAATTTGGCATAGTGGTAATTAATTGGCAAATAAATAGCAAAAAAATATGCACTAGTTTTCGTTAGGTTCTGCTGATAGGGGCCTGCTAACTATACGCAGCCCGCAGTTTTGGTCGGATCGCCTTCGTTTCCGTGCAGCATGCGTTTGTTTACAAAGTGTTTTTTACGTTTGCCGCATTTTGCTATTGTAAAAAATGACGGAAAGATCGGAACAACGAATTTGCATTAAATTTGCTTAAAACTCGAAAAGTGTTGTGTGGAGACCATCGAAATGATGAAGACGGCATTTGAGGACGAGTGTATGAGCAAAACACAAATAAAAGACTGGTATAAACGGTTCAAAGATGGCCGCACAACTGTTGATAGTAACCCACGTTCTGGGCGGCCTTTGACGACAAAAACAACGGATAATATCGAACGAGTGTCAACTGTAAAGCTTCACGAATTCCCTAGATGCCGCAGTTTTGGTCGGATCGCCTTAGTTTACGTGTAGCATGCGTTTGTGTACAAGTGTTTTTTACGTTTGTCGCATTTTGCTATTGTAAAAAATGACGGAAAGATCGGAACAACGAATTTGCATTAAATTTTGCTTAAAACTCGAAAAGAGTTGTGTGGAGACCATCGAAATGATGAAGACGGCATTTGAGGACGAGTGTATGAGCAAAACACAAATAAAAGACTGGTATAAACGGTTCAAAGATGGCCGCACATCTGCTGATAGTAACCCACGTTTTGGGCGGCCTTCGACGACAAAAACACCGGATAATATCGAACGTGTGCAACTTGTGATCAATGAAGATCGTCGATTGACTGTGCGAGAACTAGAATATGATCTGGGAATACCGAGAACTAGTGTTTGGAAGATTTTAACTGAAAATTTGCAAATGGTTCGTGTGTGTGCGAAATTCATTCCGAAATTGCTAACGGTGGAGCAGAAAAACCTTCGCCTTGAAATCGCTCAGGATAATTTGGAAATGGTCAATAATGATGAAAATCTCTCATTGACTTTTGGCTGTTCCCAAGATTAAAAATATTGCTCAAAGGACACCGATTCGACGACAAAGAAACTGTCGAAACTAATACGACGAATGCTCTAAAGGCAATACCAAAAAATCTGTTGTGGCCAGCACAAAACCTTCCGTCAATTCGATGTATTTTGTACAAATCCCATACCAAAAGGTCCTTGGAACAGATTCTATATAATATTATGTAAAATCGAATACGAACACATACTATTTTTTACAAATTCCATACTAAAAGTTCATTTGAAAAGGTTCTTTAAATCCAATATAATTATAACATAAACTACACTAAGTAATGTCCTTCCATCTTCTCTTTGGCCTTTCTCTGCATGTCACTTGCGAGTAACAATATGATATACCGATTTTAGATCCTATACTTTCCATATTTGGTTTTGCACTTGCAACTGACATCTGTCAATTATTTTTTTTTGAATAATTATGTCAGCTGTTTCCATGATAAATTGCAAAGCTGACTAATTTTTGAAAATTAATTTCTTTATAATGCTTTAAATTTACATCTATTGAATATGAAGGAAAATATATAATTAAACCGTATAGAGAAGAGTATTTTCTTTAATATATATAATAACAAAATGTCAAAAAATAATATTTAACTGCGTTTTTTTAAGAAAAACTGTTAAAAACTTTAAAAAAGGGTACTTCCGGTGGATCGATAATAACCAAAATTTAATCAACTTTTCATATGGATGTACAGAAGAGGAATACGAAAGAATTATAATTTTTAGAATTGTAGTATTGGAGTTATCGTCGGAGAAAAATTTGTCACACACGGACACACACACACACGGACACACATACATACAGACATCATCTTAAAAATAGTAAATTCGTATTGTAGAGACCCTAAAACGTGATTATTCATTAAAAACTCACCACCGAATTTTTTGACCAAAAACAATACCTTCCTTTTGACGGAAGGTAAAAACGAGTTCCAAGACTGCTTCCAAAAGTAAAAAAGCCGTTGGAAGCGTATTCTTCGAAAGATGCCACCAGCCCAATGACGCAGAATAAGAGCAGCGGGGAAATATAAAGGAAGGTCGGATACTTTTCGGACAGACCTCGTATGTCGCAAAAGTCTTGTAGCATATTTTACAAATTTTTCTTTTTCATTTCACAGATGAACCAAGCCACTCATTTCCTCGATGGTTCTCAAATCTACGGCAGCACAACCAGCAAAGCAAACTCCCTCCGTGAATTTTCAGGCGGTCGGCTCCTTACTTCAGACAAACAAGGTCGTCAATTCCTTCCAGCTGCTGCAAACGTCCAAGAAGATTGCCAACTTAGCGACCAAAAAGAAGATTGTTACAAAGCCGGTGACAGCAGAGTCAACATGCAACCCCATCTAACCGCCATGCACACATTTTGGACCAGAGAACACAACCGAATTGCTAAAGCCTTAGAAGAAATAAATTCTCACTGGGATGATGAGAAGATCTACCAAGAAGCTAGAAGGATAGTTATTGCAGAAATCCAACATATTACATATACTCAATGGATGCCAGTTTTGATTGGACAAATCAATGCAGATAAAATCCAAAAACAAAATTCTTATCGAGCTGATGTTGATCCTTCTGTGAGCAATGCTTTTGCTACAGCGGCTTTGAGATTTACTGAGTCTTTAATGACAAGTGATTTGAGACTTTATGAGGAAGATCGGGCGGTGAATTCTTCGTTGAGACTTCAGGATCACTTCAACAAACCGACTGTTTTGGATGATCCTGGAAATTTGGACGGATTAGTTAGGGGATTAGCCACGCAAAATTGCCAGAAGATGGATCTTCAGTTCATTTCTGATGTAAGTATTTCTTACAATGACGTCATGCACGACTTTTTTTATAACTTTAATCGATAAGAGTAATGAAAAATAATATACCCGTATTTTTTATTTTTCCTCAAATCGATCTTTAATCATGAAAAAATTGTAATTGAAAATGACATTCTTTAAAATGAGGCTGCTAGACCCCCGCTTCGTCCCTTGTCCAATGACGTCACAAAGTGAGAGGCACGACCATTTTGATTTTCACACTAATCTAAACATCAAAGTGACATTTAAAGATAACCTAAAATTTATGAAAGTAAACATGTCGATGGAACGTTGTTTCGTGCCAAAATAAAGAATAAAATAATATTCTGCAATATATTCAATGTCTCACATGCGTTTATAACCTTCTACCATCTAATCTCAATAAAAAATCTGTTGTGGTCAGCACAAGACCTCTCGCCATTTCCATATTAGGCTATATAAGTATTGTATTGCACTTCGCTTTCGAGCCGTCGTTTTATAACAAAATCTTACAGAACATTACCCAAATTTTGTTTCTTACTATATTTAGCATGTCTTCTGCACACATATAATTCAAATTATATCTATTTTTCATTGTATGAGAAAGTTTCTAAATATCAAATATTGTTCCAATTTATTAACCAGATTGGCGGTATTTCTAATAGATATATGCATTTTACACCACAATTTTACCTATAATTTCAAATATTTAATTAATAAAACAATAAGAAAAGTTAAATATACTTCCCAGAAAAAGCTATCAGAATGTCACTAAAACTGTTGATATTTGACAATGACATGTGTCATGTTATAAACATTGGAATTTGTCAACTGGTTTCCTTAGTGCCTTGGCCTCTGCGATTACTTTACTCTATAAATTAAATTAGTCTTTATCTCTAAATCTATACAAGATATAATAAAATTTTTAAGTGTATTAGATGGAGAATTTTATGTTCTTCAATATTTAATAAAAAAAACTTCCAAAAAATTATATTTAAAAGATTTTTTCTAAGAAACTACTACTTCCGGTTGTTCAATTGTTACCAAAACCTTTTCAGCTCTTCCCAGGAATGTCAGATTGAGGAAACTGCAGTTAAATATTTTTTAAGTCTTATAGTTTTTGAGGAATCGTGACTACAACATCCAGACATACATACATACATACACACACACACACACACACACACACACACACATACACACATCCACACACACACACACACACACACAGACATCATTTTAAAAATGTTATAATCGGATTGTAGGGACCTTAAATCGTGCTTATTCAATAAAATCTGGATATGCGAATTTTAGCATGAATCCAATACCTCTCTTAGCGAGAGGTAAAAAGTGAAGGAATCATTTGATGTAACGTGTACATAACTTCACGCCAAATGAAAATTATATTTATAAAAATAAATAGAACGATGTTATAATAATATATTATAGCATATTCAGATATGTAATCCTCAATTTATAGTTTATATATATTTTTCTTTTAGAAATTGTGTCCATATAAAATGGCTGTTTGAAATGAGTCTGAACTTCGTTCGGAACGTTGTGACGACAAAACATGGCTGGTTTGTGCAACTTTTTAAAAATATCATACTTTAAAACGATTTTATACAACAAAAAATGTAAATAAAAAATAATTTAATCGTACTGAACGATAAATTAGACTATCCTTCTTCGATTTAAACAGAAAAAAGGTGCAATTATTTTTTTTTGCATGACCTCATTACTGTTCAATCAATCTCGTAGATGTTTTTTATAGGTGCGTTTTAAATATTGTTTTGTTGCAGATTACGCAACAGCTGTTCAAAACTGAAAAATACGGAATGGATGCTCTAAGTTTAGATATTCAACGTGGTAGGGATCATGGCCTTCCTGGTTATATGAAATATCGTGAATTATGTGGATTACCTAAAGCGGAAACTTTTGAAGATCTCAAGAATCACATTCCCCTCCAAGTAAGTTATAAGATTTTTATTTCGTTGTTAAATAGTACTATTGTATTGCATTTTATTCTTGGACGTACATTTTGTAGTTAAGACTATGGAATGAAAAAAAATCTGCTGTAATTAAGACAAAAAACTGGTTCAAAAAAATCTGTTCTAAAAACCGGTTAACCAGTATATTAAATCTTAATACGTAATTTTTAACCGAAACAGGTATTTTCGTTTACTAAAAAACCGGTAATTTTTAATCGAAACAAATTAAAACCTGTTTTTAGACCGTTTGTAAAAAGAATGAGTAGACATTTTTTAATAGCCGAAGGAACGACAGTTTTTTTTCGTTTTCCGAATGATTTTATTTACCAATTTATTTAATCAGATAATAGATTTAAAAACCGGTTTAATAAAGAATAGAGCAGTTTTTGAATAAAAGTATTAACCGTTATTTTTTCGGTTTCTTGCTTTAGTTGTCATTCAAAATTTGTTCATAACTCTTTAATTCAGGTGATGGAGCTGATTTTCAATTCAGAAGTAATGGAAATGGGTTTAAATTTCAGATGTTCTCTAAATTTTCAGTCAATGTCAAATTGAAACCTAGCATATTATTTTTTATAATTTTCTTATTTTACCTTTTCTAAGCGTTTAAAGATAAACTATTTTACCTATTACTGGATAAACAAACTATAAATAAATAAAAATAAATAAATATATCATCACGGCATATTACCCATTTCTGGGTGTGCCAGTATCTACAACACATGTAGACATCGGTAATGATGACGATATATTTTACCGTGTGGGCGCTTACCAGGCGTCACCTCACGGGCACTCATAGCTGGTGTGGAGAGTGCACCACAGGGGTTACTTTTGTGCCATTTAAAATTGGATATATTTGGCGTCTGTCGGGATCGAACCCGGTTCCCCCGGGTTCGCGACCAGACACTCAGGCACGCGGCCACGGGACCCCATAAACAAACTATCGAATTCTTAACAAGAGCTGCTTAATTTCTTTTACAAAATATCTTTTTTTGTCCATAAAATCAAACTCCCATATGAAACAATGAAACCTATGCTAATTCTAACCTTACTTTTCTAGTCTATTATAAAAAGACCAAGTTCTCATTTTCATTTTCTTAATTTAAATAGTACGAAATACCGCCGCTAATTAATCTTTTCTTTCCAGACACTGAAGATCCTCAAGTTAGTCTACGCCAGTCCAAAAGACATCGACTTGATTGTTGGTGCTTTATCTGAAAGTGCTTTAGATGGTTCTCTCCTGGGTCCAACTTACACTTGTTTGATCAGTGAACAAATGCAACGCACTAAATTGGGTGACCGATATTTCTACACATACACTTCAGAAGTTGGTGCATTTACTACGGAACAAATGAATGAAATAAAGAAAACGACGCTTGCTAGGATTTTCTGTGATAATGGAGATAATATTCAAACAATGCAGAGAGATGTTTTCAAAGTCATTTCTGGACAGTAAGTATTATTTTTCACTACTAGCCTAGGAACCCACTATTATTTACCTTTATTTGACATGAGAAATTGTTTTTCACTACCTCTTGCTTGTAATCATGGTAACCTAGGTCAATAATAATTTATTATTAACCTAGGTCTATAATGCAAACTGTCACTTTTCAATCAAACTCAAGCCTCCAAATCCAAATATTATTTAACTCATTAAACTCAAGAACTTAAATTTGCCGCTTAATTTTAAATTGACCTACGCTGCCGCCTGCCTGGCCACTGTGCTGTTTTGGTGAAAATGTGAAACATGTGTAGATGTAGGAATGAATAAATCACTATTTTTTTTACATTTCAATAGATTTATTTAAAAATATTAATAAACTAATAAGGCTGCTGACTGTAACAGCACAAAGAGTTTTTATTAAATAATTAAATCAAATACAAATCAAGGCCCATAAGTGAGGTTATCAAACCAGCGAAATGAACGAAACGTCAGATAAAAACAAATGCAGCCTACTTTGTTTTTGTGAATATAAACAAATAAGTACCGCAATTATTCATGTCAAAATGATTATTATTAATAAAAAAATCTGTTGTGGCCAGCACAAGACCTCTCGCCATTTCCATTTTAGGCTATATAAGTATTGTATTAATATTACAGAACTTTACCCAAATATTGTTTTTTTTTATTGTATTTAACATGTCTTCTGCATACATATAATTCTAATTATATCTATTTTTCATTGTATGATGCAGTTTCTAAATGTCAGAGATTCTTCCAATTTATTAACCAGATTGGCGGTATTTCTGATGGATACATGCATTTTACCTATAATTTCAAATATTTAATTAATAAAACAATAAGAAAGATTAAATATACTTAATATTTGACAATGACATGTGTCATGTTATAAACATTGGAATTTGTCAATTGGTTTCCTTAGTGCCTTAGCCTCTGCGATTATAATACTCTATAAATTATAGTGTCTTTATTTCTAAATCTATACAAGATATAATAAAAATTTTAAATGTATTAGATGGAGAATTTTATGTTCTTCAATATTTAATAATAAAAAAACTCCCAAAAAATTATATTTAGAAGAATTTTTCTAAGAAACTAATACTTCCGGTTGTTCAATTGTTACCAAAACCTTTTGAGCTCTTCCCAGGAATGTCAAATTGAGGAACTGCAGTTAAATATTTTTTAAGTCTTATAGTTTTTGAGAAATCGTCCGTCCAGCATCCATACATACACACACACACACTCTTTCTCTCTCTTAGCTAGAGGTAAAAATTCAAATAGGATTTATGTGCTAGTAGTGAAAAAAATAGTATATAAACGAACTTCGCCCTCGGGTTACATACAATGTTGGCGCTTCTTCTCAACCTTGGCGTATAATATACTATTTTCTTTAAATTAATATTATATCTTTAAAATCTATTTCATTTTATACATTATGTTAATATTATTTTTCTCCTTGTTTCAGGAATTCTTTGGTGAGATGTTCAGATTCAAATATAGAAGCCATCGACCTCTCAAAATGGAAAGAAGTCAGATTATGGGACAATACCTTGTAGTTTGATATTAGAATAGCCTATTTATTTTACTGTAGAATCAGAAAAGTATTAAGACTGATCATAATCATTCAATCTCTCATTCATAGTTAAAAAGTCTTTGGCACGTCACTTTTATTGTAAGCAATACAAATATTTGACTATGTATGCGCTAGTGTACAACTTAATATTGTTAACTGTGCGTTTAGTACAGATGAGTACCTTATTACTATATAGATATTTAGGTTTAGTTTTGTATTTCAATGTTAAAACATGTGATTTATATTTAGATAAAAAGTTAATTAATAAATAAGTAAACAAATATATTGTGTGTTTTTCTAATATTTTTATTACAGTGAGTTTCAAGATATAGTAAATTGTTAATACATTGTTTTTAATTCACACTTTTGATTACAGAAATAATAGAAATAGTAACTATCGTTGGGATTTATAAAAAAAAAATCTGTTGTGGCCAGCACAAAACCTTCCGTCAATTCGATGTATTTTGTACATATCCTATACCAAAAGTTCCTTGAAAAAGATTCTATATATCCTGTATAATTTTAACAAGAACACACTATTTTTTACATATCCATACTGAAAGTTCCTTTGAAAAGATTCTAAAATCTAATAAAATTTTAATACGAATACGAACGTCCATTATGTATTGCACTTAACACTTCCTCCTGCTTCAACTTTTCCCTATTTTATTAGAAGTCGCTGTTTCTTACTCTTCTCTTCTACTCATTCCTGTCCAAAGCACCTTCGTGACACAGTTCTTCCTCTCTCAAATCTTCTGCTATATAGTCCTTCCATCTTCTCTTTTGCCTTTCTCGTACTTCTGGCATTATAAGTTCCTATCTTGAGGCGAGGCCCCAAATGCAAGTCACTGGCGAGGGACTTTCAGATCATATACTTTCCACTTTGGCTTTGCACTTGCCACTGACATCAATTAGATTTTTTTGAATATATCTGTTGTTTTCATAATTTTTGCAAAGCTGACTGATTTTCGAAAGTTAATCTCTCTTAATCTCTCTATAACTCTATATCTACTGAATACACACACACACACACACACACACACGGACACACACACACACACACATACAGACATCATCGTAAAACCAGTAAAATCGTATTGTAGGGACCTTAAAACGTGCTTATTCATTAAAAACTCACCACCGAATTTTTTGACCAAAGACCAATACCTCCCTTACCTAAAGGTGAAGGAAGGTAAAAATTATTTTTTAAAATACCTGTAAAACATATAGAAGTATTAATGTATACCAATAGAAAATTCAGTAATCTTTAATTTTTGTGACATAAAATGCGAAAAAATGACATTAATTGTATTTTTTGACGAAAAACCATTGTAAGCTTCAAGTACATGCGATTTATATCAAAATCTAATGGTTTCTTTTTTCTTTTAATATTCTATTAGGGTTGAAATACAAGGTTTCAGAATTTTCTGAATGGGGGATTCCACCATTTTTTTTATTTTATAATTTCATCTGAAAATATTAGGAAAACTAAGACTGTTGATGAAAATCCGGTGTAAAAATTCCTATTACTAAGCGAGTTATGGTCTCCCGAATTTTGAAAAGATTGACGTGACGTCACGCATATGTGTCTTTATATCAAACTGTTTTCATCATGGACCTAAATGTTCTTGAAATATATGCTATTTTAAGTTATATTTACATAAAATAAATGAATATTATAACACTGTATAAGTCTACATACTTTATAATTACAAGTGTATTTAAATTATTAAGTTTAATACAAGAAATTTATGTTAAAATAAAAACTGTTTGAAAACTGCAGTACAGGAATGTTAGCCCCTCCTTTCGAATTTCTTAACTTTTATTGGTAGTAGCCCTCACCTCCTAACACGCTATTTGTAATGCATGTATAGGCGGTCTTTCGATAACAAACAACCCCTTATTTCCGAAATATTTCAATTATACCATTTCATTTTTTTATTAATATTCGTTATTCAGCATATACATTCGTATTTTTTTTACTATTTTCCTTTAATTCGATTGAGCTGGAATCCCCTATTATAGTATTTGAGTTAGAGCGTTGACAAAATCCATACACATGCTCAAATTGGATTCTAGGAACCTTAAAACGTGGTCATTTACTAAAATCTCGATATGCGATTTTTAGCACGATCCCTATACCTCCTTTTCAAGGCTAGCGAGAGGTATGAGTTTTTTTGTGAAGTGAAAACAATGAAACGAAATTGTAACAGTACTTTTCAAGAATATATGTAATTGTTTCTATAGTAATTGTTTTTCTTTATTACATGAATTTTACAACAGTTACTGCGTAACCATAGTAATCACTATATTTTTTTTTGCTCATTTGTAAGATATATATTGTATGCATATTCAAAATTAGGACAGTAACATTAACTGTTGTACATCTGATTAGTTTGTGTTATAACAACAAGGATTTTAAAATAAATCCATATTAATTTTTATATTTTCTTTGCAGTTTTTAGAATGATTGTCAAAAAAAAGGTTGAAACTCTTTGATGTTATTATCATCATTATTTCTCAAAGATTTATTGATTGGTGGGATAATATAGTCGGCCCCATAATTCTTCTAACGAAAAGGATGGGGTACGCAAGGACATATAGCCCCCACCTGACGTGTCCAGGGGTTTTAAACCCGTCCGAAGTTCAAGTCAGGTCAATGTACCAAATCTACTATCAAATAGTACAGAAAAACGGAGGTTTGTACCAAGAAGCGTACAATCTTAAAATGGGAGGTCGCGGGCCTGGACCTTGGGTGAGGATGCGAGCAATAATAATTATTATTTTAATAATTTGGAAAAATATTAAAAAATGAACCTAAATAAGATATATGTGAGGGTTGTTCTTGACTTGAATGGTAATTAGGGTTGAAGAAATATATGGATATTTTGACTGCATATTCAGGAATTTTTTCAACTCTATAAATAAGTTAGTTGACAATGGATGATAACCATGAAGGTGTCTATAAAAAAACAAGTAGTTCTTACATTGTATAATGTACTGTTACAATGTACAGTATAAAAAGATGAGTCTAAATATCCATAGAAACTATAAAACAATAAATATATTATTTCGTAATAATGAAAAATACCATAGAAACTGTACCATGGACGCCTGCAGACATAGGCGCCGACTTTGAAAATTTCTGCCGGGTGCCCTCACCGAACAAAAAATCTGTTGTGGCCAGCACAAGACCTCTCCCCATTTCCATATTAGGCTATAAAAGTATTGTATTGCACTTCACTTTCGAACCGTCGTTTTATAACAAAAAATTACAGAACTTTACTCAAATATTGTTTTTTATTGTATTTAACATGTCTTCTGCATACATATAATTCTAATTATATCTATTTTTCATTGTATGAGGAAGTTTCTAAATGTCAGATTCTTCCAATTCATTAACCAGATTGGCGGTATTTCTGATGGATATATGCATTTTACCACAATTTTACCTATAATTTCAAATATTTAATTAATAAAACAATAAGAAAGATTAAATATACTTCCCAGAAAAAGGTGTCAGAATGTCACTAAAACTGTTGATATTTGACAATGACATGTGTCATGTTATAAACATTGGAATTTGTCAACTGGTTTCCTTAGTGCCTTGGCCTCTGCGATTAGTTTACTCTATAAATTATAATGTCTTTATCTCTAAATCTATAGAAGATATAATAAAATTTTTAAGTGTATTAGATGGAGAATATTATGTTCTTCATTATTTAATAAAAAAAAACTCCCAAAAAATTATATTTAGAAGAATTTGACACTGACATGTGTCATTTAAAAACTATGTTATAAACATTGGAATTTGTCAACTGGTTTATTTAGTGCCGTAGCCTCTGCGATTAGAATATTCTATATATTATAGTGTGTTTATCTCTAAATCTATACAAGATATAATAAAAATTTTAAGTGTATTAGATGGAGAATTTTGTTCTTCAATATTTGTAATAACAAAAATTCCCAAAAAATTATATTTAGAAGATTTTTTTTAAGAAACTACTACTTCCGGTTGTTCAATTGTTACCAAAACCTTTTCAGCTCTTCCCAGGAATGACAGATTGAGGAAACTACAGTTAAATATTTTTTAAGTCTTATAGTTTTTGAGGAATCGTGTCTACAACATCCAGACATACACACATACACACACACACACACACATCCACACACACACACACACACACACACACACACACACACACAAACACACATACATACACAGACATCATTTTAAAAATGTTATAATCGGATTATAGGGACCTTAAATCGTGCTTATTCAATAAAATCTGGATATGCGAATTTTAGCATGAATCCAATACCTCTCTTAGCGAGAGGTAAAAATGAACTCGAAGATAAATATATATATATATATATATATTTCAAATTTAATTTTCTTTATAAATTAAAAGAATCTAATAATTCAATTTATTTTAATTTCAATATTCATGTTTTCATTCAACAATACACATAAAAAACTTATATAAACTCAAATGAATGTAATACAACGTGATGCTACATGCTACTTATTTCAATTTAATATTTTTAAAAATGTATTTATAAATACGACTGCTTTGTTTTACTAGTAAATAATTCATACACTTATCTTTAATTATGGCTAATTACATTTTAAAATAGCATGTATAAATTTAGGAAAAACTGAATTTCTTGTACAGAAAACACATTCGCTGCATAAGACGCAATGTTAAACTTAAGCTTGGTTGCCCGAGATCAGCTGATCATCCGCCATGTTGTGACGTAGGTGCAGGTGCCCTATTATGGAGGGGAGGATGTATGTCATGTGACGTCAATTTCATGAATCCCCATTAGCATTTTGTGCTAAAAACTAGGAATCTCCTAATTTTTAATTAAGTAATTTGATAGGTAATTAACATAATTAAATACTTAATTCTATTAGTAAATTATGCTCAAAAATTCTTCAAAGAAATATACAATTATTCATATTATGTAATTCTTTTTTTTTTTGTTTTCCCACGATCTTTAAAAACTGGAACTCCCAGGTTATTAACGCCACCTTTTCAATTGTGCTTCTCTTGGTACAAAAATGTTATACCATTTTGTTAATCCACAGTTACTATTATATTCTATTAAATGTACGTAAAGAAAGTGATCAAAGCTTTATTAGTATGTGGATTAATTATAGTCGCTCCCCTATTTCTTCTATGGGTCCACAAGAAAAAGGGGTATCCCGGAGAAGATATACAACCGCCACTACTTGACTTATTCAGAAGCTTCAAGCCCGTTCGAAACTTAAGTGAGGTTAATGTGCGAATTGGAAGATGCATGAAAATGATAAGGTACGAGGGGGTTGTATATACTGAAAGGGAGGATCCCCCAGAAACTTACTATCTGGGAATAGGGGGAAGCGGGGCTCTGCCCTGGGTGAGGATGGGGGCCCTCATGGTACTCCAACGAAGAATTAAACTTTTTCGTTGAAAACTTGGAAAAGAAGTTCAAGTCATCCGCATCATTCAAGTTTGGTTTGTTGTTATAAAAAGGTAAGTAACTAGAAAAATTTTATTTACTTGATATTATATTCGTCAAGAATGTAATATATTGGGGTGTGTGACCAATATTTTTTTTTAATCCATCTAATTATAGATTTAATAGTTATTTATGCTATAAGATAGATAAACAGCATTTATCAGTAGAGAACGCTTCGCTCGGGTCAGGGACGAATCTAGTCTAACAGTTTAAGGGGGTGTTAATGTAATTTGCATTTTTTTTTTGGGGAAAAGAACATAAAAATTGAGTCCAGGGAGTAAAAATTATCCCTTTTACTCTCCCTATAGATTAACTGATTATTGATAGTAACAAATACTATTATTAATATATTAAGACTTTACTATTTTGTATTTTCTATTTCAGGAGTATTTCACCTCTATGCTAGGACCGCACACTATCATAAAATTATAAAACTAAGTTTATAATACGCTGTGCATAGAACATAGAACCACGTTACCGTGATACATCAAAAATTCCTCCACGTTAATTACGTCATAACTTCGTTTATAAAATAATAATAAATATAAGCGACACAGTTTGTTATTTTAAGAGCATTGCCGGTCGCTCAGCGAAATCAGTTTTGTAGCTAGTATGACACTAGTGCATACAAACTTCTTACGTTCCCCCACTACTTTTAAGATTGCTAAGTTTATTTCTCTCTGTCTACTTTTATATATGTTTGTCCTTGTTTAAAGCATAAGGGGAAAATTCTGCCCGTGCTGTGAAGCAAATTGTTGGAGTGAGAGAGATGTGTGTAGTAGAGGGGGAACATATTCTCCTAACACTTTCTCCTCCATAGTCTATCGTTCCGATTTCTGAAATAAGCGGCAAAAAGGGGTTTAGTAGAAATCAAATCACAGCTAAACTAAAAGAGATAATTTAGATTTTTTTTCAAAGACTTACTACTACTGGGCGCTATGGGGGTGACCCAAACATTTTTTGTATAAGTACAGTTATCATGTTAAAAATAAATTTAAAAATAGCCATTTTTATGATGTTTTTTGAACTAAATTTAAATGCAATAGAAATTAATAATTATGCAAAATAATTGATCAGCCCCATGAATTGATCTATCTACTATACAATGGTATCAAGTTTGAAGTTATAACTTAATATTTACGAGTGTAGTTTGATTTCTACTAAAATGCTGTTTAGCGTAGCACCGGCAATCGCCTTAATGGCGTTCAACTTGTCTGGCAAAGAATCACTACAACCGCTGAGACGGGATTTACCGCATCATCATTGACATTAAGTCATTTCACCATAAGCTGAGACAGGTTATACTAAAATAAAATATTTTGACCCATTTGTTGGCACATCATATGCATGTTTAGCACGTAAATAAAAGATGTATATAGATTTATAGACATTATTATTGTTTTCTACAAAATAATATATTATATTTTATCATTTAAATAGCACTTCACAACTTTGAGAACTTAAATGTATGGAAATAAAGTTTTCCATTATTACGTAATGGTGTATTTACTTTGTACTTGATAATGTGATTTTTCATTTATATTTCAAAATAAAATCATTCTATTTATACTCATGTTTTGATTTATTTTTCACAGAGAAGAATCATGATTTTTTGTAAGATTATTTATCTGATCGTAAACAAATTTAATCTTTCAAGTGCGGAACGTTCCTATATATGTACAATTTCATGCGTTTAGAAGTACCTACAAATGTAAGTCAAAAAGTTCGTAGAAATCAAAATGAATTTATATGTTTCACATAACTAAATGAAGTTTATACATTGGGCTGAATAAGTTTTAAATAAATGAATGGTAACGTATTCCTATTGATATACAGGTATTTCCTTAAAACATTCAGTGATAAATCTAATGCCCGTATTCATAGTCAGTACTTCGCCTCGACTCATACTTGAGTCTGCCTTGAGTACCAGATTTCGTTTCATAGTCGCTACTTGTTTCTTCACTTGTACTTCGATCGAAGGTTTACTTGAGGCGAGTTCCAAGCAACCTTGAGTAATGCTCAAGTACTGATTGACGCTTTTTTCAAAAAAATTAGGTAGACTTGATCAATATTTAAAAAACCTGTCAAACTGTCATTTCCATCACATATGACATCTAAGTTAAATAATGAATCATGAAGATAATCAACAATTTTTAGAATTTGTAGACATAGTAGAAGAATCCTTAATAATAACAATGTAAAATGGTTGCTTCAAGAAGATATATCCGTGATATGACTCATGTATCTGTAACCTGTGACATATATGTAGATGTCAAATATACGATTTGAGAGAAAAATATTAAAATTTACAAATATACCAACATAGTTATTACAAATTTTCTAAAATCCTCCCTAGAAAACCGAGAATTCACGAAGTTTCGACTATGAAACATATGATGTGCTTGAGGTCGAGAACGACCGGAGTAATGCTTGGCGAAGTAATTTGGCACATAACCTCATAATAAATGACATTAAAAACAGCCCTTTATTTTGCAAACTTTTAGATCAATTCTCGTATCGTATATACTTTTCGAATGAGTATTTCATCAAGATATGTATGTCTGTACTTAGTTTACACACTGGTATAAATAAATTTAAAAAAAATTGTACAAAAATTCAACTGCATGTGTTGTATATTGTACGCAGTTCATTCGTTGTACCTGTTAGATCTCAAATTATACATCAATGAAACTGATTGCACTTTAATTTGATTTTATTATAAACAAAATATAAAAATATGTCAAATACACCTACCTTGAACAAATTTCATCCATCCCAATTGAAAATCAATGCCCTAATTCCCTGGCCCTAATGTTGTCTATCATCTATCAAATGTTTCATTCAAAACCACAGCAACATAAACACTAAATACACAAATCATAGTACATTTTTGTAAAATACAATAGTTCACATTACTTTCATATTGTTTTACAGTTCACTAAACTTGTATATAACATTATAACAACTGTTTAAATAAGCATATTTTCTTAATAAAGTTGTAGAAATACTCACACGTTCAAACAGTACTCCATATTTTTTTCATCTGACATGTCAGTGCTTTGGCCAGTGACTGCAAGGGTCGGTTAAGAACTTGTACTACGGAAGTCAATTTGATTGTTAATGTAATGTTAATCGCTAAAAATGTATTTAAATTTTCAATTTTATTAATGCCAATTTTATTGCTATAAATAGAAACAAAATACAAGCAATATTATCATGAAAGTTTAATTATTAAAATAAATAATTCTAATAAATATGACAAAGAATTCATTTTTATGTTTGAAACTTAATTATAAATAGTAGGTAAAATTAAATAAAAATATTATCTACCATATATTTTCTTATTAAATATAATGTTATAACAACAAACAAGGCAAATGCATAAAAGTTGCCTCTTTACATGTATGCAGTCGTTCCATAAATTCTGTCCCTATTACAAAAGAGGCGTATCCTGCACAAACAAAAGAAATCGGATAAATAATCAAATGTTATTTAATTGTTATATACTAAATATCATTTTCTCAAAGTATATGTTATCATATCTATTTAATTTTTGTTCTGGTCTGCACTTTTTATAGATATATTGATATTGATTATGAAATAAATAATATAATAATTAAACACGTGCTTTTAATACGTAGATTAGTCATTCGATTTTTGAGATCTATGGGTTCACTTAAGGATGATTTAGTTGTTGATTAGAACGTCATTATTATAATCTAGAAAAATGCTTCATTACTCAAGTTTTTAGGAAATATATGAGAATAATACGAAGAATATGAGTAAGTAATTTTTCGAAGCGTACCATATGTTATAATCCTAACTCTACTTAAATGCTATGCTTCACAAATGTCATGGCTCCGTCCTGCCCGGTGTAACAAGTACTAAAGTTATCCCTACCACCAGCAACGTAGAGTTCAGACAGCCTAATCCCACAAGTGCTAAACTGGGAAGTATAGCAACGGGATGAAAAGTTTTCTCGATGTAATAAAACGTTAATCTCAAGTATCTATATCGCGTATTAAACTATAGATGGCTGTACAATCCACTCTGAAATGATGAATAATCATTTAGTTTTGGATTAAAATAATCTAACCTTTTAGATCAAGTTCTGTATGTATTTTAATTTAAACCAACGTTTCAAAGGTTGTATTCTAATTGTTATTATGAATTCTGAAAGATTTTATAATAATTTGGCTTGGATATTTTTCATCCAAATAATTATAAAATAAAAAGAGTTACGATATTACTAAATTTAATACATATTAGTCCAGTCATTAGGTAGATTTACTCTGCAAAAGGTCGAGTATTGGAAAATAAGACGCAAAAAGTGGTTTTTCCAAAATATCTCTTCACCTATTTGCATTAGGGCAAAAATAGTTATTTTTGAATTTGTTTGCTCGAATGCGCGGAAGACGTCTTCACGCAAGTGGTTTGTAAAATATTTTTTGTACGAGAACTGGTATTTAAAAATAAATATTTAATATATTATAGGTTTTGACATAGTATTATTACCTAAACACTTTACGAGTAGTAAACAAATATAATATACTTTGAAGGTTTTATTTTGTCAAATTGTTCAAGAAAATCAATTTGAATTGTAATATAGTTATCTACAATCACATATTTATCTTTCTAATTTCATCTGTAAGCTGTCCAATAAAACAAAACAATAAAAAACCTTGTTCTGTAAATTTTAAATTAGAAAGAATTTTAAAAATGATTCACTTTCTCACGCACGTACGAGAATATCAAAGTCTCATAATATTACTTCATTCTAGACGTCTTATTCTTATCAATTTGACATCACTTATCACGTAAATTTTAATTTTTAAAATCGGTAGGTAGGTATATAAGATATAGTACCTGTTAGTGTTTAAATCATTGTGTGTAGATATTTCAAGCATTGTGCTTAGAACAGCGAAATACACTGAACATGTTCAGTAAAATTGTAGTGTTAGCAATTGTTTTCACAGCTGTCTCAAGTAAGTTTATTATATTTTATATAAACAATAAAACCTAATGTTTTTTACTACAACTGCCAAAAAAAGTTTCGTACACATATGGTACATAAATAACTATTTATACAGCTATTACATAAATAGTTGTTTTATGTATCCTTTGACAACTGTAAAGTACCACTTTTTACATCTGTCAAAGACTACTTTACGGCCTTATTCATTTAGGTTATGGCGCTAGAGTGACTCCTTAAATAGCAAAAAAATAGTGTTGCATTTTGTATTGGTTGAAGCTTCATAAATGGTAGGCGAAGTATTAGAAAAAGGTCGCTATCACTCATTTTTTTGCTCAACAAATTAAGTAATGTAGTTATTTTATTTTCACTTTGTGAGTTGTCGAAGTGACTTGAATTAATCAGATATAAAATTTATTTTTAAGTAAAAAGTTGTAAATTATTTAATATTTAGTCGCCTAAAAAAATGTTGTGTGCACCTACCTTAAATTATTATTTTAGCCTCATCTGATTTGTTGGCCTCGGCTTTCGCCTGGGTTGCAAACTTCAGATTCTGCAAAAAAAAAAAAAAAAATATTTCATCGCATAAATAGAAAATAACCAAATCTAGAAGTTTCCACAAACTAATATTAGTAGTTAAATAGCGTACATATACCACGTCCTGAAAGTCATCAGTGAATTAAGATGGTTTAAGAGTTGTTTGAGACTTGTCGTAAAAATTGATTATCGTATCCATTAAAATGTACTATATCACATGTGGAATAATTAATATATTATTCATTGGCCGGGATAAACCTAATTTAAAAATTTAATTGATTAATTTTGAACTAGAATTGATGATAGATAAAAGATAAAACAATAATTATTTCGAGTACTAACGGTTGAAGATACCAATAGTTACATATTGATTAACTTGTTGTTGATTGTTATGAAAATCTATAAAAATACTGTATAGATAAGTACTTTATTTATAAAAGTACTTGTATATGAAAAAATCTGTTGTGGCCAGCACAAGACCTTCCGTCAATTCGAAGTAATTTGCACAAATCCCATACCAAAAGGTTCGTGGAACAGTTTCTATATAATATCATGTAAAATCGAACACGAATACATACTATTTTTTACAAATTTCAAACCAAAAGTTCATTTGAAAAGGTTCTATAAATCCAATAAAATTATGACATAAACATACACTAAGAAAAATGCACTTAACACATTTTACTTTCTGTTTCAGCTTTCCCCTATTTTATTAGGGGTCGCTGTTTCCTCTTCTCTTCCACTCATTCCTGTCCAACGCATCTTCTTCACACAGTCCTTCCTTTCTCAAGTCTTCTGCGATAAGTCCTTCCATCTTCTTTTAGCCTTTCACTGCATGTCACTTGAGAGGACCACTATGAAATACTAATTTTTCATCCCATACTTTCCATATTTGGTTTTGCATTTGCAACACACATCTGTCAATTTTGAATGTATCAGCTGTTTCCATGTTAATAGCAAAGCTGACTAATTTTTGAAAATTAATTTCTTTATAATGCTTTAACTCTACATCTATTGAATATGAAGGAAAATGAATAATCAAACCATATAGAGAAGAGTATTTTCTTTAATAAATATAATAACAAAATGTCAAAAAATAATATTTAACTGCGTTTTTTTAAGAAAAACTGTTAAAAACTTCAAATAAGGGTACTTCCGGTGGATGAATTATAACTAAAATCTAATCAACTCTTCATATGAATGTACAGAAGAGGAATACGAAAGAATTATAATTTTTAGAATTGTAGTATTCGAGTTATCGTCGGAGAAAAATTTGTCACACACGGACACCCACACACACGGACACACACACACACACACACACACACATACAGACATCATCTTAAAAATAGTAAATTCGTATTGTAGGGACCCTAAAACGTGCTTATTCATTAAAAACTCATCACCGAATTTTTTGACCAAAGACAATACCTTCCTTACCTAAAGGTGACGGAAGGTAAAAATCATATCTAATAAAACAGAAAATGTGAAATGAGACATATGTTTCTGCGTTCATAGCCTACTCCGAATTAGATTTTTTTCTGAACATGTAGATGAGGTTTCTATAATGCAAAATATTTAAAACCTGATGAAGGAAACATTCTTATCTAAGTATAAGCGATTATGATTTAAACATTGTCAAATACAATAGTTTCTACAAATTAAAACTATCCAAATAAAAGAGATAATATTTTAATATTTGCGTTTACAGGTAGAACAGTTGAGGAAAGAATCGTGGGAGGATCTAAAGCAAAGGACGGCGAATTTCCATATCTAGTTTCCATCAGATACAGAAATGTTCACAATTGTGGCGGAGCCATTTTGGATGAATATTGGATTTTGACTGCTGCTCATTGTTTGACAAAGTTAGTATTGACATTGAACTAAAACAATAATATTTGTAAAAATATGAGAAATAGAGAATTATAATTATTCTTTGCAGTCGTCTCTATAAAAAAATGACAGTCATCACTGGCACAAATTACCTGCACGAAGGTGGAGATTTACACAACGTTAGCAAAATTATTCCACATGCGGATTTCAGCACTATATCAAGAAAACATGACATAGGGCTTATTAAAGTCGCAAATCCTATTCGATTTGGCGAGAAAGTAGCACCAGTCAGATTGCCATCACATGATTTGAGAACAGGAGACATCCTTATGTTAGCTGGATGGGGACAATTAGCTGTAAGTTTGATTGATTAATAATATTTTTCGGTAGAAATGCAGCATACGCGTTTATTTCCAGTGTTAATAATTTGGAAGTCGATCGGATTGATCCGATGCACCTTGAAGTGTTCGTAAAGTCAATCGGGTTAATTTGGCACGTTCCTACACTCACTCTGATTACTCAGACCGAGCGATTCGATAATAGTTATTTACATTCGAGTGCGTGTAAAATACTTCACGCACGAGAATTGTATCAAATATTTTGGGCGACGATAATGAAAATCACTTTTTTTAATGAGATAGGTTGTACTTCTGAAAAGGGTTAGTTCAAAATACTGGGGTTAAGTCAATTTACAAATTTGATTTTACTTACCTTTATTAGAGTAATTCTTCTAGCGAAAATTTATTTGTAATAATAGACGTTGTTTATGACTGATAATATATTTATTTGCTCATGTTTTCTTCGTAATAAATAATAGGTAGGTGTCGATATTTGACATTTCAGCAATGTTCGCCTCGCGTATTTGACAGGTATATCGATCGGTTAAGTTCCCATTACACTTCAGGAGGGCAAAAAATATTTTAACCCTGCTTCATTTCTGGATCGAAAATTTCTGACTGAAATAATCTAAACAAATTATTCAAGTGGACTCTCATTTTTCGTGTTCTAAAGTGTTGCTATACAAACCAATAGATATCACTAGTGTGCCATTCGGAGTTGTATTTATGTGAAGAAGACCTAAATTCTAAATGCCAAAATGCGACATCGGACACAGCCTAAAACTAGTGATTATTTACGATTTTAGGAATTAGATCTTAAGGTTTTGCAGGAGCCATGAAGTTGACGCGCACTAATTAAACAAATCATGTTCATTGCTATAATTTACACAAAATGTCAAATTTACCGTCAAAGAATAGTAAATGGATGTCATTAGTGTGTCATTCGGAGTTGTATTTCTGTGAAGAAGACCTAAATCCTCAAAACTAAATGCTAAAATGCGACATCTGTCACTTTCTCAGTCTTCTATAAAATTATGTACAACTACAGAAACAAGAGCTAAGTCTTATTCATTTTAACAAGTTAAACTTCTTCTATAACCTCATATTTAAACGATGGAGATGATTTGATGAAAATTAGTGATGGAAATAATGGGGTCATACATTTCTGCTGGCAGCGACAGCTCATCAGAATTTTTTGTGAATCGTCTTCTGATTCAAAAAGTTCTGATGAGCTGTCGCTGTCAGCAGAAATGTATGATCCCATTATTTCCATCACTAATTTTCATCAAACCATTATACATTTATTTTCAACTGTCAAGAGTGATACAAAAGACCAATAAAACAGAGACACATTTTGCTGAGATTATAAATGCCGATTAATATGCGCTTTAGTTACAATATTTTTCCTTTAATCGTATCTTATATTTATTTTTATTACAGTCAGACGCAGATCTTCCCAACGAACTACAAAAGATTCAATTAGAGACAATTTCAAATTTTAAATGTGGTCTACTTTTGCAACCAAACATCGTTTGGATTTCCAATTTCTGTACACTCAACTCAAAAGGCGAAGGTGCTTGTTATGTAAGTATCTTTTAAGCATTAAAAAAAAAAAACTGGCAAAAACGTTGCTTAAAATTGTAAATAAAACATTAAAATTTAATTCTTAACAAACATGGATTAATTTATTTTTTTACCGATTGACATTAAAAGGGCGATTTTTTGACAATCAATAGTCTGTAAAATCTCACTGCCAAGGCAGTAAAAAAATAATGTATTCGACACGGCACCAAAAACAGCTGATTGTTGTCGAAGCTGTAAAACTGGTATTTTAGTGCCTAATCAAATAACTATTTTCTTTTTTTTTAGGGTGATTCCGGTGGCCCTCTAGTACTCAATGAGGAAGTAATGGGAGTTGTATCCTGGAGCCGTCCCTGTGCCAAAGGAAAACCTGACGTTTTCACTCGTGTCTACGATTATCTTATCTGGATTGAATTGAATAAATTGGATTAAATGTCTTTAAATGTTTTTTCTACTCCTAAGCTTTAATACATGTAGTTCTTTTACTCCATTAGATTAGAGATTTAATTGTAATACTCTAGTCATTTATTATTTATAGTTATATTGAATATTATTACTATAATATCAATTGTCCAAATGTGATTGTAATATTTAAGAATGATTAAAATAAACGTACATATTTTATTTTAAATCGTCTTTATAGTGCACAAAAATCGTCATTAAAAGTTCAGAAATCAACACTAAATAAATATACGACGTATTATGTAAATGTAGTGTTGCCAACCTTATGATAATTGTTGTGTAAGATAATTTGGGTAACTGTGTGATGTACAAAGTAAATTTGTACGTAAAATGACAAAAAATATGTGCAAGAAGGAAGAATAAAAAAATTCCGATGATTTTTCTGTTCATTACGATAACTTATAGATCTTTTCGACAACATTAATTGCACAATAATTGAAGTTTTTATTAACACAAACTGTCAAAGTTTATAATGTAATTTTATTAAAAAAATCATGTACTTTAGGTATCCTTGCTTATAAAGTGCTATTTGATTCACTGTTTTTAGTAGACAAAAGAAAAGCACACTTTCAAAGTTGCTGTAAACAATTGTTATTTATGTAACAAGAGTAAAAAGTATAGTTTCATTTCAAGTATAAGAGTCAAATATTATGTGAAATAAGACACTTTTTTCTCGAGTTGCATACAATTTTTGTAAGGCTGTAATAAAAGTGCGAAAAAAAGTGCCGTGACGTTTTATATTTTACGCGTTTGCCTTAAAAAAAGTGCACTTTTTTCACACTTTCATTGTGTTAATAAATCGTACAGTCCAAACTATACCAAGGCACCAAGGAAAACAATTGACAAATTCAAATGATTTTCAAAAATCAACAGTTTTAGTGACATTACTGAAAGGTTTTTCTAGGAAGTATATTTATTTTTTTAATTACTTTACTAATTAAATATTTAAAATTATGGGCAAAATGCATATATCCATAAGATACCGCTAATCTTGCCTATGAATTGGAAAAATCTCTGACTTAGGAACTTCCTCATAGCATGAAAGAATAGAATTAGAATTTTTTGTGTGCAAAAAAATTACAGTTGTTACCTCAAAAGTCATTTTTGTGTAAAAAGATTAAAATTTAATTATTATTTAAATATTTAAAACTATAGATACATAATGGCTCGTACCACGATCACGGTTTTAACTAAAACGCTGTTTTAAGAAATGTAAAATCCAAATTTCAAAATGTAATTTCACCCTTATGTTAGAAGATCGATTTATGTAAAAATATTTGTTTGAATACAAACTATGTTCTGCTTCAAAATCATATTTTGATAAATTTGATAGCATTTATTATTATCATCAAACAATGATATTTGACATTCCTTAAAACAGTGTTTTAGTTAAAACCGTGATAGTGGTACGAGCCAATATATATAATATAAAATATGTCATTTAGAAATACCGCCAATTTCGTCAACGAATTAGAAGATACTCGAACAGTAGGAGATAAATAATTCTTTATTCCATATACATAGATTAACATTTTTATCACAATCACTAGTTTTGATAATGACAATTGATTATAGCCTAAAATTAGTAGTAAATAAATAATATTTATAAACTTGACATTATGTTAATGAATTTAAAAATAACTGAAATAAACAATGTATTTGTCTATAACAATCTTTGATTTGTTTATTATTATTATTTATTTCGTTTATATTACATAATAGATTACCTTATGTTGTCAATACATTAGCGATCAACATGTTTGCCTATGATTCATGAGTAAATTACAAGCTAATAACTTAATTCAGCATTCTGAATTACAAATAATTTCTTCTGAAATACATTCATTATTTCTAATAATTATCGCTTTTTGAAATTAAACTTTATATTCGGAATTACACTTCATGATTTCTCAAACGAAAATGACTAATATAAATTATAAATGAAAATTTATAAATTGACTGATCAGAATTACAAGAGATGCTTTCTGAAATAAAATTTGACAGTTTCTGAAAGTTTATATTTATTTGATTAGAATTTTTTACTATTTGATCAATATTTTGTAAAGTAAGTGATCAGTTAATATGAACGTTATGGACAGAAGTCCAGATTAGATTAAGTTAGGTTAAGTTATTGCTAAGAAGTCCGATAGGTTAAATTTTAAATTACATTTTTATTATAAGTTATGTTACTGATCATTTAATACTGATCATTTAGTAAAAATATTGATTAATTAAATACATACTGCTTCAGAAATATAAATTAAGGATGCATTTTTACCTTCCGTCACCTTTAGGTAAGGAAGGTATTGTCTTTGGTCAAAAAATTCGGTAGTGACTTTTTAATGAATAAGCACGTTTTAGGGTCCCTACAATACGAATTTACTATTTTTAAGATGATGTCTGTATGTATGTGTGTGTGTGTGTGTGTGTGTCCGTGTGAGTGTGGGTGTGTGTGTGCGTGTGTGTGTATGTGTGTCCGTGTGTGACAATTTTTTCTCCGACGATAACTCCAATACTACAATTCTAAAAATTATAATTCTTTCGTATTCCTCTTCTGTACATCCATATGAAGAGTTGATTAGATTTTGGTTATAAATGATCCACCGGAAGTACCCTTATTTGAAGTTTTTAACAGTTTTTCTTAAAAAAACGGAGTTAAATATTATTTTTTGACATTTTGTTATTATATTTATTAAAGAAAATACTCTTCTCTATATGGTTTGATTATTCATTTTCCTTCATATTCAATAGATGTAGAGTTAAAGCATTATAAAGAAATTAATTTTCAAAAATTAGTCAGCTTTGTTATTTATCATGGAAACAGCTGACATAATTATTCAAAAAAATTTAATTGACAGATGTCAGTTGCAAGTGCAAAACCAAATATGGAAAAAAAGTATATAGGATCTAAAATTGGTATGTCATAGTGTTGCTCGCCAGTGACACGCAGAGAAAGGCCAAAGAGAAGATGGAAGAACATTACTTAGTGTAGTTTATGTTATAATTTTATTGGATTTATAGAACCTTTTTAAATGAACTTTTGGTATGGAATTTGTAAAAAATAGTATGTGTTCGTCTTCGATTTTACATGATATTATATAAAATCTGTTCCAAGGACCTTTTGGTATGGGATTTGTACAAAATACATGGAATTGACGGAAGGTCTTGTGCTGGCCACAACAGATTTTTTTCTCTGTAAATGCAATAAGAATAAAAAGACGTTTATTATTACTTTGTGGGTGACAGTAACCAGTCAGTTACATACAATATGAACTGTGTAAAAGAGTAATTGTGTTTATCAAAAGCTCTAGGATTTATAATTTTTTTTTAATTTATCTGTAAAATATATAAAAATATTAATGCAGACCTGTAGAAAATACAATAATCTTTAATTTTTATAATGACATAAAATGTGAAAAAATGGCATTTAATGGCATTTTTTGAAGAAAACCCATTACACGCTTCAAGTAAAGTGCCATTTCCGGTGTTCCGGTTTACACCAAAATTTAATAGTTTCTTTCTATATGAGAATGGGGTCGAAATACTAAGTTTCAGAATTTTCTGAATGATATTATTTGACTTAGAGCGGAGACAAAATCCATACAGATACACAAACACACACAAACACACACACACCCACACACATACACACATATACCTACACACAGACACACATATACCCACACACCGACAGACATCATCCTGAAAATGTTAAAATTGGATTCTAAGGACCTTAAAACGTGATTATTTAGTAAAATCTCGATATGTGATTTTTAGCACGATCCATATACCTCCCTCACCAAGGGTAGCGGGAGGTAAAAATTAAAAAATCTGATGTGGCCAGTACATTAGCTTCCGTCAATTCTACGTATTTTGTACAAATTCCAGACCAAAAGTTCCTTGGAAAAGATTCTATATATCCAGTAAAATTGTATCACTAACACAACTATTTTCTTCAAAACTTACAATAATTACAATAAATAAATATATCATCACGGCATATTACCCATTTCTGGGTGTGCCAATCTGCTTTATCGCAGATATCGGTAATGATGATGACATATTTGTACCGTGAGGGTTCTTACCAAGCAAGGTAAATTCTTAATAAATCATTAAATGCAAAAAATAAAATAACATTTTGTATTACGAATGTAATAAATACTTAGAAATATTACAAACTATTAATTTATCTTTTTCGTTTTTGATGACATAAAAATAAACAAATAAACAAATAAAACTTTGATCCATACCATATTAAGAAGGATTCCAGAATTGATTCACAATTCCACATGTTTATATCAAAGTCCTACACGAGTACCTGACTTCTAGACGTCTTATCAGTTCCAAAATTGCTAATCATTTAAATTTGCATTTTTAAAATCAAAACAAGTATATAAGATAGAATACTGGCGAACTAAAGCATCAGTTTTCAGATTCCGAGCATTGTGTTTAGAACAGTAAAATACAGTTAAGATGATTAATAAAATTTTGGTGTTAGCAGTTGTTCTTACAACTGCCTCAAGTAAGTTTATTGCATTTTATAAAAACTAAAAACAGTAAAACAAAAACAAATACGAAATTTCATGAAAAATATAGAAAATCTAAGATTTGAAGGGTAAAACAAATTTAAAACACAATAACCTTCAAATGACAGAGAAAAAATAAGTTTTCTTTAAAGCAAAAATTAAATATGAGTTCCATTTAAAAATACATATATTAGTTTGTGTTATATCCCGAAAATTTACAGATAGAAAATTTATTCTCGTACGTCAAATAAATATATCGAACTTTTTTGTTTGAAACATTTTTTTTGGATTACTAATAGTTTTGATGTAAATTCAAAATGAAAAAAATCGACCAAATTAAATTTTCCGCTATTGACCCCTATTCTTTAATAAAGTTGCTAAGTCTTAGAAACATGTCATTTTCATATTTTCTTTAAAGCCAGTTTTACATCCGGTTAGAATTTTAATTGTAAGTTAACTGAACAATATTGAATCGAATTATTGGCAGCAATGTTCAATTTGTCATTTGACAGTTCATTTCGATTCAATATTGTTTATTTAACTGACAGTTAAATTTTTAACCAGAGATTGTAAAACTGGCCCTTAGTGTTTACAATTATTATTGGTTATTTGCTATAGCAATGTTGCTAGGATCTAGCAACTTGTGATAGAGTTGATTATCCAGTAACCTATGAGAATTTTTGGCAAAATAAAAGCAAATCGAAAATGACTTTTTTAACAATAATAACTGGTAGTATTTACACAGGAGTGATTAAGCGTTGACTAAAGTAACAAATTCAGTTGTTTTTTAATCACCTTAATGTATTTCTAAATGGTAGTCATGATAATTAGTTAGTCAGGGTAAAATTTTGAGTAAATAAATAGACCATTCCAGAATGACGTCACCTGCCCTTCACAGAAGTGATTTTAACCTCACTTTTGAATATTTTTAAAAATTATTTAATTATATACCTTATGATAAATATCGAGAAATTTTGATTTTGATACAATTCATTCATAAAATTAAACCATCAATTTTTCCATGGCTCCATCATTGAGTAAATTATATATGAAATTTATTTCTTACAGCTCCCCCTAACGAAATTCATTTGTTCTGGATTGATCTATAGCGATCGATTTATTTAATGATATTTCTATGAGGTTATCTCGGACAAATTTCGGAGATTCAAAAAATGTTTAGAATAAGACAACGGCTTTAGAATTATCTAAAACTTTAGATTCACTTAAGTGTTTATACGTTATATCTCACTCCTGAAAAGATGCAATACCTCTTCATTCAAAAGTAGAATATTTTTTTTAAATTTTAATATCACATTATTACCGACCAGTAATTAGTAAATAACTTCTGCCTTGGAAACCCTATCGGTAAAGATAAAAAAACCGATCGTACAAAAACAATAATTTCATTTTCCCTCCGATTGTCGAATCAGTTCATAAACGCGTCTGTTTCATCCGATTTACTTTACAAATGCTTTCGAACAATCTGACTGAATAAAAACGATTAATTGTTAGATATTTTCGTTATAGGCAGAGCAGTTGACGAAAGAATTGTGGGAGGATCTGTCGCAAAGGACGGCGAATTTCCATACCAAGTGTCCATCAAATACAGAGATGTGCACAATTGTGGAGGAGCCATTTTGGATGAATATTGGATTTTGACTGCTGCTCATTGTTTGACAAAGTTAGTATTGACATTAAACTAAAACAAAGATATTTAGAAAACTAAAGAAAAGATTATCTACAAAACGTTTTACAAAAGTTTAATAGTAAATACAGATTTCGTTGTTCTTCTTTCTATTACCACCATTATATTCTTCTTATTAGTAATGTACGAAAGTAACAATCTAATTGAAATCTTCTTTGCAGTCGCCTCTATAAAAAAATGACAGTAGTTGTTGGAACAAACTATCTAAATCAAGGTGGACAATTGTACAACGTTAGTAAAATCATCCCTCACAACAGCTTCAGCGCATTATTTAGAAAAGACGATATAGGGCTTCTAAAAGTCGCCACCCCCATCAAATTTGGCGCCAAAGTAGCACCAGTCAAATTGCCAACAAGAGATATTTGCAGAAAAGACAAATTACTGTTAGCTGGATGGGGACAATTAGATGTAAGTATTATATTAAGGAATATATTGAAAAATATCCAAATGCCAACTAATATCATGCTTCATGCTTCCCTCTATTATTACAATGTGGAACTATGTATCTCATTCCAAATACTTGACAATATGACAATGGAAAATATTTAATGTTCTTTTGTTCTTACCTTACATTTTAAGAATAGGCAGGAAGTCTATCAATTTTCCAAATAAGTTAACGATTTGTACTTAGATGCTTAAAAAATTCACACAATTTTTTTATATGAATGCAAATAGATTTATTAGTTTTATTTCAAATAAATCCACATTTTCCCGAACAAAGAAGATAATCAAATACAAATGAATAAGCGAAATGTAGACTTCAATCAAGAACAAAATTGAATATGCCATTAGGTTTTCTTTTACTGAATGCAAATAAATACACGTCATAAGACACCCTTTTGACATGTGCAAGATTTACAATTGAGCATGCGCACAAAATCGGCGGAAATTCAAATTGAAAAGTTTTAGAAATACATTTAAATAGTATAAATAGTTGAATACAATAATCGACTTGTTACAGAATGGAAGAGTGTTAAAGTATTATTTATTTTTATTACAGGTAGATGAAGATGTTTCTAACGAACTACAAAAGATTCAATTACGAGCTATTTCCAATACCAAATGCCGTGTTCTAATGATGCCACGTTCTATTTGGAGTACAAATCTGTGTACACTCACCGCAAGAGGCAAAGGTGCCTGTTATGTAAGTACATTTTAGACGTATTTAAATAGTTATTAATGTCGTTAGGCCGATATGAGGCAAATAACGGACGCGGCTGAGGTTTATAATCAGCCGAGTTCGTTATTTGCATATCGGCCATGTGGAGTTCAAGATTTTTCGTAATAACATAAAATTTAAACATTTAGGAATAATAAAATAATAAAATTCTTCTTTTTCTGTCATACTGAACAATATATTTTGTTGATTTATATATTCTCCTTGACAACGGTCCATCAAGATCTAGGAACACTTAATCTTTAATGGGGGATTACGGCTCAATCGAATTAAAGGAAAATAGTAAAAAAATACGAATGTATATGCTGAGTAACGAAAATTAATAAAAAAAATGAAATGGTATAATTGAGATATTTCGGAAATAAAGGGTTTTTTGTTATAACGCTTCGACACTAATATGAAAATATTTTGATTGGCGACCGAGAATCCGCCTATACATGCATTACAAATAGCGTGTTAGGAGGTGGGATTACTACCAATGGAAGTTAAGAAATTCAAATTCGAAAGGAGGGGCTAACATTCCTGTACTACAGTTTCCAAACAGTTTTTATTTTAACATAAATTTCTTGCATTAAACTTAATAATTTAAATACACCTGTAATTATAAAATATGTATACTTATACAGTGTTATAATATTCATTTATTTTTATGTAAATATAACTTAAAATAGCATATATTTCAAGAACATTTAGGTCCATGATGAAAACAGTTTGATATAAAAACACATAAATGTGACGTCACGTCAATCTTTTCAAAATTCGGGAGACCATAACTCGCTTATTAATAGGAATTTTTTCACCGGATTTTCATCTATAGTCTTAGTTTTCCTAATATTTTCAGATGAAATTATATAAAAAAAAAACGGTGTAATCCCCCATTGTTATAAAAAAAAAATTCACTTTTGTTTTTAGTCCTGCTGTATCATAGTAAAAAAAAAGAAAAAATTGTGAAACCATTACCCAAATCTGTCAAAATTATTATTGAAATCTTAAATCATTAAAAAATGAATCTTTTTTTTTTTTTGTAGGGTGATTCCGGTGGCCCACTAGTCCGCGATGGAGAAGTAAATGGCATTGTTTCATGGAGCCATCCCTGTGCCAGAGGAAAACCAGACGTTTTCACCCGTGTCTACGAATATCTTAGGTGGATTAATATAAACAAAGTAGATTAAATAAGTTTTAAAAGTTTTATTTGGAATTGAAGTGTCAATTTCTAGTCATTATTTATTATTTATTTATGAGTTGAATGTTGTTATTATAATGTGAATTATAAATATTGTTTATAATATTTCAGTATTAATAAATATACGTATTACAATTAAGAATTTCTCTGATTAATACTTCCAGTATTACATGGTAATATATGAAGTTGCCTTGCATATATTTTCAGAAACTATTACTATAGTAAAAATTTTTAGGCAGAGTAGTCACGTCATCATTTCATTACAAAATGAAAAAACACTGTAGTATTGTATATGTTTAGGAAAACGAAGAAAATAAATACTATTTTTTGCATACTATAAGTAAAGTACATTTTAATTAAATTTACAATTATTTTAAAGTCGAACATAATGTTTTTAATGAGTTTTAATTTATTTAAAATAATTGTAGTTCATTTTTTCACCACATGTTGGTACTATTGGATTTCAATATTTAAACGTTTACATGACATGTTTCTCCCGGAATTGTCAAGTGTCTGCTGTCATTAGTTCGTTATTTTGAGATTGATCTTGAGCTTTTCTGTTTTTAGTTTGTGTTAATTTCAATAATTGTAAATTGTATTATTGGAGTATATCAAATATAATACATATATTTTTTAAATGTTATTTTAATTATATTTTCAATAAATCGAATTTATAGTGCTACCCTTTACTTTTCTATAACACTACAGAATTGTAAATCTAAATAAAATCAAATCAATTTTTTTAAAAATATATTCAATGTCATTTAACATTTTCTTATTTTTCATCAAGTGCTTCATTTACTCCCCGTATTCCTTCTGAAACCCGACTCGGTGTGCCTTACACCGAATTTTCAATACCATAAATTGGAAATATATTACATTTTACAATAATATTCAATTGTTATTCAATTATTAAATAAATTAACTTGATCACATAAATTAGCATCGCAGGTAAATACAATTATTTTCTAAAATTAAATTAGTGTACCATGTAAACCTACTAATTTCGTGACGTCATTATCTAGTTACAAACTTTGATGACGTGACTACTCTGCCTAAAAATTTTTACTATACCAGCAATTTAAAGTTAAAAGTGCACAAACCGTTCCATCAGATCTTGTGTCCAAAATTAAATAATCCCGAATTGATGTGCGTTGACTCATGCGCATATTACAATTTCGTACAGTTTTAGAACTAATCCGAAATCATTGTTGCAACAAATCTTCAATAATTGAATTGTTGGACTTTTGTTGAAATGAACCTAGATAAATTATACATCGTTAGAAACCTAAAATATATGTTTTCAGTGACATTTTTTTACTATTACAACTTTGGGAAAAATAATGTTCATTTAGAATGGTCTAAGGTTTAAGTTAACCGATATCTGTGTAAAAAATGTAAATTAGCACTCTCAGAAATAGGTGATAAATTTATTATTATATTTAGGCCCGGTTTTTTAGTCTCCTAAGCGGCTGATAAAATAACTTTCTACCAAATAAAAAAAATCTGTTGTGGCCAGCACAAGATCTCTCGCCTTTTCCATATTAGGCTATATAAGTATTGTATTGCACTTTGCTATCGAACTGTCGTTTTATAACAAAATATTACAGAACTTTACCCAAATATTGTCTTTTATTGTATTTAACATGTCTTCTGCACACATAATTCTAATTATATCTATTTTTCATTGTATGAGGAAGTTTCTAAATGTCACAGATTCTTCCAATTCATTAACCAGATTGGCGGTGTTTCTGATGGATACATGCATATTACCTATTAATTTCAAATATTTAATTAATAAAACAATAAGAAAGATTAAATGTACTTCCCATAAAAAGCTATCAAAATGTCACTAAAACTGTTTATTTTTGACACTGAAATCTGTCATTTACAAATTATGTTATAAACATTTGAATTTGTCAACTGGTTTCCTTAGTGTAGTTTCGCCTACTCGACTTGTTATATCCCGATATTCTATATATTATAGCGTCTTTATCTCTAAATTTATAGAAGATATAATAAAAAATTTAAATGTATCAGGTGTAGAATTTTGTTCTTCATAATTAGTAATATCAAAAATTTTCAAAAATTAATATTTGGAAGAATTTCTTTTAAAAACTACTACTTCCGGTTGTTCAATTGTTACCAAAACCTTTTCAGCTCTTCCCAGGAATGTCAGATTGAGGAATTCATAGTTAAACAGGTCTTATGTCTTATAGTTTTTGAGGAATTGTCCGTCCAACATCCAGCCATACACACACACACACACACACATACACACATCCACACACACACACACACACACAGACATCATTTTAAAAATTTTATAATCGGATTCTAGGGACCTTAAATCGTGCTTATTCAATAAAATCTGGATATGCGAATTTTAGCATGAATCCAATACCTCTCTTAGCGAGAGGTAAAAATCGCATTGAAAATGGCATAACGTGAAATTATTGCAATTTGAACAATAATTTCGATGCGCAGTTTTTAATTTGTTACACAGACTATATAATTCATTAAATTATAAACCAATAAGAAAGCGTGATTTTTCTTAGTTACCAAGTATTATAGGAGTTATTATTAAGTAACCTTGGTGAATGAATATACGAATATTAGTATATTCGAATATACCTACCTTCATATATTCACTTACAGTTGACAAGTAAACTTTTAGTTATTTAAGTCCAGAAACCGCGTTGTTGCTACTGCGAGTTTATTTATAAATACGAGCATTTCGATATAATGTAAATTAATATTACAAAATTAGATAGCAATATTTTAAAAGATAGGTTATGTAGCGTACAGTTTGACGTTTCATGCATACTACATGTCTACTTCAAATTTACTGTTTACTTTTTAATTTCTTTTTATTCATGATATAGCCTACCTGTATACAATTCGTCAATAGAAAATTCTCGTGGTGTTTTCAGGCAACATGTTTCGTATTATTTTCGATAATTTTCAATCGTCTTGGTGTATAATATATGATGATTTTATAAGGAACTTTGTTAGGAGATTGAAATACATGGCCTTATTATTATTAAATTGGTCTTTAAATAAAAAAAAGTGGAGTGATATTGAACAATCAATTATTTTTTAACAAATCATTGCAAATATTTAATTATTCTGTAGACAAAAACCTTAAAAATAATAATTAATGTTTCCTGTAATAATATATCACTAAATAATTACTCTTTCATTTCAGTAGACTTGACTTCTTAACTACCAATTAACACAATTTTTAGCGACACTCAAATTAGTCACGCGCTTATCTCCAATTTGAATACCTACCTATTCATTGCAACGCCTTATGCCGGAATATAGTAATATATCATTATCATCATTTTTGCCAAGATACTCACTTGTCTGAACACGTTTGACGTTTGCAAATTAGACTGTGAATTGTCAAGGAGTGTTCGAATGATCTAAATATGATGTAATGATCAAGTGATCTGGAGAAAGCAAGAGTAAACATTTGCAATGTGCAAGTGTTACATAGAGATTATAACAACTGATTTGAAGTGTGTGTAGGAAAAGAATGTAATATGTAATTATTTTGTTGGAGAATGTGCCAAACTTTAACTGTTCTTACTGTATTACTATTAGATTCCGCTTTATAATTACTGATAACGCTAGCGCAGTTATGGTTTTGGTTATTTTGTCTGCATAATGCATAATTGATAATGTTGATACAGTTTTCGTAGTAGAAAATAAATAAATACACACCGATTTTTCACACTTGACCGTTACGTCATAGTTTGATGTTCGTATATTAGATATACGTATCGTATGTTTATCTCTGTCTTACTTATGGTTTCCTACATTCTGTCTTCGATACGTATATCTAATATACGAACATAAAACTATGACGTAGTGAAGTGTGAAAAATCAGTATGTATTTTTAATTTTTCTGTACGGGAGACAGTAAAAGTGATTTTTTTTAAAATTAATTTTCCTTACATTTCATAAGTGACTTGGTTTTTAAAATTTTGTTTTGCCTTTATACCTACTGCGATTATTCGATTTAAAGTACTAATATTTACCAAGTGGCTTATGAAATGTATTCTGTTTTGCCTATTTTTAAACTTTAAGGAGGGAAATTATAAAATGGACACTCTGTATTAAAAAGCTACACTTTAAAATGGAGTGAAAAACTAGCAGACTTAAAAAATCTGATGTGGCCAATACGTTACCTTCTGTCAACCTATAATGTATAAATCCCATACCAAAAGTTCCTTGGAAAAGATTCTATAAATCTAATAAAATTATAACTCGAACATGTACTATTTTCTACAAATTCCATACCGAGAGTTCCTTGGGAAAAATTCTATATCCAATATAATTATAACACGAACATACACTATGTAAATTGTACTTGACACTTACATCTGTCAATTAAAATTATTTGAATATATCAGCTGTTTCCATGATTATAGCAAAGCAGACTGATTTATGAAAGTTAAACTTTTCATAATTGTTTAACTCTATATTTATTGAATATGGAGGAAAATGTATAATTAAACCATATAGACAATAAGATATTCTTTCATATTGATAATCACATAAAATGTCAAACTGCGTTTTTTGAAGAAAAACTGTTAAAAACTTTCGGTTGACAAATTATAACCAAAATCTAATCAGCTATTTTATATGGATGTAAAGAAGAGGAATACGAAAGAAATATAATTTTTAGAATTGTAGTATTGGAGTTATCGTCGGAGAAAAATTTGTCACACACAGACACACATACAGATATCATCGTAAAACTAGTAAAATCGGAGTCTAGAGACCCTAACACGTGCTTATTCATTAAAAACGCACCACCGAATTTTTTGACCAAAGACAATACGTTCCTTACCGAAAGCTGACGTAAGGTCCAAGAGATTTTTGTCCATTTGGTAAGGAATTTTAGTATATTTTCGGATTTACTAAATGAGCTTGTAATTTATAATATTAGAAAGTCAAGGGTTAAGAATTAGTATTACATAAAATAAATGAAACACATGTCCGTAAATCATTTATCAAAGCTAATTGTTTTGTTTTGATTTCAGATTATTTGCCATTTAACTTTGTAATTTAATTTTTGGATTATATTTGTATAATCATATTTCATAAATCAAATTATTAATATTAACGAATGCTGTCTACAATTTGTCAGTACTCGTATTTGCAATATTACTAGAAGGTGTGGTATGGAATATTATTAATAAAGTGACAGTAATTGAAACAGTGACATTAAAATATATAACTATAATTATAAGCATAGAATTGATGTGAAGAAATAACTTCTTGTTCTCGTAATATTTTTAAAATAAAAATTTATGAGTACCCAGATGGAAAAATCTAAGATACTTACTGTAATTTAATTAATTACGGTTAAAGAGATTAGAATGAAGGTTAATGGGAAATTTATTAATAAAAATAATTTTTAATGTAAATATCTACGTACATACACAAATACAATTTATTGTTGCAAAGATAAGTAATATTAGCCATCATAAAAATGATTAAATTAATAATAAAATAAAAAAACTTACAATGAAAACTGCAGTTAATTACATGTTTATTTATACATAAATTGTTATTTACGTACTTAATACTATTATTTATTATTATCTACTTCCGTATTTTGCAGAACTACTTTTTATTAAAATTAAATTTTTTTCTTGAAAATTTTGTTAGAATTTGGTTAGAATGCTCATAAGATTTTGATATCTTATAAAAAAATCTGTTGTGGCCAGCACAAAACCTTCCGTCAATTCAATGTATTTTGTACAAATCCGATACCAAAAGTTCCTTGGAAAAGATTCTATATATCCTGTAAAATTGTAACACGAACACACTCTTTTCTACAAATTCCATATTGCAAGTTCCTTTGAAAAGATTCTATAAATCCAATATAATTATAACACGAATGTACATTCTGTAAATTGCACTTCACACTTCCTCATTCCTTTCCAACGCATCTTCTTCACACAGTTCTTCCTCTATCAAATATTCTGCTACACAGTCCTTCCATCTTCTCTTTGGTCTTCCTCGTACTCCCAGCATTGAAACTGCAAGTCACTTGCGAGGGACACTCTGTCACTTATGTTACTTTCTGATCCTATACTTTCCACTTTGATTTTTCACTTGACACTGACATCTGTCAATTAGAATTTTTTGAATATATCTGCTGTTTCCATTATTTTTGCAAAGCTGACTGATTTTTGAAAGTTAACCTCTCTTAATCTCTCTATAACTCTATATCTATTGAATATGAAGGAAAATATATAATCAAATTGTATAGTGAATAAGATTTTATTTCATATTAATGCTCATAAAATGTCGAAAAATAATATTTAATTGCGTTTTTTCCAGAAAAACTGTTAAGAACTTCAAATAAGGGTACTTCCGGTTGACCAATTATAACCAAAATCTAATCAGCTCTTCATATGGATGTAAAGAAGAGGAATACGAAAGAATCATAATTTTTAGAATTGTAGTTTTGAAGTTATCGTCGGAGAAAAATTTGTCACACACACACACACGGACACACACACAGACACACACACGGACACACACAAGCAGACACACACACACACACACACATACATACATTGCGAGATCAATGTAAAATTGGTAAAATCGTATTCTAGGGATCTTAAAACGTGCTTATTCATTAAAAACTCACCACCGAATTTTTTGACCAAAGACAATACCTTCCTTTTGACGGAAGGTAAAAATATGAATGTAAGCGCAGCACACAAACATTTAAATTTATAAAGCTCCCGGGAGCAGCCAAGTAGTACGATCAAAATGTTAACCATTTAAGTTTTCACTTTGGATTTGGTTTTTTATCGCCCCTGTGAAGTGCCGGATCTTTTTGTTCGTATATTGAAAGCTAAATGAAAATCTATTAATTTGCATTTGATATTTTTTAAATAAATATACATTCTAATTATTTACTTTCCTTCGGAAGCTGTTATTATTAAAATTCAAATAAAAATTTGAAATGTAACAGATGAAATTCCGTGTCTGATCCCTTTAGCAGAGAAAGTAATTGATTATTATTTACATATAGTATATCCTTATAAAATAAATAAAATTAAGATACAAAATGTCACATTAATAATAATTTCTCGATGAAATAAACTGGTAAAACCTATAGAAAAAATGAAATAGTTTTCATCAAAACAGTATGGTGAAAGTTGACAAAAAGTTAGGTATGCAACACTATTTCATGTTTTTGTAACACAGGTAAAGCAAAATAGTAAAAATTATTTCCATGTTTACATGTACTAGATGTAATGCGATGTTATGACTTCCTTATGTACCCATATTTATTTATTACATCTTGCATCATCATTTGTAAAGTAATTTACAAATTGGTCTAATTATTTTATCACGATTTTTGCTTAAATGATTTAGTTTAACAAGTTCTAGATTTTTAAAAGAGGTCATATCTAATATTTTTCAGCGGATACGCATTCCTGAAGCGTCATCGCATTTATTTCTTATTAAAACGGGTAAAATCTAATGCAATCAAGCATTCCTAAACAAGATAACACTCAACAATCATTTGGAAAATTGCTATTACATCAAGAAAACTGAGGATTTTTATTTACAATCGGCTAGTAATATGACGATTTTTGACTTTTAAAAAATTGAGAAGTCCGTTATTGTTAAGACAAACGCCAAATATTTTCAATTTTAAATGGCACAAAAGTGACCCCTGTGGTGCACTCTCCACTCTCCACACCAGCTATGAGTGCCCGTGAGGTGACGCCTGGTAAGCGCCCACACGGTAAAATATATCGACATCATTACCGATGTCTACATGTGTTGTAGATACTGGCACACCCAGAAATGGGTAATATGCCGTGATGATATATTTATTTATTTATATTTTAAAGTGTAATTTATATTTTTTCCTACAACCGTGCGTAAAATACAAACTTTACGTACTCGTTACAGGATGTAAAGAGTCACTTTTCAACATATATTTATATTCGGCTAAGCTACCTGACAAGTAGATAATTTGGTAGTAAATAATTATGAAAGAAATAAAGTTTGGTAAGAAATATTGTTGACTGCAAATGAAGCAAGTCTAACAATGAGTTCTAACCTAACCTAATTTTTAATATATTAAATACAAAATTTGCTCAATTCTAGAAGACCAGTCCATCTTTCTCTGAGATTCTTTTGAATGTTTAGGCGAGTGTTTAAGTTACATTTTATAGAGTATTATGAGAAAAGATCACCAACAATATTTGAAGATGCCTGTACATTCACACTCAGTACTACGCCTAATAGGATTAACATTCCGTTTGTAGGAAAAATATTGTATAAAATAGTATTTTTTATTTCGTGCTAACATCACACTCGACCAAAAAAGTACTACTTTACACACTTGTTGCATAAATAACTATTTTCTGCAACCATGCGAAAGTACATACTTTACGATGTAAAGGGTCACTTTTCAAACACTTGTGCATTAAAGTAAATACGTTGCTTGGCAACATGCACATTCGGTTAATTTACTTGTCAACTAACACTAACAATATTTGAAGATGCCTGTACACTCACCAGGGATGTGCATTTACGCGTAAAAATATATTTTTTACTTTTTTGTGTAAAAATGCATAAAAAGTGTTAAATAAGTAAAAAACGTAGATAATGTATAATTTTAGTTCTTCATAACATCACTAGATGACATGTTGTTTACAAAGGTCATAATTTTTTGATGAGAAGAGCGAATATACTTTAATATGAAGTTTGAGGTTATGTCTCAGGATTATACTTCCCTACTAATCTGACAGTTGACAATTTGATGGTACCTAATTGCTTGTCTGAAAGTGGTCTCAAAGAAACATTTGTTGATGTCATAAGGACATGAACTGCTTGTTCTGGAATATTCATTACAGTATAAAAGAAAATTTGCTTTATAAAAAAAAATTATAATAATATTTTACATTATCTACGTAAAAAAATCGCAAATATTATCAATGTAAAAAATACTTTTTTACGCGTAAAAAATAACGTATAATATGTGACGTATTTTACGTGCCCATCCCTGACACTCACACACAGTATAATGAGAAATAGCACTAACATTTCGGTTGTAGGAAAAATATTGTTTGCAACTTGTGTGTAAATAGTATTTTTTATCTCGTGCTAATTTAACATCTCATTCGACCAAAAAGAACCACATTACACACTTGTTACATAAATAACTATTTTAAAATGTGTTTGTATTCAGTTTTATCTCTTTCGATTGACAAAAAATTGAAAACTATTTCTGCAAAATATTTGCTTCTCCTGTAAAATTCAAGTTGATCACTTTCCAAAATGTCTTAGTGAGATTCGAACCCAGAACCCTGAGTGTGCTCGGGGTTCTGCGTTCGAATCCCACTAAGGCATGGACGTGTGTGTACCTATGTGAACCTACTCAGTAATTAGGATTTAATCCTGTTGAATGATTTTTTTTTTTTTAGAAAAAAAATGATCGATTCATATAGCTGAATATTCTACCTAAGACCTAAGTACAGACATGTATGTAATTAGGTAGGTATTGCATACAATTTGTCTGTATATACATATGTTTATTCCTTATATGGACGGTATAAGTATGTACATACATATTTGCTTTTTATTTGCTACGATTATTTACGTTCCATATATTTGAACCTTTTGAATAATAATTATAGTAGGTACACTAGTATTTCATATGACTATCTACGGTATTATTATTATTTTCAAATGTCAAAAAGTTCTTGATAAGTAATGAAGACATTATTAGTGCCGTCACCATATCTAGATCTTCTAAAATGAATACAAGTATAGAACATAAATTGAAATGTCCCTAAATAAAATAAATATTTTAATGTCTAAAGCCGCCTATAGGAAATTCATTAAATAATACCGTTCATTCATGGTACAAGAAATGGGATATACTCGTATTAACATATTTGTGATATGTTAATATTGATAATGACATTGCATTAAAATGCAAATTGAATGCTTTACTAAATATAGGTATTGGAGTAGGTATTTAGTCAAGCAGGTTCTAATTGATTGGAAATTACAGGAAAATATGTTAAAACGAGGAAAAAGGATTATAAATCATATAACACTAACACTCAACTTATACGTATGCACAAGATATGCTTACTCTTATATGCTTCAACTTTAATGGAATAAGGTGTAAGAAAAAAGAAAACAACTGATTAAAATATTTTGAAGCTATTCAGTTGTCTTATTTAAATCTAGTTTTTTCTGTACTTTCATGTAATACTGACTGAGTACTGCAGTTTTCAATATCAGATCTGTTATCTGCTAAATGTGAATTCGGTATTTGGTGTGTTATTGTTTTACGTAACATTGTCTTTACAATCAAATAATATTACTAGGAAGTTTATATCTTTATCCATTTTTGAATTAATATCCCAAAAGTCAATATACCCCATATTCAGATAAAAACTTCAAAATTTTTATAAATCTAATTTTTATGTATCTAGATACTTCTCAATGCGCTGATTCCAAATTTTGAAACCGCGGGTCGATATCTCGTTTCGTTCTCGAGATATTTAGATTCAAAGTTTTGCTCAAAACTGCCCATTTTTGGGTTATTACCCAAAAATGGGTTGAGATATGAATTTGGCGACAACACCATTCGATTCTACGGGCAAAATTACATAAGTACACCAATTTTCAGAATTTTTGAACACCGCATACAATCTCTAAAGCAAAATAACTGAAAATGACCAAAATTCGCAAAAATCTAAGGTGTACCCCTTACGATTTTTTCAGATTTTGGCCGTTTTCAGAGGTTTTCAAACTTTTATTCATAAAAAATGAACCGGTTAGTCAAAAATTATGAAAATTGATATACTTATATATTTTTATCCGTAGAATCGAATGGTGGTGACGCCAAATTCATATCTCGGCCCATTTTTGGGTTAATACCCAAAAATGGGCAGTTTTATGCAAAACTTTAAATCTAAATATCTCGAGAACGAAAGGAGATATCGACCTGCGGTTTCAAAATTTGGAATCAGCGCATTAAGATGTATCTAGATACATAAAAATTAGATTTTTGAAAATTTTAAAGTTTTTATCTGAATATGGGATATATTGTTTTTTGGGGCAATAATTCAAAACTAGGTAGAGATCTACCCAGAAATGGGTAATTTTGAGAAAATATTTGAGATTGAATATCTCCAAAACTAAAAGAGATATCAACCTGCGTTTTCAAAACTTGGAATCAGCGCAATGAGAAGTATCTAGGTACATAAAAATTAGATTTTTGAAAATTTTGAAGTTTTTATCTAAATGTGGGGTATATTGACTTTTGGGGCAATAATTGGAATTGGAATTAGTGCATTGGGAAGTACGAGATACATGAAAATTGGATTTTTGTATATTTTCAACTTTTTAACCAGATGCAGGTAAGTATTTATGACTTTTTGGGGTAAAAACTTAAAAATGAGAACAGTTATGAACTTGGTGGTAATATTAGTCATGTTTTATTATATTTGGCTAGGTCTAAAATTAAGAGAACAGCCCTCGTGTTTTTTACCTCTCGCTAAAAGAGGTATTGGATTATGGTGCAATACAATATTTATATAACATAAAATGGAAATGGCGAGAGGTATAATAATAATAATAATAATAATAAAATATATATATATATATATATATATATATATATATATATATATCATCATGGCATATTACCCATTTCTGAGTGTGCCAATCTGCACAGGCGCCTTATATCCCTCGGTCTTCGCCCTCGGGTTACGATAGGCGCTGGGTCAATAATGATTATCTTCTCAACCTGGGCATATAATATACTATTTTAATATGACTATCTGTAAATTTTATTGAGTATAATTATGTCCAGTTAGTTAAAGAATTTTTAAAGGTCCATTTAAGAAACTGGACGGACAGTAATGCTTGAATTCTCTATCAATTCACGCAAGAAGTCAAAAACATTCTTGTCACATGTTACGTTTTTATAGGCATTGCAATAAAATGTAAATTTAATGCATTATTGGGCGTCGTTCGAGTGGGTAATCTAGTTGTAGATGTAATGATCGTAAAGTGACATTGCTATATATCCACCATGCAGAGAATGTACGAATTAATTAGGGAAAGTGTGCAGGAGTGAATAATCAACGGAATTTAATACAATACTCTTGTGGCTCAATTGTAACAGGAACTAATTCATTTTATGCTAGTCAACTATGATAAAATTGTTAATGCTGCTGTTTACAAGCGGTAGTTAATCTTGTTACACTTTTTGTGTATTTTAAGAATGTTGCAAATTAGCTATTTAGGTAGATTTGGTCTAGTGGTTAAGCTAAGTGGTGCTTTGTGATGAAATAATTTTTTTTGGAGCAAATAAAAGAAAATTTATGCGTCACTTTTCGGTGTTAATTAAATATTAATGAGACTAATACCCGCGAATCTGGGGAACCGGGTTCGATCCCGACCGACACCAAATATTTCGAATTTTAAATGGCACAAAAGTGACCCCCGTGGTGCACTCTCTACGCCAGCATGAGTGCCTGTGAGATGACGCCTGGTAAGCGCCCGCACGGTACAAATATGTCATCATCATTACCGATATCTGCGATAAAGCAGATTGTGGCACATTCAGAAATGGGTAATATGCCGTGATGATTTATTTTAATTATTTACTAATACCCATAGTTGTACCAACATGGCTTAAATTATAAGCAAATCGTATGCCCAGTTGTACCAACAAGGCTTAAATTTTAAGCGATCCTTAAAACAAAAAATCTGATGTGGTCAACACAATACCTCCCGCTTTTTAATTTTTATTAATTTAAATACATACCTACAAATTTACTAATTCTGATATTAAGTTCCTTTGCATATATCCATTTCGTTAATGTGTATTTGTAAACTAATATTTGACACTTTGATAACACGTACTTATTCAGGAGGTGTTTGATATTTAGTGCCGCAAAAAATATCAAATTTACGTCGGATCATTCTGTACATCTAATATTTATGTACGATGGAAAACATATTGGGTGAGATTCAGTGGGTTGTATTAGCGTGTTTTAAGCTAAAACAGTCCTTTGTCAAAAATATTTTGGCAACTTTGTAATACCTGTCAGAAAAAAATAAGAGACCAAAGGATCAAATAAAGAAAAAAGTATTATTAACAGAAGTAAGAAAGAAAGGACAAATGTCAAAACTGATCAAAACGGGGGTTGAGATATTTTAAAATTCATTAACGTTCAGGTATGAAATATTTGACACATAAAATTTGACATATTTCTAACCTAATTTTGCAATAAAGAGTTTCCTTTTACACCTTCCATTTACAATAATACTTCCTCATTTGACTAAAGGATACCTGTATTAATTTTCCCTGTGGTAAAATTTCTAAATCACAATTGAATCTCATGGATAGATGTGGAAAATAATACAATGTTGCCATTTACTTAATACAAGTTTTAATACAGACCTTAATACAACCCACTGAATTCCACCCATTATTTTTACTAACCTTAATTTCATTAGACTCAATACAATCTTCTTAACACGGTTTCATTATTAATTTTAATGTAATTGTTTCCTGACAGTGACATTTGATTAAATATGTCAAAATTGTTATTAAAAAATTATGTTTTTGTTTGACACATATGCAAGATGATGTACAAAAATAAATTATTTTATAATTTAATATTTAAAGTTATTTACTAAATGTTATTATCGTAGAATTGAAGATTGTAAATTGTAACATTATATCTAATTTTTATTAGCAAAATTTGCTAAAAAATTATATTCAATGAATTTTTTACAAGAAAAACTGTTAAAAGCTTGTATAAATAATACTTCCGGTTATCCGTTATACTCTAAAAACTAATGAGCTCTTTTCACATTAGTTTAGAATGGATATTCAAAATTTCAAATTTTTCTGATTGATAGTACCTAGGTATTTGAGTAATCGTGTCCACAGGATCCACACATACAAATACACACATACACACATACATTCCCACAGACATTGTAAAAATATTAAAATCGGATTCTGGGGACATCAAAACGTGCTTATTCACTAAAATCTCTATATGCGATTTTTAGCACGATCCCTATACCTCCCTTACCTACAGTAGCGGGAGGAGAAAATGCAAATCGAAATTTTGACACCAATGTAAAATTCATTTGACATTTCATTTCGATGCAATATTGTCAATTTAAGGAACGCTTAAAACTTAAGTTACGTTGTTGCAACCGACCTTAAGAATAATATTATATAATTGATAAAAATTATATATAACCTACTGTCAGTACTTCAGGTTTGAACTGATTACTCCCAAAATTCACATAATTATATGATAAAGCTTTGTTAAAATAATAAAACTTTCATTAGGGGAAAAGTTTACATTTCGTCTTTAGAGCCAACATGGTGTACCTATACCTATCTTTCAATTTTAATACCGTAGAAATTATATTTTATTCTGACATAAAAAAAAAAACCAATTAATTATAAAATAAAATATGTTATATTGATATTGACATTACAATTATGTGCAATTCTTATGTTTTATTAAATACATTTGTTACATTAGCTAATTCAAGTCTAGCAGTCTAGCACAAAATGTTCAAAAAATAAAAGAATTTAGAATGTTATTATGGCTACAACTTTGAAGTGTGATTTTTATTATAGGTTTCAATTCGAGAATTTAGAGTTGCACGTCTTTTTTTCTGGAATACTAAGAATACCGTAAAGAATCCCTGGAAAAACCGCAAGAAACGTATAAATAAATAATTTTTTGGGTTTTTCTTTGTTTCATTATATTGTAATAAGTGCCTACAGCTGAATCTATAAATTTTACATAATACTATATTGTGCTTTGCCTAATTTCACAACTGAACTGTTAAATTAATATGAACTTTTAGGTTTTATTCCTGATACATTTTCTCTCTAGAGGCAAAAACTTTTACTTCTATCATGATTTTGACTTCAGAGATATCGATTTCTATTCCCAGTCGTAAAAAAAAAAACAATTTTTAATGTTTGAATAAATAAATATGATCGTTGCTTTGTAGAAAAATGTCTTTACAAAGAAGTGCCGCATGTAAAAAAGTAGCACTTTTTTGCTGTTTTTATTAAAGTTAATTGTGCATTGAAAAGTTATCATTTAGATGAAATAAAATCAATTATTTTGCAACTTCATTTCTTGCAGTCATTTAAAAAGTGCAAGCGTAAATCTGCAATAATTAAAACGTAACACTTTCTTATTTGCATGAAATTAAAATACTTTTAGAGATTTATGAACCGTTTCTAGTTACTAGATTTTTTCAATTTACATTGCGAGTGTCTGTGTGGGCGTGAGTGTATGAGTGTACGTGTGAATCGTATGCACGTGTGGTAACTGTATTAATATAATCAAAACTGATAATTTGTTCAAACATCCGCTTTTCTGATGTAATTCAGATGGCTAGACATAGACGGCTTATGTTTAACTAGACTACTAGACTACCTAGAAGACAATCTGTCTGGTATGATAGACTTTGTATAGTGCAATTATATAGGATGTTGATGATCAGATGCGAAAATAAGGAATTAACATAGGATTTTAGTTTTATGATATTTCCTGCCCTCCTGATCATATTATGGCAAAAAAGTTGCATATAAAACTGTTTTTTACCTTTTTTGTTACTTATGTGTGTGGTTTCTTTACAATTTTACAAAGTAATTTCAAAATTAATTATAAATGTCAAACGTCAAGGGAATAAATTAAATAATGAATGCTAAATTAAATTTATTTTAAAAAAAATTCACGATGCAGTCATTCAGGTTTTATTTTTTTCTGTCAGAACCGTAACAGATATCACAAATTAAACACAGAGAGAAAAGTTTACTATTAAATGTATCATTCTGAAAAAAAAAAAAAAAAATTTTTTTTTGCCCTTCTGAAGTGTAATGGGAACTTTACAATTGTATACACAGCAAGTGTAACCTACATTTTACGCTTACTGTGTTGTAACTTGTCTAACTATGCGGTAAAATAATCAAAATACACTGGACGTTTATGGGCATTTAGAAAAGAAATCATCTTTACTATAATAAAGTTCATATAAAAAAGTACTACCTACTTAAGTTATTTTTTTACTTTAACATTTCCTATATTTAAAATTAATTTATATAAACCTAACTCACGGTAGCAACATCTGTCATTATTGTAAAAATTCGCCGTTACCGACATAGTCACCGATCGATATACCTGTCAAATAGGCGAGCATTGCTGAAATGTCAAATATCGACACCTACCTATTATTTATTACGAAGAAAACATGAGCAAATAAATATATTATCAGTCATAAACAACGTCTATTATTACAGATAAATTTTTGCTAGAAGAAGTTCTCTAATGAAGGTAAGTAAAATCAAATTTGGAAATTGACTTAACCCCAGTATTTTAAACTAACCCTTTTCATAAGTACAACCTATCTCATTGAAAAAAGTGATTTTCATTATCGTCGGCCAAAAAATTTGATACAATTCTCGTGCGTGAAGTATTTTACAGCGCTCCAGCTAATAAGGCACTCGCTAAACGGACTCGTGCCTTAAACAAAGCTGTCGCGCTGTAAAATACAATTTACACGCACTCGAATGTAAATAACTATTACGTTATCAGCGTGGCCATTAACAAGTTACGGTCTAAACAATGTTGGGACACCTAAGGTTCATATACTAGTGGTTCACAGATAATAACAAGTATCATATTAAAAGATGACTTATAACCATACGAACTGTCATGCCAAATTTCATCCAAATCGAATAAAGCGTTCTGTTATTCGAAGAACTTTGAAGCAGAATACTGGCTAAATGGTACACTTTCCGGTAGAAGCAAGTTTAGTTAAATCGTCTTATTTTAGCCCCAGGAATCTGTGGTTAAGCCATTTGCCCCTATTTAAGAGACACCTGTATATAAAAATGAATAGAAGACCAGGAAATCGCATAACCCTAAATTAGATGTTAAATCCATTCGTACCTGATCGTCAACACCCTGTATATGATTTATTATTTATTATTTTCATGAACCATTCCAAAGTTTACTCAGTAATCTTTTCTTTTCCGAAATAAGGAAATAGGTAAAATGTTATACATTTGTCATAGGTACTTTGATATACTGATAAGGTATAAAAATTATATTACTATAGCTAGACGACTTATAACCAATGTGATTAAACTTTTGAAAAAGATAATTATATGTATTATGTATGAATTGTTTTTTATGAGTATACTTAATGATTCGTAGAAAATATTCGCAATACTAATCTTTTCTAAATAATTGAAATAGATTTGTTTTATTTTTTAAATAGTCAATAATCTAACGTAAAATCAAGATGGCTACGCTATACAAGTTGTAGGTAAGTCATATACGTCTGGACTTTTAAACAATGTGACAAAATGCATTGTCCAAAAAGTAATCTATTCTTCGTGTGTAGGAGTAGTAATATCTGCGTAATTTTTTTATAAGTATAATGTTGTAATAGTTAAGTGACTCATGTATAATTTCAGCAGTTTTCAAACAGTGGTTATGAAAAAATAATACCGTATTTTTTAAAGTGAAACATTGGGTTTGTCATATCTATGGTTACGACTAGACATTTGATTGACAGCAATGTATTTGCCTGTCCCATTTAAAATGACACATAGGGAACGAATTTGACAGAAGTATTATATTTAAATATTGCAAGAAATTTAGCCGATTCAGAAAATCACTCGGGCACAAGGTACATACAATATTTTTTCTGCAACTAAATTTAATTTAGAAAGAAGGTACCTATAATTATTTAAACAAAATTAACCTCTATTGACGTCTTGTCAAATGTCAAATTCGTTCCCTAAGTTTCAATTTAAATGGGACAGGCATATACATTGCTGTCAATTAAATGTCGTCGTAACCATGGATATGACAAATCCTATGTTTATATAATAACACTTCTTTTGGGATAATTATATTAAAAATAATGCCCGAGGGCATTATGAGGTGTAGCTATGGTAATGTTGTCAAGAAATTGATATTGACACTGGGTAAAGCTTAAATCAGCAGTAGCATTCATAGCTTACCTATTTCGTAAATTTTATTAAAACTTTAAAAACATTAAACGTTGAAGCTTGAAGGCACCACGGGAGTTAACGGATTATAATGCTTTCGATCAACGTACACACCTCCGGCTCTCGGAAAGTACATCGTTGTCCTCAGGCATTATTGTCCTTATAACACCCTTGATATCTTAATTACTATAATGGATTTCGACATAGTTGAAGTTCCGTATAGCTTTATGAGACAAAAAAATTGAAATAAGTAATTTACAATACGAGTATTTGTAGAATGTATCAAGAAAAAATTATATATCCTGTCCGGAAACAAACCGTTTCGGATTTAAAAACTCTTTTGTTTAATTTTTTTAAATGACAAAGGTGATGGTCAATTGACACGCACATTTTTCTGCCTGGCTGCCTTTAAATAGATACTTAGCATTTGGTTACAGAAAGTGAATAATAAGATTTAAGAAGTAAAGTTTTGATTTTTTTCGTTAACATATTCGACAATATCTCGTGTCAAATTGACTTCTAATTAAAAACTTTTTCACTTGTCCGTGTACTAACAGGTTATATTAATGTATAGACAATCATTCATAAATGGCCCCTATTAACGTATAATTTTTATTAAGGAACGATTTTAGTACTTAACCAGATACCACATACCATGGCTGAATAATTGTCAAAACTTATGTGTCAGATTTACTAACCTAAATTTTTTTGTTATGGAATAAAATTAGATTTTACAATTTAGTAACATACGGCCAACAAAAAAATATTGTAACTAACAATAGGGTCCTCCACTATAATTTTTAATATTTTTTTACAAAACTTCATCTAAACTGAAAGTGATATGTAATTTCAGAAAGTCTTTATTGTTATTCGTTAAGCCGTAATATTTTTTTTAATATTCTGAGACGTAGATATGGAGATGATTTTGTTCTCAAACAGTGGATTTCGCTAATAATTGAAGTCACATAAATTTATTTTTTTCAGCACTTATAAAATGTATAAATATGTTAAAATAACCCCTTTGGTCAATAATTGAAAATATGGGTGGAAAATAAGTAATTTAATGTCACAATTAATAAAAATACTACGTATATATTTATAGTCCAAGATTTGATTACCACTGGTAGCCTATGCCATTCAACATATCTTTTACTTTCATACCAACGCTTGCAATCTGTCATGGCATCATAAATTTAAACTAGTATTATTTGGTTTATTTTTGTTGTTTTATTGTTGTTATTTTCTGCATTTATATAGGTATACTTGCAAATGGATTCCGTATTTTAAAAAGGCGATAGCAGAAGGTTTGAAAGTAGTAAGAATTTGGAATAGAATAAATGTGTGACGTAGATATAGAGATGAGGAAATGGTAATAAAAACTCGATTATTTTAGAAACTAATAGCTATTTTTAAACTTTGATAGTCCTTAATATACAGTTTTAAGGTCTAGTTTTAATATAACTGACCCTTGTTCTAATTTGTTACTACGGTCACTGAATACGTAATACATTATATATATTACGTATTCAGTGCTACGGTGGAGGACCCTATTGTGATAATTGGCGATAAAGAACTCAGCAATTAACGCGTGAGCATACCGAACGCATTAAAATGTCTCAATCATTAATCACCCTCACACTTGATAGTTAAATAACTATTAAATTAAGATATATGTTTCTTTGTTCATAACCTACTTCGAGTTGAACATATTGTATAAAAGAGAGATAGCTCTCGTTGCGATTTTGCTCATTATTTACAGATTTGTAAGACATAGGCCCGATATTTTCATCTCTGGTTCTGCCGATTATAAGAACAATGTGGCATCAAAAAATTGACACATGTAATTTTTACTATGCTGCATTTTTAGCCCCTGATTAAGCTGGAAATAGTATTTTTCCTTAAATTTTTAGTGCTTTCTAGTAATTTTAGTATCACACCAATACGACAATTTAATTATATGAAAAAATTGATAAATGGCTACAAACTGAAATTGGTGAATTTATTGTACGATCACATGAACATACATTATGCATACTCACTTGACAATCAAACAATATTACTACTAGTTTATATCTCTACCCATTTTTGAATTATTGCCCCAAAAGTCAATATACAAATGTGGGACTTAGATAAAACCTTCAAAATTTTCAAAAATCTAATTGTAATGTATCTAGATATTTCTCAATGCGCTGATTTTAAATTTTGAAACCGCAGGTCGATATCTCGTTTCGTTCTCGAGATATTTAGATTTAAAGTTTTGCTCAAAACTGCCCATTTTTGAGTAATAACCCAAAAATGGGTCGAGATATGACATTGGCGACAACACCATTCGATTCTATGGGCAAAATTACATAAGTACACCAATTTTCAGTATTTTTGAACACCGCATACAATCTCTAAAGCAAAATAACTGAAAATGGCCAAAAATCGCAAAAATCTAAGGTGTACCCCTTACGATTTTTTCAGATTTTGGCCATTTTCAAGGGTTTTCAAGTTTTTATTCATAAAAAATGAACCGGTTGGTCAACAATTGTGAAAATTGTTATAATTATGTATTTTTGTCTGTAGAATCGAATGGTGATGTCGCCAAATTCATATCTCGACCCATTTTTGGGTTACTACCCAAAAATGGGCAGTTTTGAGCAAAACTTTAAATCTAAATATCTCGAGAACAAAACGAAATATCGACCTGCGGTTTCAAAATTTGGAATCAGCGCATTGAGAATTATCTAGATACATAAAAACTAGATTTTTGAAAATTTTGAAGTTTTTGTCTAAATGTGAGGTATATTGACTTTTGGGGCAATAATTCAAAAATGGGTAGAGATGTAAACTTGGTAGTAATATAATTTGATTGTAAAGAGAATGTTACGTAAGTGTACGCATTTTAGAGTATTTATATATGAGTATACATAATGTATATTCATGTGATAATTTTATTGGATTTATAGAATATTTTCCAATGAACCTCCTGTATGGAATTTGGCTACTTTCAACCCTTTGTATATAAATAACTATTTCATAATATATATATATATATATATATATATATATATATATATATATATATATATAATTCAAAGTTCGCAGTTATTAGCAACAAATATAATTAACACCGTTACCAATTATATCAATAGGTATTGAATTTCTGATGCAATATTTTAAGAGCTCATTTGTCTGTATGTCTGTCTGCAATTCTAATCAAGGTAATTAATACTTTATTAGATGCAATCGGAAATTAATCTACATCATAGCTTCTAGAAATAATTAGTTTGCAATATTTTCACGCATGCAGGTTTTTGATATTATCAATTGGTAATAATTACAAGGCTAGACATTACAGATTTTCTAACATACTAGATTTCTGATAAGGGTGATTATGTTTATTTTATTATTAACATATATCGAAGTCTGTAAAAATATTCCTAATCTTTAAAGCACACAGAAAAGTTAAGGTGTGGAAAAATTTATACATTCGTTGCTCTGATTTTTATCTTTGGTTGCCAGCAATCAAAAGGCCAGATAGTTTAATAATTCTTGCAATATGGTTAGACATTTGATAAGGGCAATTGTGAATACGAGTACTTTTATTTGATATTTCAAAGTTCATAAAATGATCAATGGATGGCTGATATAGATAGGTAAGTTACACAAAAAAATCCATCTAAATTGTAATTGAATTAACTAAACAAATCTTTAATTTTCAGCCTACTAATATATTTTCATTAAATTATCTAAGTTGATTTAGTTAAATTTTCTAAATTTGTAGTAACAAATTATAGTGGCCGCGTGCCTGAGTGTCTGGTCGCGAACCTGGGGGAACTGGGTTCGATCCCAAATATTGTTTTTTATTATATTGAACATGTCTTCTGCACACATATAATTCTAATTATATCTATTTTTCATTGTATGAGGAAGTTTCTAAATGTCAGAGATTGTTCCAATTCATTAACCAGATTGGCGGTATTTCTGATGGATATATGCATTTTACCACAATTTTACCTACAATTTCAAATATTTAATTAATAAAACAATAAGAAAAATTAAATATACTTCCCAGAAAAAACTATCAGAATGTCACTAAAACTGTTGATATTTGACAATGACATGTGTCATTTACAAACTATGTTATAAACATTGGAATTTGTCAACTGGTTTCCTTAGTGCCTTAGCCTCTGCGATTAGTTTACTCTATAAATTATAGTGTCTTCATATATCTAAATTATTATTATATTATTATTAAATTTACTTCCCAGAAAAGCTTTCAGTAATGTATCTGGATTTTTGACACTATTTTCTTACACGAAATGAAGTATAGTAGCAAAACTAGGTAGTAACTTAATCAAAATTTATAACTGATTCCGCATACAAAGTAAACAGGCATTTAATATCCAATTAGAAACAACTTTAAAAGATTATAGTTATAAATAATTCATAAATTTCTTCATTGATTATATATCTTATTTTTCTGCAAACGTTTACGACTTTTGCTACATTTAATTGCCCAGAAGTGTCATTAAATTGAGATCGTATTACATAAATGTTCAGTACATCAATTAGAGCACTCTTAGAGTCTTAGATAGTTGTTCCTGAGACTGGCCGGCGATCATTTATGACATGTCATTTTTCTTAAAACATTCAGGAAATAAATCAAGTGGTAGTAAATAGTTAATACTTTTTCCGCGTAAATTGTTGACATTTTTCTGAATTGTAATTGAATGGAAAGAGATAGTACTTAATATCTATTATGTCACAAAGTGCTTATTGCATTTTAATGATACATAAATGTAACTAAGTGTTCCAAATTAGTTTCAAACACAATAATACTAAAGAAATAATATTGAAAATGTATATTACCTATTACATTTCACTTTATTGATCTTTAGCGATCGATACAAGATCAATTTAATTAAAATGATTTATTTTTCTTTATTATTATTGAAATCTATATTTCATTAAGTTATTAAATTAAAATTGACACATGTCTATTACTTATACTGACAAATTTAACAAGATTATATTGCAAAATCTAATTGAAAGCATTTAGTAATATTAAATGGTTATACAACTAAATAATCTGTTCTGATTTATTTAATTATACTACATGGTAAAAATTAAAGTTATTATATAATAAATAATCTATTTCTTAAAATTACAGTACTAATAAATCTAGAATATTAGTAAATCTATTGATATTACATCTTACGAAAACATATATGTACTCGGTTTCTCAAAATTTAATGAAAAAATTTGTTGTGGCCAGCACAAGACCTCTCGCCATTTCCATTTTATGTTATATGAGTATTGTATTGAACTACGCTATCGTACCGTCGTTTTGTAACAAAAAAAATTACAAAACTTTACCCAAATATTGTTTTTTAATTGTATTTAACATGACTTCTGCACATACAATTCTAATTATATCTATTTTTCATTGTATGACGAAGTTCCTAAATGTCAGAGATTCTTCCAATTCATTAACAAGTTTGGCGGTATTTCTAATGGATATATGCAGGTTATCTATAATTTTAAATATTTAATTAATAAAACCATAAGAAGGATTAAATGTACTTCCCAGAAAAAGCTTTCAGAATGTATCTAAAACTTTTAATTTTTGACACTGACATCTGTCAATACTTGCGGTTGTCCAATTGTTACCAAAACCTTTTCAGCTCTTCCCATGAATGTCAGATTGAGGAATAGGGCTGTTGCAAGAATTTTTATATGACTACTAAGTACTAAATTTTAAAAGATATTGTTCTTTAAAGAGCCTCAAATTTGAAAATATCACGAAATATCCTTTAGATATTTTACAATTAATTTTTGAAATTTGGATAAAATTTTGAATAAGTCACGTGATCTGAAACAGAATGTGACGTCAGAGTACATACATCTTCAGCGGTTCTAAGGTGTCAAGTGTATTGTCAAAGTTGTCAAACAAGTGTCAAATTTTTAGATTGGTTCAAGTTGTATAATATGTGGGTAATAAAAAGTTCAAAATAAAATGAGTAATTTACGATATTGTATTGTGCCTTCTTACAAAAAAACTGTTAGGAACAAACCTACTATAGATTTTATAAATTTTACAAAAGATGCGAAGAAAAGAAAATTGTGGCTAGTTGCAGTAGGTCGAAGAGTTGATAATTTGTCAGAAAAATCGTGTCTTCATGTTTGTGAAGATCATTTCAACTTTCATCCACCTTCACGATAACAGTGTATTTTTGTAGCTTCACTTTATGTTCAGGGCAATCTTTACATCTGACTATACAGATATTTTTTTCTCGACATAGATCTAAATGTCCTGTAGCAGATTCAATGTAAGAATCACGTCCAGAACTTTAAAGTAAAATATATTATCAATTTATATAGTAAATTCAGTTTTTATATTTTATTTTACCTCAACTCTTTAACACCCCTTACTTCGGTAGCAGTAAAACAATCGTTCTAATATAAATTCAGCCATCGTCCAGCTATCGACCTTCGATAAATTGTCCGACTTAGCTTGAGTGTAATTTAAATTAGCCATTATTACTTTATTATTCATTTACAATGAGCAATGTCAGCGTCAAATGTCAAATTAAAAAATCTTGCTATTAACATGCGACAAACTTTAGCCTACGTTTATTTATATAAATAATATAAATAAACGTAGCTGATGGAAAAACTATTTTCCTATTGGCTATTGATGATGTAATGTATGTGCTTCTACGTCACAGGAGTGGGGGGTAGTTTTTCAGGACGCCAATCTTTCTATTTAATTATTTCCACAAATAACAACAAATTATTAAAATAAAAATTATTACTAATAAAATCATTGCATAAACTTTCATTTAAAATAGTTTTTGAAAAATGTGAAACAGCCATTCATAGTTAAACTGGTTTTTTGTCTTATATATATATAAAAATGTTAAAATCGGTTTATATGGACCTTAAATCGTGCTTATTCACATAAATCTCGATATGTGATTTTTAGCATGAATCCAATACCTCTCTTAGCGAGAGGTAACCAGAATAGCAAACTATTTTCTTTCGGTTAAACACCATCACGAATGCCATCAAATTTTAATACAATAATTTCTGTTGGTTGAACGGTTGAACAAACATTTAACTCCATAATCGGCGGACTAAATTTATATATTTTGTACGATAATGTAAAGTGCAAGTCTCCTGATTGGTATTGTTAAGAAGGAGATGATCGTGAGGTATAAATTTAAGGCGGGTGTGGTTTATTTGAAAGTGAAGGTGGAAGTTGTTAGAAGTCAGAGCGTGAGAATCATTCGCCCACAGGGTCGAATTTTAATGTAGCAAGGTCATGAACTTACAGTAAACGGATCATGATATACATAACAATCAGGGGATATACTACAAGAGTAATGTTTTTTAAATTAAATGGCCACATTACCATAAAACGGTTAAGCAACTGTACTAATCGACCTTCGAGCTTATTCTGTAAATGGTTATTTTTTAGCAACTGGTTAAAACAATTGTGTAATAGAAATGGATTGGATTTTATTCCGGTTCTGGATTTATTAAAATCTATGTCTCTAAATACTTTTCGTAGACATATAAAAACATTTTCTTGGCATTGTTCATTTTTGTTGAATGGGCTACTTGCATGGTACTGAAAATCCGATTTCTATCACTATATACGTAATGTTATGTTGAAAACATTTATAAAAATATAAATTTTATTTTTAAAAAGTTGTTTGTTTTTTAGTAAATTAAAAAAGAAAATTTTCTGTGACGTCATTATATTGAACTGAGGAAGAGAACCATGTTTAAGAATATAACTTATAGATGGCATTGCGTGCGAGAAAGTTTTAATTTGAATTTGACATTTTGCTCTCTCTGGGCTCTCAAATATATTAATTACTTCACAAATAAACACATAGGTAGTTACATATAATTTAAAATATCGATACGAAAAAGACAAACTAAAATACTAACCTCCAAACTATTGTTGAAACGTCAAACAGGAGATCTACATTGCCCGTACAAAAAACGCTATGGCTTTACGACCACTCATTGGTGCGGCTTAATTCTACGTCATACATGGCGGTAATTCATATAATCAAATTTCATTTTTTATTTTCTGGCTAATTAATAAAAATTTTGTCAAAAGAAAAAATATGGGTAGCAAGATTTTACCTGCTCTTCAAAAATATGAAATAAAAAAGGTACGCAAGTAGCCCATTGTAGATAATATACTAAATCACCCTCATACATTTATAAATTACGATATATTAATGGCTTATCTATTTCATTATCCGAGTAGGAAATGTAAACGAAATATGGTTCGTTGATTTATGTATTCGGAATTACAATATTTCTGTTCTGATTATTCTATATAGGTAATTATACAATTTTCTACAGAATAATTTACAAGTTCGATTAATGCACTATTACTCGAAATGTTGAAATTGGAAATTTTTATTCAATATACCTATTCACACTTTATATTAAAATATGTATAATTTAATTAACTGTAAGCCGTAACCAAGGTAATAACAATTATTTTTATTGTTTACAGTAATAAGTGACAGTGAAGTGCTCTGCATTAAGTATCTATGTAGATATATGACTCATTAATCATGCTATTATTTAATATTAATATATGAAAACTGTAAAAAACTTTAATACCTTAATTACTAAATCTATTATTTCGTATTAAACTGCATTTTTATTACATTCATTTAAATAATATAACAATACATCAACCGAAACATTTATGAAATAAAGGTGATTTTCCAAAAGGAAGCAGAATATATAAACTACTAAGGGCTAATCTTACCATCTCTGGGTAAAATTTTAACTACGAAAATAAACAAAACCGAAACGAAATAAACTGTCAAATGACAAATTTATAATTGCTGTCAATAATCCGATTTAATATTGTTTATTTAACTAGCAGTTAAAATGTTAATGGTAAGCTGGGCCTAAATTAATAATAATAACATAATAATATTTTGTCGGCTTGAAACTCCTATGAGTATAGCCCAAATATTTTAATTTACATTTACATACCGGGTGCCTACTTGAAATCCGTAATATAGAGAATACAGTGTTATTTTTACCTCCCGCTACCCTTGGTAAGAGAGGTATATGGACCGTGCTAAAAATTACATATCGAGATTTTAGTAAATGACCATGTTTTAAGGTCCCTAGAATCCATTTTTAACATTTTCACAATGATGTCTGTATGTGTGTATATGTGTGTATGTGTAGGAATTTTGTCTTCGCTCTAACTCAAATACTATCATTCAGAAAATTCTGAAACCTTGTATTTCTACCCTATTTTAATACGAAAAGAAGCCATTAGATTTTGGTGTAAATCGGATAAACAGAAATGGCACTTTACTTTAAGCTCATAATGGTTTTTCTTCAAAAAATACCATTAAATGCCATTTTTTCGTATTTTATGTCATTGGAAAATTATAGATTACTGAATTTTGTACAGGTATTTCACAGATAAATTTAAAAATCATTTTTCTTCTTTTAATCCCGAAGCCTAAGATAAACAAAATTCCTTTGTTACACAGTTTATTTTTCAAATGAATGTAACTGACAGATAAACGTCATTGTTAAAAAATTAATCACTTCAAATTAATAGTGACATATTAAATAGTAAAGAAAATCGTAAATAAAGCAATAGTTATATGCAACATAATATAGTTTGAAGCATTACTAAATACATAGGTATGTATTAATAAAAATTAAATAGCGGGAGGTTTTGTGTTGGTACATCAGATTTTTTCATTTTGCTGTAGTTTCTAACCTATTTATTTTAAAGAAAAGTTGTAAATAAAAAAGTTGTCCAGAATTAAAAACTACACAAAATTAATCACAATTTCTTTTTATTTTAAGAAAAAAAAAAACGCAAATTAAAATTTGCAATTTCAAGCATGTTTCAGAGCGCCATTGAATTACTGATTTATTTGTTTTTATTTGACATTTAACTTATGACATATTATTATTATTATTATTATTATTATTATCATCATTATTTTTGAATATTATAATAATATACAATTCGTGAATCATTTTGTACCTTCTTTTTGTGTTTAATTATACTTTCAATAATTATATAAAATTATTTATTGACAAGAGTAGAATTATGAGATCTGTCAAATAAAAAAATTAAACATCAGTAATTCAATGGTACTCTGAAATTTGCTGTAAAACGCGAATTTTAATTTGCGTTTTTTTCGTAAAATACATTGAAATTGTGATTAATTTTAGTCTTATATTGGGTAGTTTTTAATTCTACACAACTTTATTATTTATAACTTTTCTCTAATATTAATAGGTCAGTAACTATATCAAAATGAAAAAGATAACATCGTATTCCTTAAATTTCACTGTTAATGCAAAATAAATTATAATGTGTACCAATAATACATAATTTTATAAGAGAAAATATACGTATTTGAATAATAAATTTACAATGCAATTGCAGTAGACATATGCCACTGTTACATATTAAATTACAAACAACGAGCGGTATGTTACAGTTAAGTAATACTTAATAGTTATTTATATCACAGCTGAGTAAGAAATAAATCTAATTTATTATTGTCCACGTGTATGCAGCCTTGTGATTGTGAACACAACAAAGTGATTTGCTAGAGATAAAATTATTCTTATTTCACGTTTTCTTGTATTCATACATTCATTCATTATGTCACACATGGTCCAAGAAATCAGATTTTTTTAACAAATTTGTTTTTTGTGAAATTGTAGACTATCTGAATATTACAAATCTGTTGTGGCCAGCACAAGACCTCTCACCATTTCCATATTAGCTATATAAGTACATATTGTATTTATCATTTCTGGTACACACACAAAAATTCTAATTATTATTAATATATTTTTATATTTTTTAATTCATTCTATAAATAAGTTTCCTTCTACTCTTCTAAATGTTTGAGGTTGTTCAAATTCATTGACGAGATTGGCGGTATTTCTGATACAAGTCACACAAAAAACTCTCCGTACGACAATAGTTTTAATGTATTTTAGGAAAAATAGCAGTCTAAAACCCAATGTCTCGTAGTATGATAACTAAAACACTGTTTTAAGAAATGTCAAATTCAAATTTCAATATTTAATTTCACCTTTACATGTAAAGAATGATTTTTTAAAATATTTGTTTGAATACAACTACTTTAAAATAATATTTTGATAAATTTGATATTATTTATTATTGTTATTAAATTTAATTTTCTTTTAATCCAAAATGAAACGCAGTATATTACGGTATTATAAATATAAAATAAACAAAAAATATACTTAATTTATTTTCATTATGGGGTAAACATTAAAAGTATTCATAATTTCATGACAAAAAAAGTCTCCGTACGATAACCAAAACATTTATATAATAAACCATTTATTTATGTTTCATAAAGAAATATAGTATTTGGATGGTTTTCCTTTGGTTTTTCCACCAGTAACTAAGAACTAAGCGATCAGTTATTGAATGTACCAAATTTTTGGTCACCGATGTTTTTATATTCTGCCATTTTTCTTGTAATTTATTTTAAATTCTTTTTTGGTGTATATTCTTATTTTAAGAATTTTCCGTACTGTCTCAATCTGGTTAAAGTCCGGAGACCGTGGGGGGGGGGGATGATTAAGCATATTTCTAATATTATACAGTAGGCATTCTCTTATAAGACGCGAATTATTTGTCGAATTTTTCTGATGTATGAAATTGTTGTTAAGGCCCTATTTTTCGGCATTTTGTTTTAAATTTGTTTTTAAAATATCTATTGTTGCAATAATTATTAATTTTCGTACTGTCGCTGAATATATATATAGCCGCAAACATAATGCTGTCACCACCGTATTTAACTTACATTTAAATGCTTTAGATTATCTACTTTTAGATTAAAAGTTTTAATTCTTTGTTAAGTTTACTGGTAAGTATAATAAATACAGATTAGATAGAAGAAGGCAAGAAAAAAATTGGAGAAAACCTAAAATTTAAGGCATTTAATAGTAACAATTAAATACAGCATTTATATTTTAACAGTCATACTTTACAAGAAACTGTCGTTTTCAAATTTCAACTTTAGTCATCAAAATTTCAAGACCGAACCAATACAATTACAATGAAAGAACACTACAAAACGACCTTTTATTATTTAGAATTATCTGAAATAAATATAAACTTGTTACGATAGCTTGATGTAAAAAATGTAATAATAAATCCAGAAAATTGACTTTCTTTTAATTTATATTGATTACCGTCTTATAAAAAGTGACAAGTTTAAAGCAGTCGTTCGTAAAAATCTACAGCAAAACATCAGGAAACAAAAATACAATTACCAAAATGATATCTGTTCAAAAACAACAGAAACTTGAAGAAAAACAATGATTAATGGAACCAGCATTTTAGAACCTCACAAATAAAAAAATCTACAGAACATTGATTATGGTTACATGAAATTAGTTACAAATTGAATTTTTCTTTCTGGTTATAATATTTTGAAGGTTATTTCTCTTACACTTTTAAATGTTTTTTTTGTAAAACGGATACAAACATTTCACGGTTTAACAACTATTTACTGAAGAATGCACCATATATAATTTCAATTATCTTATTTATATAAACATTGCACATCCGGTGACTTTACTATTAAAAATCTGAAAACGGAAGTACACATCATTATCTCATTTAAGTTCAAAATACCTTTTTTGTTATTACTCATAAATATTTTGTAAAAATATATCAGGTTTGGTACATAAGTTAACAGTTCATCCTGAAACATATCATATATAATTACAAGGACACTTTAGTAAGAAAATATCTATAAAGCTCTGCAAGTTTTTCTATAACTAGTATTTATTTTTAATACTGGACAAGTACGAGTATTATAGTACTGAACAGTTATTATTACTACTGAACATTTATGAAAAAATACTGAGCATAAAATACTGTTCATTTAAAAAATATACAGAACAAATAAATTGTTGCCTTAAATAATTGTTATAAAGGGTGTTTTAAAGTGTAATTTCACCCTTATATTAGAAGATCGATTTATTACCTCCCGCTACCTTAGGTAAGGGAGGTATAGGGATCGTGCTAAAAATCGGATATAGAAATTTTAGTGAATAAGCACGTTTTGATGTCCCCAGAATCCGATTTTAACATTTTTTCAATGACGTCTGTAGGTATGTATGTGTGTGTGCCTGTGTGTGTGGATCTTGTGGACACGATTACTCAAATACCATCAATCAGAAAAATTTGAAATTTTGTATATCCATTCTATACTAATGTGGGAAGAGCTCATTAGGTTTTAGTGTATATCGGATAACCGGAAGTATCATTTATACAAGCTTTTACCAGTTTTTCTTGTAAAAAATTCATTGAATATAATTTTTTAGCAACTTTTACCAATACAAATTGAATATAATGACACAATCTTCAATTCTATGATAATAACATTTAGTAAATAACTTGAAATAACTTTATATTATATTATAAAATAATTTATTTTTGTACATCACTTTGCTTCTGCGTCAAACAAAAACAATACTTTAATAACAAATTTGACATATTTAAACAAATGTCACTGTCACGAAGCAATTTTCATTAAAATTAATAATGAAACCGTTTTAAGAAGAATTTAGTAGTTTAAATATGATTCTAATGAAATTAAGGTTTGTAAAAATAATATATTTTCCATCATACATAAATATTAGATATACATGATAATTCGATAAGTTTGATGTTTGCAGCATTATATATCAAACAGCTCTCAATAAAAACGTGATTTCAAAGTGTCAAATAATAGTTTGCAACTACACATTTACGAAATGGATAATGTACGGCGAAGAATTTACACAGATTGCCTTTTAGTGCATAAGGAAGTTGGTGATGATTTTGACAATAATGCGTGTGTGACGATTTTTCCTTAAAATATATTAATGATCCAAAACTTCGCAAAGTTGGTATTTAATACTCTTATATAATTTGAAACAACATATTAGATTTTGACTATATATGATAAACCGGATGTAGTACTTAATTTGAAGCTCTAACAGATTTTTCAGGAAAAACAATAAAATATAATCCAAAATTTCGTATTGCAAACTTTTCTATTTATTGGAACAACAAAGTAGATTTTGTTTACAAACGATCAATCGGAAGTGAAACTTTACTTAAAGCTCATTGCTATTTTAAACATGGAATTAGCGGGAGGTCATATGCTGGCCACATCAGATTTTTTAAAAATATTTGTTTGAATACAAACTATGTTCTGATTAAAACCATATTTTAATAAATTTGATAGTACATATGTATTTATTATTAACATTAAATAATGAAATTTGACATTTCTTAAAACAGTGTATTAGTTAAAACCGTCATCGTGGTACGAGCCATTACGAATTGTGAAATAGCACTCAGTAACTACATGAAATTTGTACACGAGTATTTATTTTCGTAAATAAAATACATTATTTATAGACCCCATCAAACATTAATTTAATTTTTTTACTGTTGATCTAGTTTCTAATAAAAGTATAAATTTCAGGGCAAAAAATGTACAGATATTATACAAACCAGTAATATTAAATCGACATCAGTTCCGATTCGAGACTTTCTCAAAAATAAACATAACTCTTAAGGAAATAATTTTTAAATAAGTATTTATCAATTTTTTCTTTATTACTTCGTCAGATTGCATTCCAGAGTAGTGCAAATAATTTTATTCACAATCATTATACGTAGAAATATATCGATTCCTAACCTTTTAGAGATTGGGAAATACGTCATTCCTAACTTTAATGACAATCTCTTGGGTTGAAAATAACAGATTTCACTTCCATCTCTTGGGTTGGAAATGTTTATGTAGAGGTTGCCTAGCAACAGTGTCATAGATCCTTATAATAAAGTAGGCTAAAACAAATTTTAAGAGAGCTGTCAAAAATATTAATAAAATTGTAGGTTATAATTGATTGATTTATTTTGAAAATTATTGATTTAAAATGAGGATGATTGTGAATAAAATAGTATACATAACCTCGGTGGGAGTTTCACCACAGCCTCGCACTTTATTTCATATATTTAAGCACTCGGCTGTAATAAACATCTCTAACGTCGGATGTAATATATGTACTATTAAATTGCATTCATTTAATTAGCTACGGATCTATCATTTCCTCTATGTAACAAAAAACAAAAGACTAGCGGCTACCAAACAATTGTAAAACGATTAAGTGAATTGCATGTTGGCCAAGATCAAGGCTAATTAATGTGAAACAGCACTTGTTACACTTTCAACAATTGACGGTCTGGAATGTGAATAGTTACATATCAGTGACATAACGCGCACAAACTATTTCATGCAAGCTGAACAAATGAACATCGTATAGGTGATTTTACACTATTTTACATCCTTGTAATTGATTTATAATTATAACAATGAAAGGGAGTGGACATTCAATAAATATGTAAAAGAAGAATGTCAATAAATGCCTACATACTTGTTAAATGAATAAAACAAAGAAAACATTACATTACAATATGCGGATAATGTATAATTGTAATCCAAGAAAACTACGGATATAAGATTTATACAGTTTAATACTGAACTGACTATTTATATTGCGTATTAATTTTTACCTTCCGTCACCTTTAGGTAAGGATGGTATTGTCTTTCGTCAAAAAATTCGGTGGTGAGTTTTAAAGACTAATGGCCGTTTGCACCAATGTAACTTAAATATTAAACTCGGTTTAAATTGACAATATTGCATCGAAATGAAATGCCAAATGAAATATAATATATAGCTGTCAAAATTTCGATTTGCATTTTTTTGTTTAAGCCTTGTTGGTGCAAATGGGCATAAGTACGTTTTAGGGTCTCTAGAATGCGATTTTACTAGTTTTACGATGATGTCTGAATATATTTCTCTTTCTTTCTCTCTCTCTCTCTCTCTCTCTGTCTGTCTGTGTGTGTGTGTGTGTGTGTGTGTGTGTGTGTGTGTGTGTGTGTGTGTGTGTGTGCTTGTGCGTGCAAGAGAAAATGAAAGAGATAATACTTCTCCGACGATAACTCCAATACCACAAATTATAATTCTTTCGTATTTGAAGTTTTTAACAGTTTTTTTAAAAAATGCAGTTAAATAACATTTTTTTGACATTTTATGGGATTATCAATTTGAAAGAATATCTTTTTGTCTATACGGTTTGATTATACAATTTCCTTCATATTCAGTACATATAGAGATAAAGAATTATAAAGAAATTAACTTTCATAAATCAGCCAGCTTTACTGTAATCATTAAAATAGCAGAATATTCAAATAATTCTGATTGCCAAATGTCAGTGTCAAGTGCAATTTACATAGTATATGTTAGTGTTATACTTTTATTAGATTTTTAGAATCTTTTCCAAAGAACTTTCGATGTGGAATTAGTAGAAAATAGTATATGTTCGTGCTATAATTTTAATGGATATATAAAATCTTTTCCAAGGAATTTTTCGTATGGGAATTGTACAAAATACTTGGAATTGACAGAAGATTTTGTGTTATTTCAGAGTTTTTAAAAATCTAATAGACCTATAAGATTAGCTCAATAGAAATAATAGTACAAAAACAAGTTTGATAATGCCTGTTATTATCGCACTCATCATTATATTACGGCATATGACAACTTACAACTGTAACAACTAATCGTCAATTTTACGCACTGTCGTAGATAAATAAGATTTTATTTTTGTCTTTTTTACAAATTTAATTTTACAGAAGAAAGAATGAAATTAATTAATTATTCTTATTTTATCATTTATTTATGTCAAATACTTGAACATTTATTTTTTAACTCTTGAAAACAAAAAAAATCACAATAAGTAACTTATGTATATAATATAAGAACAGCAAAAGTGTTAATGTGAGACATTGCATCTTATGCCAGCAACAAGTTTCTCAAATTTTGGATTCATATTTGATGTTGAAGTTTTTAATATGTTTGTTAAATAAATGGGTATAAATTAAGGGAGATCTTTGGGAGATAAAATAACTTCACTTCAAATAGAAAAACGTTTATTTTAATATCATATTTTTGAATTCACATCTGACATAAATCTATATAACAACAACACTTTTTAATACAATACGTTTTCATAGTTACATGTCAACACAGCCTACCTAAGTAAGTAATACAAATTTATTACTAATTTCACACGCCTCCTTAAATTTGTATTACTATTTTAAAACTAATTATAAACATTTTAAGTTACACCCAATGTAAGTCTAAATTTTTCAAATTTAACTCTACCTAGCGACTTCGTTAAAATGTCCGCTACATTTTCTTCAGAGTCGACTTTAACTACATTAATTATTTTATTAATATAGTTTTCATTTACAAAATGATAATGAGTTTCAATGTATTTGGAATTTTTTGTAAAATTACCGTGTTTGGCTATGCTGATTGTACCAGAATTATCTTCATAAATTTTTATAGGGTCAGAAATTTTAATATTAAGATCAAATAATATATTTCTGACAATATTTAATTCACTCACACATTCAGATAATGCTACATATTCAGCTGATGTAGAAGATTTAGTTACACTATTTTGTTTCCTTGATTTCCAGAAAATTACATTTCCATACATTTTTATTACGTAACCAGTTGTAGATTTTCTATCTGTCACGTCTCCTGCCCAATCGGCATCTGCATAACAATCTATAATATCTGCATCTAAATTTCTATTATATATTAACTTTAAATCTTTGGTTAACAATAAATACTTTAAAACTCTCAATGCATATTTATAATGAGTATAATCGTAAGAATTTTGAAATCGACTTAAATAATTTACACTGAAACTTATGTCTGGTCTTGTTCCTGAACTAATGTATAACAATTCACCAATTAGATTTCGATATTTGATTTTATCACAAACTGATTTTGCAGGCAACAACTTTAAATTTTGTTCCATTGGCGTCTCATACAACCTAGAATCTTCGAGATCATATTTCTTTCCCAGTGATACAATGTAATCTTTTTGATCTAAAGTCATTTTTCCATTGACAAGTTCATAACTTATATTAATACCTAAATAAGTCTTTATGTTACCCAAATCTTTCATTCGGAATCTTTTCATTAACAAGTTTTTTATATATTTCAATTTATCTATATCTTTACAGCAAATAAGTAAATCATCAACAAATAGGATTAAATAAACATTATTATTTTTCTCACTTAGGACGTATAAACAACTATCATTTTCACTTCTTTTAAAGTGTAAGCTTCTCAAATAATTATCAAAACATTCATACCATGCTCTTGGGCTTTCCCTTAAACCATACAACGCTTTATCTAGTTTTAACACTCTATCAGTTCTGTCCTCATATCCTTGAGGTTGTTGTACATATACTTCAGATTTAACTTTGCCATTTAAAAAGGCTGTTTCGACATCCATTTGCATTATAATTAAACCATTATAGCAACAATATGATAATAAAACTTTTAAAGTTTGCATTCTTGCTACAGGTGAATAAATATCATCAATTAAATCATTTTGCTGATATCCTCTAACCACTAATCTCGCTTTATAAATGCCATTAGCTTTTATAGTATACACCCATTTCCAATCTAAAATTTTTTTATCTTTTGGTTTTTCAACCGATTCCCACGTTTTATTTTTCATTAAACAACTTATTTCTTTATTCATAGCCTCTTTCCATTTTTCCGAATTTTCACTGTTCATCGCTTCATTATAAGAAATTGGTGTATTTGCATTTACATAATTAACATTTATAATATTATTATAAACAAAACTATCGTCATTAAATCTAGCAGGTTTCTTCTTTTCTCTTGATGATCGTCGTAACTCTGAATTCTGATTATTTTCATTATCAATTATACTATCACTTTGATTTTCAAATTCATTGAATCGAATTACATTCACATTTTCGGAGTCATCTTTCAAATTAAGGTCAATACAAGGTGTACCTTCTTCAATAATATCAACATGTCTAGCAACAACTATTTTGTTATTTATTAAAACTCTATAACCAACATTTTCATAACCTAGCAGAATACCTAATTCTGCTTTTTTATCCCATTTTGAGTGCCTCTTTTGTTCAGGTACTCTTACAAAAACTTTACTACCATACATTTTTAAATGTTTTACATTTGGTTTTACATTAAACATTATTTCATAAGGACTTTTGTCTTTAATAATTGTATTAGATATAATTCTGTTCTTTAAATAAGCAGCTGTTTTAACTATTTCTGGCCAAAATCGCCTATGTACTTGAGCTTCGGCTAATAAACACCTTGACATATTCATGATATCTCTATTATATTTCTCTGCTGTCCCATTTAATTCATGAACATACGGTGGACAGGGTTCAATATAAATTCCTTTTTCACTGGCAAACTTATATATTTCATTATTCAAATATTCTTTACCATTATCACATCGTAGTTTCTTTATTTTATTTCCTGTTTTATTTTCAATTAGATTAACGTATTTTACAAAACAATTATAAACCTCGCTTTTAGACTTAATAACATAAACTTGAGACACTTTACTATAATCATCAATGAATGTCAAAAAATATTTTTCGCCATTTAAACCAGTAGTACATTGTGGTCCATTTAAGTCTGTATGAATAATTTCTAGGATTTCTTTTGCTCTTGTTCTGTCATTCTTAAATGGCAAATTATGCATTTTATTTTTTAAACAAATGCTGCACTTAAAGTAATCAAGCTCTATCTCTTTAGGTAAACCTTCTAGTATTTGTTTATTACACATGGTTTTTAAATAATTAAAATTTACATGCCCTAATGTTCTATGTAATTTTTCTTTTTCAGACATATTACTTTTAGCTGTTACATTTACTTCTGTTTTAATAATTTTACTTCTCATACGATATACATCATTATCTTTAAATGCTAACGCAATTATATCACCGTTTGTATTATATATTTTAGAAATATTTCCCATTGATATAATTTTATTCTTATTTGTAACTTTTCCGTAACTGATTAGATTTCTGTCCATTTCTCTCACAAACAAAACATTAGACATTTTATTTTTGACCATTTGACCATAAACATTGAATTCATGTAAGATATTTCCTATTTTAGTTGCTTTTAATATACGACCATCTGCGACTTTGACATCTACCGGTGTTTTAAGAACTATATGTTTATAGAAATACTCGTCATTATTAACGATATGGTCAGAACAACCACTATCTAACAACCATTCTACCTTACCTGTGCAAATATTGGATTCGACTAACGATTCATGCGATTCGGGTGTAACTTTAACTGCAATTTCAGTACAAAAACTACTTGATTTACTATCTTTTTGATTTTGCTGCCATCCACCACCTCGGCGATGTTGACTTTGGCCTCGACTGCTTATGTTGCCTCGGTACTGCCCATATTGCTGACGTCCGCCTCCTTGCTGCTGCATTCTGCCGCCTCTGGGTTTCCAGTGACTGCTGCCCTGCTTCATACTTGTACACTGAACTTGAAAATGTCCATATTTGCCACATTTGTAACAAATTTGATCTTGTTTTCTTACTGTTTTGAATACGCTTGAACTACTTTTACTACTTTCATCTTTTTCTTTTAGTTCAAACATTTTAATTTTGCTTTTTACATACTCGACAGTTTGATCTTCTTCTTTTAATACATCAACCAAGTCCCCAATATAGCTTAATGAACTTGGAAGCATCTTTATCATATAACTTAACTTTTCCTTTTCAGACACCATTGCACCAGCACTCTTCAATTCATTTACTAATTTTTCAAACTCGGTGAAAAATGTACCGGTAACTTCAAAATTTTTCAACTTTAGTCTTTCTAATTTATTTCGTACACATATTTGTAGTGCAGTTGATTCTTTTAGATACATTTCATCAAACTTTCTTATTATTTCGTAGGCAGTTTCTTTATCTTTAATAAACTGTAATTGGTCGTTTGAAATTCCACTGTATATTAAATTTATTGCTTTCAGATCTTTTTCAATCCAATCATTTTCACTATCAGCTATTGTTTTTCTTCTAGTCACTACTTCTTCGCATTTCTTCATTTTCAAAATCATCGTTATTCTTTTCTTCCAACACTCATATTCTTTTCCGTCAAAAACAGGAATTTTAATCTCGTCACTCATTTTGACTTCTTTTCTTCTTTATCTCCACTCAACTACGGACCTCTGCTACCATGTTAAATAAATGGGTATAAATTAAGGGAGATCTTTGGGAGATAAAATAACTTCACTTCAAATAGAAAAACGTTTATTTTAATATCATATTTTTGAATTCACATCTGACATAAATCTATATAACAACAACACTTTTTAATACAATACGTTTTCATAGTTACATGTCAACACAGCCTACCTAAGTAAGTAATACAAATTTATTACTAATTTCACAATGTTTTCTAAATGTTCGTCAGTTAAATACGAACGAAATTTTAGATTTGTAGACAATAAACTAGTATATAGCTGTCTTTGACGCGCTGTCAAAATAATTTCTAATTTTGCATACTTTTGCTGTAATTTTGATCACACAAATGTTTTACGCAACTGTCATTTATTGCACTTATTGCATAAATAACTATGATTTACGATCAATTATAAGCAAATATAACAAACTGATTTGCTAATTAAACAGCTGAAAACACATTTCACTTTCTCAGGCTTCTTCGAACGAAATACGCACCGAGAAAAAACAATTGCCGCGCCTTTGTCAACTGGTTCATTGTTTTCGTTTTCGTTATTTGTTCATATTCCAAATTGCGCAATTCATTATTTATAATATTACTAAGTTTTTTTTGCAAAAAATATGTCGACCTTCAAAATGATGGGAGACCAAGAGATTGTTTACGATTAACAAATGATTAACATAATTTAATTGTTACAGTTGCACTTGTTTCTTGTCTGTGTTAAGTATCTTGATTATGTGTTTCACCTTCGGATTATCTAGTAAGCATAATTAAAGAATTCATTGGTTTTACACTTTTTCTGGTCTTGCGACCAGTACGCTTGCATCAACTTTGTATCATTAAAATTCATTCCTGGTTTACTTATCTCCTATCTCCGTTCGTCAATTAATTGAAACTAGTTACACAGGTGTGTCAATTTATAAAATAATTAGATATTCAATGCAATAAGAAAAAATGTTTACTGATATATGAAAAGAGTAGTGTAGTAGGTACCTTCTGGTATGTTTTCATTACATTATGTAATAGATTGACGTGATTTCATTAATGATGAAACAGATTCCGTTTTTCTCTTCGATCAATCAAAGAAAAACAAAAGAATGTAAACTTTTATACTGGGTGTCCCATATAACATTACGTTCTTGAATATCTCGAAAACAATGCATCGTAACAAAAAGTGTGCCGAATCAAAACCTTCATAGTTTGGGGGGACATCAGATTCTGACGAAATGGCCCCCCGACTCCACCAGGGGTGGCGGAAAGGGGGTCAACTTAAAAATATTAAATGGGACCCCCTATTTTTTATTGCAGATTCGGAAAGAGTGTAAAAAAATATGTTGGTTTTATTCGAAAAATTTTTTGTACTCTCAATCGTAAAAATGTAGAATTAATTTCTGATGAAATCGAATTGTCCATAGTCAGTTTTTAAAAAGTTTCTTTCTTTTAATTCCCCCTGAATGTTGAGGAGTAATATTTCTACAATTTTGTGTATTTATCGAAACAAAAAACGTCATTTTTTATCAAATTATTAATAAAATATTAATCGGTTAATTTTTTTCTAGCAAATTTACATTTTTACGATTACAGCGTACAAAAAAAGTTACTATACATATATTTCATCATATACCCTTCAGAAATATCGCCAATTTCGTCAATGAATTGGAAGAATTTCGAACATTTAGAAGAGTAGGAGGAAACTTGTTCACAGAATGAATTGAAAAATAAAGAATAGATGTAATTGGATTTTTTTGTGTGTACCAGAAATATTAAATACAATACTTATATAGCCTAATATTAAAATGGCGAGTGGTATCGTGCTGGCCACAACAGATTTTTACCTCTCGCTAAGAGAGGTATTGGATTCATGCTAAAATTCGAATATCCAGATTTCAGTGAATAAGCACGATTTAAGGTCCCTAGAATCCGATTATACCATTTTTAAAATCATGAGTGTGTGTGTGTGTGTGTGTGTGTGTGTGGATGTGTGTATGTGTGTATGTGTGTATGTTTGTATGTCTGGATGTTGTAGACACGATTTCTAAAAACCATAAGACTTAAGAATTGTTTAACTATGGATTCCTCAATTTGACATTCCTGGGAAGAGCTGAAAAGGTTTTGGTAACAATTGAATAACCGGAAGTAGTAGTTTCTGAGAAAAATTCTTCTAAATATAATTTTTTGGTAATTTTTTTTATTAAATATTGAAGAAGATAAAATTCTCCATCTAATACACTTAAAAATTTTATTATATCTTGTATAGATTTAGAGATAAAGACACTATAATATATAGAGTAATTTAATCGCAGAGGCTAAGGCACTAAGGAAACCAGTTGAAAAATTCCAATATTTATAACATAGTTTTTAAATGACACATGTCAATGTCAAAAATCAACAGTTTTATTGACATTCTGATAGGTTTTTCTGGGAAGTATATTTAATCTTTCTTATTATTGTATTAATGAAATATTTGAAATTATAGGTAAAATGCATATATCCATCAGAAATACCGCCAATCTGGTTAATGAATTGAAAGACGTATAGGAACTTCCTCATACAATGAAAAATAGATATAATTAGAATTATATGTGTGCAGAAGACATGTGTATAATTATGTAAAATGCTCGAAGGACCAATAGACTTTAAATAGTAAACAACAAAAACTCGCAAGCTGAGATTGTGGTGATTGTCAAAAAAAACTAAAGAAGCACTGACCTTGACTAGAAAAAACGGGATGTGACTAGGAGGCAGGATCTTGACGGGACTTGGAAGACTGGATGAATTCTGCAGACGGTAACTGGTCTGGAAGCGGTGACGGCCAGATTCAGTAAGGTAGGAGGTTCAGAAGGAGGAGGCCTCACACGTGGTTGTGAGGCTGGCAAAGTGACGCCACCAAGGGCGCAGGGCTGGATACGGGCAGAAGCTCCTGCAGGAGGAACTCGAGAGGAGGGCAGTGTAGAAGCAGGGGCGTAATTCGCCGGATTAAAACCGCCAAGTGGCGACAGCACGGTTGGTCCAATTCGTAGATTAAGGGGTGTCCGCTGTTTAGTACAACAGCGGTCTCGGAGCACAACACAAATGCACAACACTTTACACTTTCCTGAAAATATAATTTTGCCCCACTACTAAGTAAAGAAAGAAACGATTTTATGAGAATTATAATTTGTATTAAGATAAATTGAGGCCAAAAAAGGAATGAAAGAAAGAGGAGCTAAATTACTTCTGAACCATTACTTGGCTCATTACTGACTTATTATTATTTTTTTTTTATTTATGTTGCTATGAAGCTTTTTTTTTGTTGCATTCCTTTTTTTTTCAGATGCCTGTGATTTTTCAAAATAAACAATACATGGCTAACTTTTAGCTTTAAATTAAATGTAATAACAAAACATGTTAGTCGCTTGCCAGCTACTCCGATAGTTGTCTTGACAGTCACCACAATACCTGACTTTACAACTTTACATATTCCCGGGCGCCAGAAATTCGCGTCTAACAATGAATTATTTGATCTCGCAACAATGCACTGCAATTGAACGGTTGCTAGGAAGCGAGAAGGAACGAATGATCAACTCGACAGAAAAATCGAGTGACAATGAACAAATGATGTTACGTCTACTTGACAATGTGTCAAAGTGACGTTGTGTCAGAGTGACAGTAAATAAATTAATAACAATAATGCAAATTGATGACAATTGAGCTGTCTATTGCGCTGGCAGTGGGCACAGTTTATTAACTGGGCGTTTGATGACGCTATTTTCCAACTTAACCAATGCGACGCGAGCTATTTTGTCATTTCCAAAATATAATTTGGTAATAATACCTAGTGGCCAGTCTAAAGGGGGCAGTCTATGTTCTTTAACTATGACTATTTGCCCCAACTTTATTGGACTACTTGACGTTAGCCATTTTTGGCGTGTTTGTAATGTTGTCAAATATTCTAACTGCCATTTTTCCCAGTATGATTTTATTAATGAATCTAATAAGTATTTACGATGGATTAAATTGGGATTAACTTCGGCAATAGGTAAATGCTTTAATGGGGTTTGAAGTAAAAAATGGGCTGGGGTCAACAATTCTGGATTGTGCTCTGAGCCTTGGGCACACAGAGGACGGGAATTTAAGACTGCTTCTATTTGTGTTAATAGTGTTATCAACTCTTCGTAGCTTAACAATTGTTTACCTATGACCCTAAATAGATGTTTCTTACAACTTTTTATTGCGGCCTCCCAAATTCCTCCGAAATTAGCACTGAAGGGAGGGATTGTTTTCCATTCTATTCCCTTCATTGCTAATTCGCTGGATAGTGTTTTGTGGAATATAGTCGACTGCACAAATTTATATAGCTCGTTGAATTTATTTCGAGCTCCTATAAAGGTGGTGCTATTATCTGAGTATAAATGAGAAATGGGCCCCCTTCTTGATGAAAATCTTTTAAATGCGTTAATAAAGGAGATTACTGTTAAATCCGAGACTACTTCAATATGAATGGCCTTTATTGTTAAACAAATAAAAAGACAAATGTATGCCTTTTTTGCGTGCTGACCTTTATGCCTAGATTTTATGAATTTAATTGGGCCTGCATAGTCTACGCCTGTATGAGCGAATGGCTTTACTTCAGTTACGCGATAGTTAGGTAAATCCCCCATTTTTGGTTGTGTATTAACCGGTTTTGTCCTGAAGCATTTGTTGCATCTGTACAATTTTTGCTTGATGGCGCCTCTACCAGCAATGATCCAGTATTTTTGCCGAATTATTGCTAGCAGCAAATCTGTTCCAGCATGACAGTTTGAATTATGATAATAATCTATGATTAGTTCTACTATGTGGTCTGACTTGGGCAGTAAAACTGGATGTTTGACTTCAAACGGTAATATTGCGTTGGATAGTCTTCCTCCTACTCGCAATATTCCGTTTTCGTCTAGGAATGGCGCTAGTTTTAGTATTTGTTTATCCTTTATAAGTTTTCCTCTTTGCAGAGTTCTTATTATTTCGTGGAAATATATACTTTGTAAAGCCCTTAGTACATGTGATTCTGCCATGGCTAAATCCGATGCGGAAATATAAGTTTTAAAAAACAGTTTTTTACCGAATTTTAAAATATAACTTGTTATTCTTAGTAACTTGTGCCAAGAAGATATATTTTGTGCCAAAGTATATAAAACGGAATAATCATTCGTAGATGAGGTAGTAGTAAAAGTTTTTGATCTTAGTTCAGGTAGTTGATCAACTGGCAAAGGATTTAATTGCTTAATAGGCCAATTTTCCTCCTTTGATTGAAGCCAGTTGGGACCATGCCACCATGATTTACAATGAATTAATTGAGTTGGGAGTGCTCCTCTGGATATTAGATCACTTGGATTCTGTTTCCCTGATACATGAAAGAAGTATTTAGGGTCCAAGTTCTCTTGTATTTGAGCTACTCTGTTGCTTACAAATGTTGACCATCGATGTGCAGCTGATTTTATCCAGGATAATACAATCATAGAATCCGAAAATGCATATATATTTTCGATTGGATATTTTTTAATTATTTTTTCACTGACATAATTTACCAACCTTGCCATAAGTAACGCCGCGCAAAGTTCAAGTCTAGCCAGGGTAATAATTTTCATGGGCGCAACCTTTGATTTCGAACATAGTAATCTGCTTGTAATATTGTTAACTTCCGTTATTTGTAGGTAGATGGCGCAACCGTATGCAACTTCGCTGGCATCGCAAAAAGCCACAAGATTTACTTTACAGTTTTCTGAAATACCGATATGGCGAGGAATTGACATTTCCTCCAAATAAATAAATTCTGACATGAGATTGACAAATTTTGCAGAAATATTGTTGGGAGGGATGTCATCCCATGATATCCCAGCTTGCCATAATTCCTTTATTAGCAGCTTGGCATATAGTATAACGGGTGAGACTAATCCAAGTACATCAAACAATCTTGCAACAGTTGATAATATAATTCGTTTCGTACAGTGTGATGTGTCAAAGTTTGACGTTTGGAAAGTAAATGTGTCAGTTTTCAGAGCCCAGGACATGCCTAGAATTTTTAGCTGTTCTCCATGAGAGAAGTCTAGATTTGTTTTGTGTGAATTTGGTAAGCTTTCAATGAGTGATTCATTATTACTGGCCCATTTTACTAATTCGAATCCGCCAGCTGACATTAAGTTAATTGAATCGCGTATAATATTGCTGGCTAAGTTTGTATTTAATGCCGATAAAACTAAGTCGTCCATGTACATTTCAGAGGTTACTAATTGCGCGACATTTGGATAATTTTGACCTTCATCGTCAGCTAATTGGTGGATAGTTCTCATTGCTAAATAAGGGCTAGATTTTATGCCAAAACAAATACGATTGAATTGAAATACTCTGATTGCTTCAGAGGGATTAAATCTATAAAGAATTTTCTGATATTTTCTGTGATGTTCTGACACCATAACTTGTAAGTACATTTGCTTTATGTCAGCTGTCAAAGCTATCGGAAATAGCCTGAAATTTAATAATAAATTGAACAAGTCTGCTTGTAAATTTGGGCCCGGGTATAATAAATCATTCAGCGATAGCCCCGTATGAGTTTTAGCGCTAGCGTCTAGCACTATTCTAACTTTCGTTGTAGCCTTGTCTTCACGAATGACAGCGTGATGTGGAATGAAGTATCCGTCTTCGTTTGACGTTACTTCTGACAGATAACCCTTTTCTAAATACTCATTTATTATGGCGTTATACTGGCTTTGTAAATTTAATGACTGGGAAAAGCGTTTTTCCAAATGAGATAGCCGGCGTTCGGCCATTAAACGAGAATTCCCCAGCAAATCTGGATCCTTCTGAAATGGTAAGTGTACCATATATCTGCCATTCTCCAAACGTTTGGTCGTTTGTACAAATATTTTCTCACATTCAGCATTTTCAGGACTCATTATTGCATTGTTTGGCATTTCTTCTAGCTCCCAAAACTTATGTAAACAGGATGCTAAGTTATTTTGAGTGAATGCAGAAAAGGACGAAAAAGACTCTTGTTGTAATAATTTATTGTCAAGTTCTCCTAAAAGAACATAACCTAACGTTGTTTCATAAGCTGTAGGAGCTCTTCCTACTCGTTTTGAGAGAAGCAGCGACGGATATATTTGAGCCCCCAATATTACGTCGATTTTTCCCGGGATATTCCAAGTATTATCGGCTAAGAGAATGGATTTGAAAGACGGATATTTGGAAACGGTTAGCTTGCAAGAAGGTAAGTTATCCGTTATATGTTCGACTACCAGAGCCTTTAAATTGTATCTATGGGGCGAAACTCGGGATTCTATTTTAAGATTTACATACCCGAAAGCCGGGCGACTTGTCATCCCGATCCCCGTGACTTTTGAATTTTTAAGGGGGGTAATTTTTAATTTTAATCGTTTGCAACAATCTTTAGTTATAAGGTTATTTTGTGACCCATTATCCAGCAAGCATCTGATAACTTGTTTACCCTTGTTTATATCTGTAGCGTAAACTTGTGCAGTTGACAATAGAATATAACCTTGGTTGTTTATGGATACATGACATGAAGTGTCATTCTCCGATTCCGCTATTTTTTTTGCGGGAGATTTTGGAGGAGTTGAAAAATGCAAAAGTGTATGGTGTTTCCCGTGACATACCCGACATGTGGTGAGCAAGGCACAGGCTTTACCTGCATGAACATTGGATAAGCAATTATAACATGCATTTTTAGATTTGATAAACCCAAATCTGTCTTGGACTGACATTTTAATGAATTTATCACAATAATACAGTTTGGAATGTTCCGCACTGTTACACAAAATACAAGATTTTGGTTTGAATGGTTTGATTGGGGTTTCATCTGCCGCCAAAAATGTGCGCTGATGCTTCGCCATTTTTGGTGGGCCTTTTACAGATGAAGACCGCTCCAGGATTTTTGCTTGATCCCGGACAAATTCTAAAAAGGTTTGGCAAGAGGGAAATTCCGTTTTACGGAATATCGTATCAAATAGTTGTACGATCTCTGAATCGACCTTTTTAGACGCGCAGTTTAATAAAACAAAATCCAGAACGTCTGGAATTTTGAGTTGTTTAAGAGCTTCGACTGAAGCTGAGAATTTATTAACAAATGTTATTAAATCATTTGGGTTTCTTGAACTAGACTTTATATTTAGAATGTTATCTAAGTATTGCTTAGCCATTGTTCGATTATCCTGGTATTGCTTTACCAAGCCATCCCAAATAATATTGTAATTTTCGGGTGTGGGCAATATCCCTCCCGTTACTTCCAAAGCATTACCAGTGAGTTTACCTATAAGATAACTAATCCGTTGCTCGTTTGTGAGCGCCACGTTCTCGTGAACGTTTGATTTAAACGACTGGTAAAATAATGGCCACATTTCTACTTTTCCATTAAATGATGGCAGTTCAATAGGGGGAAGTTTTTTAATTTTATTAATTTCCGTACCTGACTTTGACTGTTGTGCCTTGGGAGACGACAAAGCTAGCTCGCTACGCGTTCGTTTGATTTTCGAAAAATACATTTCAATAGTCATTAGAGTTTCGAAGCTAGGTTCAAAACCAGTGTCATTAGCCAGCTCAAGGTCATTTATACGGATACAGGCGTTTTTAAATTCATCTCTCAACAAATCGACTTCTTGGGATTCGTCCAAGAAGCGTTCATTATTACGCGTGTCAGTTGGAGTGCATTTTTTCGCGAGTTCGTGCAATTTTACTATACGAGATTCATAGCCCTTTGCTAGGGCTTTCAATGACTTTAATTGGATTTCCATAGTATCAAATTTTTACCGTGGAAGATCCGGCTCGAAGGACCAAAAATTATGTATAATTATGTAAAATGCTCGAAGGACCAATAGACTTTAAATAGTAAACAACAAAAACTCGCAAGCTGAGATTGTGGTGATTGTCAAAAAAAACTAAAGAAGCACTGACCTTGACTAGAAAAAACGGGATGTGACTAGGAGGCAGGATCTTGACGGGACTTGGAAGACTGGATGAATTCTGCAGACGGTAACTGGTCTGGAAGCGGTGACGGCCAGATTCAGTAAGGTAGGAGGTTCAGAAGGAGGAGGCCTCACACGTGGTTGTGAGGCTGGCAAAGTGACGCCACCAAGGGCGCAGGGCTGGATACGGGCAGAAGCTCCTGCAGGAGGAACTCGAGAGGAGGGCAGTGTAGAAGCAGGGGCGTAATTCGCCGGATTAAAACCGCCAAGTGGCGACAGCACGGTTGGTCCAATTCGTAGATTAAGGGGTGTCCGCTGTTTAGTACAACAGCGGTCTCGGAGCACAACACAAATGCACAACACTTTACACTTTCCTGAAAATATAATTTTGCCCCACTACTAAGTAAAGAAAGAAACGATTTTATGAGAATTATAATTTGTATTAAGATAAATTGAGGCCAAAAAAGGAATGAAAGAAAGAGGAGCTAAATTACTTCTGAACCATTACTTGGCTCATTACTGACTTATTATTATTTTTTTTTTATTTATGTTGCTATGAAGCTTTTTTTTTGTTGCATTCCTTTTTTTTTCAGATGCCTGTGATTTTTCAAAATAAACAATACATGGCTAACTTTTAGCTTTAAATTAAATGTAATAACAAAACATGTTAGTCGCTTGCCAGCTACTCCGATAGTTGTCTTGACAGTCACCACAATACCTGACTTTACAACTTTACAACATGTTAAATATAATAAAAAACAATATTTGGTTAAAGTTCTGTAATTTTTTGTTATAAATCGACGGTTTGATAGAGAAGTACAATACAATACTTATATAGCCTTATATGGTAATGGCGAGAGGTCTTGTGCTGGCCACAACAGATTTTTCTATATATTTTACAGATAAATTTAAAAATCATTTTTCTTTTTTTAATCCCGAAGCCTAAGATAAACACAATTCAATAATATTTCATTTAAAATGAAGAACTTAAGAACTATTTCCGGTTAAACTGGAAGTGCAACTGCTTTGAAAATATTAAGTTGCAATAGGCATGTCGGAACCATTTCTTTTTAAATATTACGTAGATAGTTTTTTTAAATAAAGATCGCGTTAACTGCTTGCGGGACATTCTGTACTTACTTTTCTTATTTATCTTGAAAGAAATTGCCACGCCCAAAAAATCTTAAAGAAGGGAACATGTTACATAAGAGAAAGTTATCCTAAACATGCAAGCATGTGACTAACCAATTAATGACTTTTTTTCGCCCACAATTTTTACATAATTCTGATCCGACTATGATTAATTACTTTTACAAAACAGTCAAATAAAATTTAGTTATTAACTTCTGGAAAATCGTTTGCAACATTTTCTTTATTTGCTTCTGTTCTATTTCCACATATGTTATGGTTTCAATAAACCCTACATCTTATTATCTCTGCATTGAAGTGTACTTTCATTTTCTCGAGATTCCGATTGCAGGCGGTCCGTGAATGTTTATGTGTTCGAGATTACAGCAGAGCAACAGAAGCACATTAGCATGATCGGACCGTATTACGTCAACGTAAGTGTAAGGACGTAACACAACTCACTAGATAATATTGGCTATAATTTTCCTTGTGCTCCATATTTCGGAATGCACTGGATAACGTTCACGTTAAGTTAAACGATTAAGTGATTAGATGCGGTTTAGTTGAAGTTAATTAAGAAGTATTTAGAGATAAACAAGTATTTTATACGGTTTATGAGTTTATTTACATATTCGGTTAGTTTTATACTACTCTTATAAGAGACAATTATAAAGGATGATTTATAACTTTAGTAGCTTCACTGTTAATTTTCAATTTAATACAAGGGTATACATCAATTACGATTAGTGACCGGAAACCTATCCATACCCGAACCGAAAACCGTTCCGAACCCACCTTTTTTACACCCTAACCAGAACCCGAACTGCTTCTAATTTGTTCGACTTGAACCCGGACCGGAACTAAACCCACCATTTTAAGGTTCAAAACACCGGCTTAACTGAACCATCGTTTTCAATACCTATGTGTCATACAGTTGTAGGCAATTAAAATAAGATTAGTTTTGTAACTACATTTTTGATTAAATTATTAAAATATCTTTCAGAACTCATATTATTAATTGGAATTATACTACCTTTTTACCTCTCGCTAAGAGAGGTATTGGATTCATGCTAAAATTCGCATACCCAGATTTTATTGAATAAGCACGATTTCAATTCTCTGGAATCCGATTATAACATTTTTAAAATGATGTCTAAGTTTCCAAATTCCAATGTTTACAACATGTCAAATATTAACAGTTTTAGTGACATTCTGGTAACTTTATCTGGGAAGTATATTTAACTTTTCTTATTGTTTTATTAATTAAATATTTGAAATTATAGGTAAAATTGTGGTAAAATGCATATATCCATCAGAAATACCGCCAATCTGGTTAATGAATTGGAACAATCTCTCACATTTAGAAACTTCCTCATACAATGAAAAATAGATATAATTAGAATTATATGTGTGCAGAAGACATGTTAAATACAATAAAAAACAATATTTGGGTAAAGTTCTGTAATTTTTTGTTATAAAACGACGATTCGAAAATGAAATGCAATACAATACTTATATAGCCTAATATGGAAATGGCGAGAGGTCTTGTGCTGGCCACAACAGATTTTGTTAGTTTAAGTTCTGTATTTATTATTTTGACCCAACATATTATTCCATTTACATTTTTGATATTTTATTTCATTATTTGAAGATGAAGAAGATTTACCTATTAGAAAAATTATTGAAAGAAGAAAAAACCCAACCAAAATTAAAATTAACCTAATTTAAAAATAGTTATTAAAATTTTTTGACGACTTTATAAGATTTTCCAAAATCTGTTAATATATTAATTTTTTGGGAGAAACAAAAATTGTTATATACTATGCAAATTGTGTTAGTAATTCCATCTACACAAGTTAGGGTGGAAAGGGTATTTTCTGCACTGAAATTCTTTTTTGTAAGATCAACGAGCAAATATGTCTGAAGAATGTTATCAGATATTTTTACAAAGTAAATTTATTGGTACGCATATATATCATATAAATTATTGTTTGTTTTTCATTTTTATAGTTTTATAGAGTAAATGTTATTTTGTTATTATTGAGCAGTCTAGTTTTTCTTGACTATACCTAAAAACAATTTTTACCTTCCTTCACCTTTAGGTAAGGAAGGTATTGTCTTTGGTCAAAAAATTCGGTGGTGAGTTTTTAATGAATAAGCACGTTTTAGGGTCCCTACAATACGAATGTACAATTTTTAAGATGATGTCTGTCTGTATGTCTGTATGTATGTATGTATGTATGTATGTATGTATGTATGTATGTATGTATGTATGTATGTATGTGTGTGTCCGTGTGTGTGTGTATGTGTGTCCGTGTGTGACAAATTTTTCTCCGACGATAACTCCAATACTACAATTCTAAAAATTATAATTCTTTCGTATTCCTCTTCTGTACAACCATATGAAGAGTTGATTAGATTTTGGTTATAATTGATACACCGGAAGTACCCTAATTTGAAGTTTTTAACAGTTTTTCTTAAAAAAAAGCAGTTAAATATTATTTTTTGACATTTTGTTATTATACATATTAAAGAAAATACTCTTCTCTATACGGTTTAATTACATTTACCTTCATATTCAATAGCTGTAGATTTAAAGCGTTATAAAAAAATTAATTTTCAAAAATTAGTCAGCTTTGCTAATTATCTTGGAAACAGCTGATAATTTAAAAAAAAAATTAATTGACAGATGTCAGTTGCAAGTGCAAAACCAAATATGGAAAGTATAGGATCTAAAATTGGTATGTCATAGTGTTCCTCGCAAGTGACGTGCAGAGAAAGGCCAAAGAGAACATGGAAGGACTGTATTGCAGAAGACTTGAGAAAGGAAGGAATGTGTGAAGAAGATGCGTTGGGCAGGAATGAGTGGAAGAGAAGAGGAAACAGCGACCCGTAATAAAATAGGGGAAAGCTGTAGAATAAATGAAGGAAGTGTCAAGTGCATTTTACTTAGTGTACGTTTATGTTATAATGTTATTGGATTTATAGAACCTTTTCAAATGAACTTTTGGTATGGAATTTGTAAAAAATAGTATGTGTTCGTGTTCGATTTTACAAGATATTATATAGAATATGTTCCAAGGACCTTTTGGTATGGGATTTGTAAAAAATACATCGAATTGACGGAAGGACTTGTGCTGGCCACAACATATTTTTTTTAAGTCAGATAATATATTTCTTTTATGTTTCGAACCCGAACCGGAACTGAACCGGTGCCAAACCATTTAAAAAGTCATTTTTCTCTATTCGCTATTCGCCGAAAAAAGCACTAGTTGTTTTAAAGGAAATATCCTGTATTGACTAACTCTTTGAGCTTCCGACTAAGCATGCGACTACTTAGTTCTGGTCAGTCAACTATTGTAACATAATATTCTGTAGAAAGGTGACTACTAGCTAGTTGCTTCATTAGTCAGGAGCTCTGAATACCAGTCATTATACCAAATACTTATATTTTACATTGATTCAATTTTATAGCTTAATATAATTAACATAATTAATAAATGTTCAATATAATAATGAGATTTTATGAATATAAAGTGTATAATGTTAATTTTATGATATTGGCACTAAAAATATTTTAATTATTATATTTTTATTCGCATATAAGACTAATTATGCGACTAATGATTTTCACATAAAAAATTTACTTTAGTTTCAGGCAGAACTAATGAATTACTTTATTGTAATTTATTATAAAATTAATAAAATTTTAAGCATACTTTTAATATTTTTAAAAGTAAATGTTTTGTACTGCATTATTATATAAACAACTTTTAGATTAACTTTTTAGACCTATTTATACTGCAATAACTGTAAAATATTTTTTGCCCTCCTGAAGTGTAATGGGAACTTTACAATTGTATACACAGCAAGTGTAACCTACATTTTACGCTTACTGTGTTGTAACTTGTCTAACTATGCGGTAAAATAAACAAAATACACTGGACGTTTATGGGCATTTAGAAAAAAACATCATCTTTACTATAATAAAGTTCATGTAAAAAATTACTACCTACATAAGTTATTTTTTTACTTTAACATTTCATATATTTGAAATTAATTTACATAAACCAAAATCACGGCAGCGATATCTGTCATTATTGGAAAAGTCCGCCGTTACCGACATAGTCACCGATCGATATATCTGTCAAATACGCGAGGCGAAAATTGATGAAATGTCAACTATAGACACCTACATATTATTTATTACGAAGAAAACATGAGCAAATAAATATATTATCAGTCATAAATAACGTCTATTATTACAAATAAATTTTCGCTAGAAGAAGTACTCTAATGAAGGTAAGTAAATTCAAATTTGGAAATTGACTTAACCCCAGTATTTTAAACTAACCCTTTTCAGAAGTATAACCTATCTCATTAAAAAAAGTGATTTTCATTATCGTCGGCCAAAAAATTCTCGTGCGTGAAATATTTTACAGCGCTCCAGCTAAACAAAGCTGTAAATAACTATTAATCATTTGTTATAAATTGTAACTAAACACTAATTTATTGTTACAATAAATAGAAAAGTCTGCAATACGAAATTTTGAATTATAATTTATTATTTTTTTCCACGGAAATCTGTTAGGAGCTCCAAATTAAGTACCTCTTCAGGTTCAGCATATATAGTCAAAATCTAGTATGTTGAAAAGTTTTGAATTATATTTTAATATATTTTTTTAAGAAAATCTGTGTGGGACCCTTAATTCGTACTTATTCACTGAAAACTCACTATCGAATTTTTGGACCGAAAACATTACCTCCCTTACCTACGGTATGGCGTAGTAGACCGTTTACAAATTCATAAAAATAAGTACGTATAAATACTATAAATGTAGGTATTATTCAAGTATTCTTGTTAATATGCATTATCAACTACTTTAAAATGTTGCAAAACATTATTGGAATAACAACTTCGCATTGTAAATAAACTCAACGACCTTCTTTAATGGTAAATGTAGCATGATTAATAATTACATAGATCCGACTCGCAATTTACAGATCTGGACCGAATCATTTCAAGAATAACGATGGTGATATAATTCAGTTTGGTTTAGTTTGCAGAATTTCCCAATGTTTTTGTCCTGGGGCCCTTTATAATTATTGTGCAAAAACATGCTTGGCAAGAATAAAATTTAATAGTCTAATAAACCTATAATAAGACTAATAATAATTTGTAATTGAATATTACGTTTAAATATTCATAACTATGTGTGACATATTTTTTATTAATAATGGGATTTACTACAAATTTTCTAAAGAAAGTATACAGCAAGGCTCACTTTTTTTGGATAAATATAAAATAACTAAGTAGGTACACATCGAATTTTAATTTACCTACAGTAAAGTGTTACAATATATAATAGATTGTCTTATATTAGGCTATATAAGTATAGTATTGCACTTCGCTTTCGAACCGTCGTTTTATAACAAAATATTACAGAACTTTACCCAAATATTGTTTTTTATTGTATTTAACATGTCTTCTTCACACATATAATTCTAATTATATCTATTTCTCATTGTATGAGGAAGTTTCTAAATGTCAGAAATTTTTCTAATTCATTAACCAAATTTCTGATGGATATATGCATTTTACCACAATTTTACCTATAATTTCAAATATTTAATTAATAAAACAATAAGAAAGATTAAATATACTTCCCAGAAAAAGCTATCAGAATGTCACTAAAACTGTTGATTTTTAACAATGATATGTGTCATTTACAAATAATGTTATAAACATTGCAATTTGTCAACTGGTTTTCTTAGTGTCTTAGCCTCTGCGATTAGATTACTCTATATATTATAGTGTCTTTATCTCTAAATCTATAAAAGATATAATAAAAATTTTAAGTGTATTTAATGGAGAATTATATGTTCTTCAATATTTAATAACAAAAACTCCCAAAAAATTATATTTAGAAGAATTTTTTTAAGAAACTACTACTTCCGGTTGTTCAATTGTTACCAAAACCTTTTCAGCTTCCCAGGAATGCCAGATTAAGGAAACTGCAGTTAAATATTTTTTAAGTCTTATAGTTTTTGAGGAATCGTGTCTACAACATCCAGACATACACACATACACACATCCACACACACACAGACATCATTTTAAAAATGTTATAATCGGATTCTAGGTACCTGAAATCGTGCTTATTCAATAAAATCTGGATATGCGAATTTTAGCATGAATCCAATACCTCTCTTAGCGAGAGGTAAAAATCAAGCAGTCCGCGGAAAACAATATTTGCACTCTAGTTTTAAATAGTTTTTTCAGTTTATCTGTCAATTGAATAGTTGCGAAAATTAAGTTAGAACTTAGTTAACTAACCAGAGAGCAATTTTCGAATTATGATTGATTATTTGACAACTTTGACATTTTTTAAATCAGCCTAAAAATATTATGACTGTTTTTTAGTCTTCCAGTAATTATTTTGAAGCGTTAACCAGACATTAATTTAACAGTTTTTAAGTTAATTTGTACGTACCAACGATATATAATTAAGTTTTAAATGTAAATAGAAATTTTGACAGTAATACTTTTTTCATATTTTTAGCATGATTTTTAAAACTTTCTTTATCTATAGTAAATGGGAGGTACAGAATAATAATTTGCGATGATTCAATTTATTACTTCACAGAAATAAAGAAAAATGGTGCAACCAAATCGATTTTCCGTGTTTTTATTTGTGGTATATTAATTGTTGAAAGTTGAATAAATACCATAACTTTATTCAAAAAACTTGAATTTTTATTTATTGCCCAAGACAAAGTACCAATAGGTGTAGCATGTACAATTGATTAATGATGATTAGCGAGCAGTTGAGTAGCACAGTTTTATCTGTCAATCGTTTATGGATTATTTTGGAGAAAAACACTTCAAATACCAGTTACAGAAAAATTAATTCTAAGCATTTTTTATGAAATATTTTTCTCCAAAATAATCCATAAACGATTGACAGACATAAAACGTTGCTAGTCAACTGCTTTGCTAATCACCGTTAGTCAGTTGTTCATGCTACCAGCCAATACTTTTAAAAATACTACGAACCATTAGGATAGCGAGTAGCGAGTAATAAGAATAAATGATAATGTATACAATATTCATCCATCGTGTGTATTTTGTTTTATTTTTTACAATTTAATTCTTCTTTCGCAATAATAATTTAAAATCATTAATGATAAAACTATCTCCTTACCCAGAATGAAGCGGCATTTGACTCTTTCCTGAAACAAAAAAATGCATATAATATTAAAAAATGTAAGGATATGAGGTGTCTTAAAATTTTATCAGAAGTAATATCACAAGACCTCCTGATTTTATCGATAAATTTTTATTTTGCACGAATTTTTTTTTGCTTGGCAACAAACACGAAAGCAAACTGCATAGTAAATTTCGACTCTGAAGGAGGAGGGGTTTTACCTAATGTCAGTTTGCTTGAGTGATTTTGCTTAAAAGCAAAAAAAATGAGTGCTTAAAAATAAAAGTTTATCTGAGAAAATCTGAGAGGTCGTGTGGTATTTGGTGAGATAAATTCCAAAGACAACGCAAAATGAAACTTGACACATTAATGCCCATTTCCATCAACAAGGCTAAAATTTTCTCTTGTGACTGGTCTAATTTGAAATTTACGTTTGGAAATATAAAATATAGTTATACGAGCCCCGTCTCACAGCAGTTGGCCCACTTTTTAAATATTCCTTTATCATTACTTACCTAATAGAGTTTGTAATATTAATTAAATAAATCTTTACTTTTTATTTAAAATGAAGATTTTCAACATTGCGCAATGCTAAATTAAATATTTTTCTAAAGATTAAAATTTTATCAGAAGTAATATCAGAAGACCTCCTGATTTTATCGATAAATTTTTATTTTGCACGATTTTTTTTTGCTTAGCAACAAACACGAAAGCAAACTGCATGGCAAATCTCGACTCCGAAGGAGGAGGGGTTTTACCTAATGCCAGTTTGCTTGAGGGTTTTTGCTTAAAAGCAAAAAAATTGAGTGCTTAAAAATAAAAGTTTATCTGAGAAAATCTGAGAGGTCGTGTGGTATTTGGTGAGATAAATTCCAAAGACAACGCAAAATGAAACTTGACACATTAATGCCCATTTGCATCAATAAGGCTAAAATTTTCTCTTGTGACTGATCGAATTTGAAATTTACGTTTGGAAATACAAAATATAGTTATATTCCAAATCTAAATTTAAAATTTCTAAATTTGCAAATCGTTCATAAACCATCATAAACATTTAACTGGGTTTATATTTTAAAATCTAAATTATAAATTGTAAATTCGTAAATCAAATTCATTATAAGCCAGACCTTAATTTTTCAAGGCGACATGAAAATACTGGATCCTAGACCTAGAGACCTAGACCATTATTCTAAATTTGATTGATTGAATCCGTCGTTGGCACTAGGTGAAACATTTTAATAAGGTAAAATAATTAACACTTGGCTAAGTTTCACAAAATAAAGTTTATTATCTTTACCGCGATTTCGGCTTTTACGCCATCTTCAGAAGACTGAGAAATGTACAAGAGAACTACATGAATATATATACAGGGTGTATCAAGATAATGGAACAGTGCCGTTTATTCGTGTATGTGAAAAGATACAGAAAAAAGTGATTAGGATATTTTGTAAGGGATAGAGGGGGACACATTTTAGCATAAACTTTATTATCATAAATACGGTGGTACTCAAACTATAGGGCAATATTGTATTTTTTTAAATGGCATTATATATATTTTATTAACTCATTAAATAGAGAATTTTGTTCTGAATTCAACGATATAATAATATTATACCCTTACATTGAGAAAAATTAATTCAAAGTTAGTATTTCATTTCTACTGTATCTAAGTAATCTAAGCAAACATTCAATCAATAAAACAAAAAAATTATTTTAAAAGTTGAATTGATTGCCAAAATCGTAGCTTACTTGCATGTAATAAAAACTAAAATAAATTTTGTTTTGTTTTATTGATTGAATGTTTGCTCAGATTACTTAGATAAAGTAGAAATTAAATATTAACTTTGAATTAATTTTTATCAAATTTTTCGCAATGTAAGGGTACGATATTATTATATCGTTGAATTCAGAACAAAATTATTTATTTAATGAGTTAATAAGAAATATATAATGCCATTTAAAAAAATATAATATTGCCCTATAGTTTGAGTACCACTGGATTTATGATAATAAAGTTTATGCTAAAATGTGTCCCCCTCTATGCCTTACAAAATATCTTAATCACTTTTTTCTGTATCTTTTCACATACACGAATAAAATGCACTGTTCCATTATCTTGATACACCCTGTATACAAAGACACAGGTATAAGATTACAAACTAATTTGTTGGAGTCTTGGGAATACAGAATAGTTGTGGTTGTTTTCAATAAAAAATTAAAAAATTTTACATTTAGAAAAGAAAGGTTCGAAATTAAATTTCTTGGAAACATTTGAAATAGACAAAGCCATTAAACGCAATGAGAAACTGATGAATGACCAAACAGATGTTCTCCACTCGGATATTTTGGAAATATTATCGAAAGGGAATTTTTTTTGATCCCTTAAGATGGTATTCCCAAGACTCCAACAAATTAGTTTATACTCTTATACCTGTGTCTTTGTATTTATATTCATGTAGTTCTCTTGTACATTTCTGTCTTCTGAAGATGGCGTAAAAGCCGAAATCGCGGTAAAGATAATAAACTTTATTTTGTGAGACTTAGCCAAGTGTTAATTATTTTACCTCATTATTCTAAATTTACGTGTGATTTAAAATTGAGACGCCTTGTTACTGATCTGTATAGTCAGTTCCATTATTTAACAGTAAACGGAGTGACCATAAACGAAACCTTCACCCACGTATCACGCAGTTTTTCAACAACACTTAAATCACTTTCTATTCACACAGAACTAACGCAAGCTGAAAACAATTTATGGTTTACAATCTGCAAAACATTGGCATTGTAAGTACAAATAAAATATGTAGAGCAAATAGCCTTGTCAAAAATGGTGCGTAATGTTACGGAAGGTTAACAAAACAAAGCAAGAGCGAGATTAGTGAGTAAATAAATGGGCGATCGTTAGATTAGATTTGTACATTTACTCACGGAATTTAAAATATAACTACTCCTACATCATTTAAAGAATCTGTTGTGGCCAGCAAAAGACCTTCCGTCAATTCGATGTATTTTGCACAAATCCCATACCAAAAGGACCGTGGAGCAGTTTCTATATAATATCATGTAAAATCGAACACGAACACATACTATTTTTTACAAATTTCATACCAAAAGTTCATTTAAAAAGGTTCTATTTAATCCAATAAAATTATGACATAAACATACACTAAGAAAAATGCACTTGACACATTTTACTTTCTGCTTCAGCTTTCCCCTATTTTATTAGGAGTCGCTGTTTCCTCTTCTCTTCCACTCATTCCTGTCCAACGCATCTTCTTCACACAGTCCTTCATTTCTCAAGTCTTCTGCGATACATCTTCTTTTTAGCCTTTCACTGCATGTCACTTGAGAGGACCACTATGAAATACTAATTTTTCATCCCATACTTTCCATATTTGGTTTTGCACTTGCAACACACATCTGTCAATTAGAATTTTGAATGTATCAGCTGTTTTCATGATAAATAGCAAAGCTGACTAATTTTTGAAAATTAATTTCTTTATAATGCTTTAACTCTACATCTATTGAATATGAAGGAAAATGTTAAAAACTTCAAATAAGGGTACTTCCGGTGGATCAATTATAACCAAAATCTAATCAACTCTTCATATGGATGTATAGAAGAGGAATACGAAAGAATTATAATTTTTAGAATTATAGTATTGGAGTTATCGTCGGAGAAAAATTTGTCACACACGGACACACATACACACACACACGGACACACATACACACACACGGACACACACACACACACATACATACAGACACCATCTTAAAAATAGTAAATTCGTATTGTAGGGACCCTAAAACGTGCTTATTCATTAAAAACTCACCACCGAATTTTTTGATCAAAGACAATACCTTCCTTACCTAAAGGTGACGGAAGGTAAAAATACGATTATTTGTATTTTTAAAAATTTGTTTAGGCTCGGTTTTATAAATGTCCAGTTAACTTTTTTTTATTTATAATAATTTTTACCTTCCGTCACCTATAGGTAAGGAAATTATTATCTTTGGTCAAAAAATTCGGTGGTCAGTTTTTAATGAATAAGCACGTTTTAGGGTTCCTACTATACGAATTTACTGTTTTTAAGATGATGTCTGTATGTATGTATGTATGTATGTATGTATGTGTATGTGTGTGTGTGTGTGTGTGTGTGTGTGTGTGTGACAATTTTTTCTCCGACGATAACTCCAATCCTAAAAATTATAATTCTTTCGTAATCCTCTTCTTTACATCCATATGAAGAGGTGATTAGATTTTGGTTATAATTGATCCACCGGAAGTACCCTTATTTGAAGTTTTTAACAGTTTTTCTTAAAAAAACGCAGTTAAATATTGTTTTTTGACATTTTGTTATTATATTTATTAAAGAAAATATTCTTCTCTATACAGTTTGATTAAACATTTTCTTTCATATTCAATAGATGTAGATTTAAAGCATTATAAAGAAATTAATTTTCAAAAATTAGTCAGCTTTGCTATTTATCATGGAAACAGCTGATGCTGATATATTAAAAAAATTCTAATTGACAGAAGTCAGTTGCAAGTGCAAAACCAAATATGGAAAGTGTAGGATCACAAAATTGGTATGTCATAGTGCTCTTCGCAAGTGACACGCAGAGAAAGGCCAAAGAGAAGATGGAAGGACTGTATCGCAGAAGACTGAAAGGAATGCCTGTGTCAAGAAGATGTGTTGCACAGGAATGAGTGGCAGAAAAGAGGAAACAGCTACCTCTAAAAAATAGGGGAAGATGCAGAATAAGAAGAAGTGTCAAGTGCATTTTACTTAGTGTATGTTTATGTTATAATTTTATTGGATTTATAGAATAGAAATAGTATGTGTTCGTGTTTGATTTTACATGATATTATATAGAATCTGTTCCAAGGACCTTTTGGTATGGAATTTGTACAAAATACATGGAATTGACGGAAGGTCTTGTGCTGGCCACAACAGATTTTTTATTCAAAATTTTGGTGGTTCTGACTTCCCTCTAAATACGTCCTTGCGTATAACTAATTATACAGAAATTATAAGGCTACACCATAAACGTTCATGTTCTTGAACCTATTTGAATAACAATTAATATTATGCATTCTTTTAGTTCTAATGCAAACAAAATGTGAAACTATTCTAACTGTATCCACGTTTTTGGAAAGCTGCAACTGGATCGGCCTTGCACATTTTTTGCTTTTCTCTTGTTTTTGATCAGTCGCGGTGGTTTTTACTTACTGCATTTAACAAATGAAAGTAAATTTACCGATAGAGTGAACTCGGTGCACTCGCATTTACTTTGAATCAGATGTTTTGCGGGATTTAATTTTGACAATTTGTTACAGATCGCTGAGTTCGAGATAATATTATTTAAGTAGTTCTATATATAATCAAAATCGAAAGCTGTTATGATAAAATAAGATGTTGTATAATAATAAAATTACATAGTTTCATGCATTGTTTAAAATAGCGTGTTTAATGTCATTAAATTTGGCACTGCGAATGTGGTTAATTTTTTTGAATGAGGTAATACAGTTTTTAAATATTACTCTATTTTAGCTCTGAACGAAAATAAAATTAAAAACGAGTCCAATGTAAAGTTAGTTCTTCTTAAATACAGGCTGCATAAAAAGTGACTCTAAACATTGTTTATGAACGGGGGATTCCATGATTTTTTTATATGAGTATTTTTTAATTCCCTAATTTTTCTTTTTCTAAAATTCGGCTTCTTATAGAAGAAAAAAAATCTGTTGTGGCCAGCACAAGACCTCTCGCCATTTCCATATTATTAGTATTGTATTGCACTTCGCTTTCGAACCGTCGTTTTATAACAAAAAATTACAGAACTTTACTCAAATATTGTTTTTTATTATATTTAACATGTCTTCTGCACACATTACAAAAATTACAGAACTTTACTCAAATATTGTTTTTTATTGTATTTAACATGTCTTCTGCACACATATAATTCTAATTATATCTATTTTTCATTGTATGAGGAAGTTTCTAAACGTCAGAGATTCTTCCAATTCATTAACCAGATTGGCGGTATTTCTGATGGATATATGCATTTTACCTATAATTTTACCTATAATTTCAAATATTTAATTAATAAAACAATAAGAAAAGTTAAATATACTTCCCAGAAAAAGCTATCAGATTGTCACTAAAACTGCTGATATTTGACAATGACATGTGTCATGTTAAAAACATTGGAATTTGTCAACTGGTTTCCTTAGTGCCTTGGCCTCTGCAATTAGTTTACTCTTTAAATTATAGTGTCTTTATCTCTAAATCTATACAAGATATAATAAAAATTTTAAGTGTATTGGATGGAGAATTTTATGTTCTTCAATATTTAATAAAAAAACTTCCAAAAAATTATATTTAGACGAATTTTTCTAAGAAACTACTACTTCCGGTTGTTCAATTGTTACCAAAACCTTTTCAGCTCTTCCCAGGAATGTCAGATTGAGGAATCCATAGTTAAACAATTCTTAAGTCTTATGGTTTTTGAGGAATCGTGTCTACAACATCCAGACATACACATATACACACATACACACATCCACACACACACACTTCCACACACACACACAGAAAGACACCATTTTAAAAATGTTATAATCGGATTCTAGGGACCTTAAATCGTGCTTATTCACTGAAATCTGGATATGCGAATTTTAGAATGAATCCAATACCTCTCTTAGCGAGAGGTAAAAAAGTGGCATTATATCGTACGTTCTTTCTCAATAACTGCTGTATTGGTTGCTGTTATCAGAGGTTCTAAACCATTTGTCAGAGTTGTGCAGCTAAGGTTTTATCGCTTTATATTTGAAAATTTGATTTTGCCCTTATTTTCTTTTCTTTTATTTATATTAAATTTAGTATATTGTAGTTATAGTTTATTAGTATTCAAGTATTTGTAAAAAAAATAGCGATTGCATCCTTCGGGCTACGCCCTCAAGATTCAAACTTCGCTCTCGACAAATAATGACGAACTTTACTCCCTTGATATATAAAGTACTATTTAATACCAAACAACAATTTCACAGATAATCTAATAAAAGATAATGAAAACAAATACGAACACGTGGAAATGTCAAAACTTTAGAAAAATATAAAACTAAAAATTTCCACCCGAGTTGCCCAAGGGCATTATGAGATGCTGTGTAAAAAACAAGCAAAAGCATTCATAGCCTACTTACTTTGTAAATTTTATCAAAACTTTCTGATCCATAATTCGTGGATTATTAAAAAAATGACATTAAACGTTCAAGGCACCACGGGAGTTAAATGAACAATAATACCTTAGGTCAAAGGACACTGTTGATGTTATTATTGTTCTTATGACAACAAACAGACCCTAAATGACTCCTGTCCCTATATAACCCGAGTTCTCTCCCTTATTCCTCAGAGCTGTTTTGACCTCTGGCATGGTTTACATGCTGAGTAATCTTAACTTCTCTGTTTTTACTTTGTAGTTTCTACTGATGATGAGAACTTAGTTCTCGAAATACGTATATAGTTTTTAAATTTATTGTTAAGGTTAAGGGGTTTTTTCTTTAGTCCTAAATGATTTATTTATTATTATTATTTCTTCTATGTGTCTAATTGTACAACAAAGCAGCGGTGGATTCAAGAAAAAAACAGTGTAGAAGAGTATCAAAAAGTGATTATAAATAAAATTTAATAACATTCCATAATATTGTTTGTTGCAAATATATCCAATGAGTATAGCTAGTGAGTGATTTAATAAATTTGAATATTACGAAAAATACTGTTTCTTTGAAAGATGATTTGTTTCAATTTAGAAATAATCGTAACTAATTTTGTGGTTTATTTATAATACTTTCTAGTCACTTGTTTATTATCTCCAAAAAAACAAAACAATTATAATTGTTGCACGCAACAGCATTACTTTTAATTTTTGATTTGATCATAAGATCGATTTTATTTTATATGAAAAGGAAAGTTAATTCATAATCCCAACAATATTGTGGTTAACAATTACAAAATTTATTGCTAACTGCAGTAAGAGAAAAGTGTTGATTATACCTGCAGTTATTGTAAACAATGCAATTATAGTCGTAATATGAATTGAAATTAAAAGGAAATTTTATATCCGTCTGTATTACGCTGTTTAATAACAACTTTTCATAAGAAAAAAATGTTGATGAATTGTAACTAATGATTGCCAAAAGGCTTTCTCAGAGTTGTATTTTCAATCATAGTCGATAAAAATTGCAATAGAGTAAAACAGAAAAGCGGAAGAAATATTGATAAACGCAACAGTTTTTCAGATATTTTAATTTTCAGAAAAATCAAGTATCCAAAAAAAAATATGTTGTGGCCAGCACAAGACCTCTCGCCATTTCCATATTAGGCTAGATATGTACAGGGAATTTATTTTAACATGCAACATATGGCGAATCACTTCCATGGTTACTTACTATTGTCAAAAAATGACAGCAATGTAATATTTGTCCATTTTAAAATGCAACATACAAAATTTGTAGTTTTGTATTATCAAAACTAATTTCCTATAAATTAGCCTACATACGATTAACAAATAATCAAAACATGAATGTTGTACATCTTAAAAAAACTTTAGCTTACAGAAATTCATAACTTTCATGTAATAAATGTTGAAAAATACCCCCAATCACTCTGAGGCAATATTCTAGTCGGTCGTAATAAGAATTGACACCATTAGTGATGTGTTTTGGAGGTATCTCCTGTGTTGCAATACTATTTATAATGTTGCATTTTAAAATGGACAAATTTTACATTGCTGTCTTTTTTTGACAATAGTGAGTAACCATGGAAGTGATGAACTATAATGTTGCATTTTAAAATAAATTCTCTGTATATAAGTATTGTATTGAACTTCGCTTTCGAACCGTCGTTTTATAATAAAAAATTACAGAACTTTACCCAAATATTGTATTTTATTGTATTTAACATGTATTCTGCACACTTATAATTCTAATTATATATATTTTTTATTGTACGAGGAAGTACCTAAATATGAGAGATTCTTCCAATTCATTAACCAGATTGGCGGTATTTCTGATGGATATATGCATTTTACCTTTCAAATAATTAATTAATAATACAATAAGAAAGATTAAATATACTTCCCAGAAAAAGCTATCAGAATGTCACTAAAACTGTTGATTTTTGACAATGACATGTGTCATTTACAAATTATGTTATAAATATTGGAATTTGTCAACTAATTTCCTTAGTGCCTTAGCCTCTACGATTAGATTACTCTATATATTATAGTGTCTTTATCTCTAAATCTATACAAGATATAATAAAATTTTTAAGTGTATTAGATGAATTTTTCTAAGAAACTACTACTTCCGGTTGTTGAATTGTTACCAAAACCTTTTCAGCTCTTCCCAGGAATGTCAGATTGAGGAATCCATAGTTAAACAGTTTTTAAGTCTTATAGTTTTTGAGGAATCGTCAATAGAACATACAGACATACACACACACACACACACACACACACACACACATACACACATACACACATACACACATACACACATACACACATACATATATACTCACATACACACATACACACATCCAAACATACACACATCCACACAAACACACACACACACACATACACACATACACGCACACACACACAGAAAGACACCATTTTAAAAATGTTATAATCGGATTATAGGGACCTTAAATCGTGCTTATTCACTAAAACCTGGATATGCGAATTTTAGTATGAATCCAATACCTCTCTTAGCGTGACGTAAAAAGGATACAATCAAGAAATAATCAAATTCATAAAAATTCATTTTTAGATATCTACGTTGATATATTCTCTGTATAGTTTGGAAAGTAATTGCATTATATGTACCTATATTATAAGACCTTTTCGTCTTTCGCGAGTAAATTTGCATTTATTATTAATAATAATTATTTTTGAAATGAGTGTTTGACAAGACGCCAAGAGTTTATTGTGCTTACAGTGCACATTTCTTTATACATATTTATAAATGAAAGTAAGCTAGATTAAATGTTAATACTGCAATTCTTACTGCCAATGAAATAAAAAATGCACATTTGCTGTAATTAAATGCAGATTTGCAAACTATGTCATTTTACTTGATACTTAATGACACAGTTTACAAATATTTAATTATGCTTTGATAGTTCTTGTTAAAAATGATATTCCTAGCATACGTACATATGTTACTAAATTATTTATTACATTTTATTTATACCTAAAATGCGTGTTCGGCAGAAAATTAAGCCATGGTATTGAACCTGATAATAGTACATTATATCTTGTACATTATTTAATATTAATTACTTTAACATTATTGCATAAATTGCAATAAATTATAAATAAATCCATATAAAAAATTGTTTTAGTTTTTATAATGCAATATGAAAAGATTTTCAGATGTCGACTGGCTAGAACGAACAACTACTTCTGAAATTTTTGATATGTTATAATATTAATATTAAGTAATTTAAATTTGCATTTTTACCTCTCCGAAAGAGAGGTATTGGATTCATGCTAAAAATTGCATATCCAAATTTTAGTGGATAAGCACGTTTTAAGATTCCTATAATCATGTGTGTGTGTGTGTGTGTGTGTGTGTGTGTGTGTGTGTGTGTGTGTGTGTGTGTGTGTGTGTGTGTGTGTGTGTGTATGTGTGTGTATATATATGTGTGTCCGTATGTGTGTATGTATATGTGTGAGTGTGTGTGTGTGTGTGTATGTGTATGTGTACAATGGTTTCTCAAATACTATAAGACTTAAAAATATATTTAACTGCAGTTTCCTCAATCTGACATACCTGGGAACCCCTGATTAGAGTTTGGTAACAATTGGACAACCGTAAGTAATAGTTTCTTTAAAAAAATCTTCTAAATATATCTTTTTGGAAATTTTTATATGTAATACATCGCAGAGGCTAAGGCACTAAGGAAACCAGTTCACAAATTCAAATGTTTATAACATAGTAATGTTTATAACAAAGTTTGTAAATGACAGATGTCAGTGTCAAAAATTTACAGTTTTAGTGACATTTTGAAAGGTTTTGTGGGAAGTACATTTCATCTTTCTTATTGTTTTATTAATTAAATATTTAAAATTGTAGGTAAAATGCATATATCCATCAGAAATACCGCCAATCTGGTTAATGAATTGGAAGAATCTCTGACATTTAGGAACCTCCTCATACAATGAAAAATAGATATAATTAGAATTGTATGTGTGCAGAAGACATGTTAAATACAATAAAAAACAATATTTGGGTAAAGTTCTGCAATATTTTGTTATAAAACGACGGTTCGAAAGCGAAGTGCAATACAATACTTATATAGCCTAATATGTGCAGAAGACGTTAAATACAATAAAAACAATATTTGGGTAAAGTTATGTATTTTTTACCTCCCGCTACCCTTGGTAAGGGAGGTATAGGGATCGTGCTAAAAATCTCATATCGATATTTTAGTAAATGACCACGTTTTAAGGTGTGTATGTGTGTATGTGTATGGATTTTGTCTTCGCTCTAACTCAAATACTATTCAGAAAATTCTGAAACCTTGTATTTCTATCCTATTCTAATATGAAAAGAAGCCATTAGATTTTGGTGTAAATCGGATAACCGGAAATGGCACTTTACCTGAAGCTCATAGTGGTTTTTCTTCAAAAAATACCATTGAATGCCATTTTTTCGAATTTTATGTCTTATGAAAATTAAAGATTATTGAATTTTCTAAAGGAATACAATAATACTTTTTCTATATATTTTACAGATAAATTTAAAAATAATTTTTTTTATTAGTCGGGAAGCCTAAGACAAAAACTATTCCTTTGTTACACAGTTCATTTTTCAAATGAATGTAACTGACAGTAAATGTCACTGTCAGAAAACTTATCACTTCAAATTAAAAATAGTGATATTTGACTGATGTCAATAAAGTTTATTATTATTATTATTTAAAAAGAAAATAGTAAATAAAGCAATAGTTTTCTGCAATGGAACAGTTTGCAGCGTTAGTAAATACGTAGGTAGGTATGTATTTAAATTAATAAAAATTAAATAGCGGGAGGTTTTGTGTGGGCCACATCAGATTTTTTTTTGTTATAAAACGACGGTTCGATAGCGAAGTGCGATACAATACTTATAAAACATAAAATGGAAATGGCGAGAGGTCTTGTACAGGCCACAACAATTTATGCGTTGTTGGTGCAACTAGGCATAAGTCATTTAGTGCTCAATTATTTTTATATTTTAACCGTATTTTATAATTCCATTTAAATAAAATACGGTTTCATGCAAAATGGCGGAAAGTTTATACTACTGGCTACGTCAGATTTTTCCCAATTTAATTTAAGGAAGTATAAATATTCGAGTAGGTATGTTTTATATTTGATAGTACATAAAATTTCTTCATTATAAACATATAAATTATCTATGTATGTGAAGTAACAAGTACTTGAAATAAAACTTAAATGCCCAGAAACCATTTGTCATTGCATTAGTTTGACGAGGTACTTATTTACTGAACATTACGACATTTATGTTTTAATTTATTACGAGTAGTAGCGCCAGCTAATCTTTGCATAAATGAGCGGTTTGAGTCAATATTTATGTAACCATTAGACCATTACTACTGTGAGATGAGACGGTACATCCTCAATTACTTTTGCGGTGTGCCTACTTACCACAAACCAGAGTTGATAAATATTTATATTTACTTAAAAACATGTATTATACCTTCTCGTATATTTAATGATTGTATAATAGTTATTTACGAAATAAGTGCAGGGAGACTGTTATGTTCCCGCATGGGGGCATTTTTGAAGCACGAACGAATGCAATGAGCGAGCACCTTCAATTGCGCAAATGCGTGGAAGACGTCTTCACGCAAGTTGTTTGTAATATTCTTTTTCACTATTAGCCTATAGGAACCTACTATTATTTACCTTTATTTGACATGAGAAATTGTTTTTCACTACCGCTTGCTTGTAACCATGGTAACCTCAGTCAATAATAATTTATTATTAACCTAGGTCTATAATGCAAAATGTCACTTTTCAATCAATCTCAATTTAACTCATTAAACTCAAGAAAGGTGTTAAGTATATAATTTAAATATGCCGCTTAATTTTAAATTGACCTATACGCTGCCGCCTCGCCTGGCCACTGTGCTGTTTTGGTGAAAATGTGAAACATGTGTAGAAATGAATAAATCATTATTTTTTTGTATTTGTAGGTAAATACATTTCAATAGATTTATTTAAAAATAATAATAAACTAATATGGCTGCTGACTGTAATATCACAATGTGTTTTTATTAAATAATTAAATCAAATACAAATCAAGGCCCATAAGTGAGGTTATCAACCTAGCGAAATGAGCGAAACGTCAGATAAAAACAAATGCAGCCTACTTTGTTTTTGTGAATATTAACAAGCAAGTAACGTAATTATCCATATCAAAATGATTGTTATTATCAATGAAAAAAAATTCAAATAGGATTTAAATACTATTGCTGGTACAATAGTATTAAAAAAAAATTATTGTGGCTAGTATAAATAATTAAATCAAATACAAATCAATGCCCATAAGTGAGGTTATCAACCTAGCGAAATGAGCGAAACGTCAGATAAAAACAAATGCAGCTTACTTTGTTTTTGTGAATATTAACAAGCAAGTAACGTAATTATCCATATCAAAATGATTGTTATTATCAATGAAAAAAAATTCAAATAGGATTTAAATACTATTGCTGGTACAATAGTATTAAAAAAAAATTATTGTGGCTAGTATAAATAATTAAATCAAATACAAATCAATGCCCATAAGTGAGGTTATCAACCTAGCGAAATGAGCGAAACGTCAGATAAAAACAAATGCAGCTTACTTTGTTTTTATGAATATTAACAAGCAAGTAACGTAATTATCCATATCAAAATGATTGTTATTATCAATGAAAAAAAATTCAAATAGGATTTAAATACTATTGCTGGTACAATAGTATTAAAAAAAAATTATTGTGGCTAGTATAAAGCCTTGCGTCAATTCGATGTATTTTGTACAAATCCCATACCAAAAGTCTTTGAAAAAGATTCTATATATCCTGTAAAATTGTAACACGAACACACTATTTTTTTACAAATTCCATACCGAAAGTTCCTTTGAAAAGATTCCAAAATCCAATAAAATTATAACATGAACGTACATTATGTAAATTGCACTTAACACTTCCTCTTATATAAGTTCCTATCTTGAGGAGGGCTGCAACTGCAAGTCACTTGTGAGGGGCATTGTCACTTATATCACTTTCTGATCCTATACTTTCCACCTTGGTTTTGCACTTGACACTGACATTTGTCAATTAGAATTTTTTGAATATATCTGCTGTTTTCATAATTTTAGCAAAGCTGACTGATTTTTGAAAGTTAATCTCTCATCTATAACTATTGAATATGAAGGAAAATGTATAATCAAACCGTATAGAGAATAAGATATTCTTTCATATTGATAATCACATAAAATGTAGAAAAATGATATTTAACTGCGTTTTTTCAAGAAAACTTCAAATAAGGATACTTCCGGTTGGCCAATTATAACCAAAATCTAATCAGCTATTCATATGGATGTAAGGAAAAGGAATACGAAAGAATCATAATTTTTAGAATTTTAGTTTTGGAGTTAGGGCCGGAAAAAAATTTGTCACACACATACACAGACACAAACACACACTAATGGACACACGCGGACACACACACAAACATACATACAGACATCATCGTAAAACCAGTACAATCGTATTGTAGGGACCCTAAAACGTGCTTATTCATTTAAAACTCACCATCGAATTTTTTGACCAAAGACAATACCTTCCTTATCTAAAGGTGACGGAAATCTTTATTTTAAAGCAAACAAAAATAAGTTTTACTAGAAATAATTGTTGCATTTTATGGGGTCCCATGGCCGCGTGCCTGAGTGTCTGGTCGCGAACCCGGGGGAACCGGGTTCGATTCCGACAGACTCCAAATATTTCCAATTTTAAATGGCACAAAAGTGACCCCTGTGGTGCACTCTCCACACCAGCTATGAGTGCCCGTGAGGTGACGCCTGGTAAGCGCCCACGCGGTAAAAAATATCGTGATCATTACCGATGTCTACATATGTGTAGATAATGGCATACCCAGAAATGGGTAATATGCCGTGATGATATATTTATTTATTTATTTCACATTTGTACTTATTGGAAGAATTTTATTAATTTACTCCTATTTGTTTAACTTTTAATAAAGGAAAATTCATGTAAGTTGTATTTTATAGACTAAATTTTATTATTATCAAGACCGATATATTTTAGAATGCCACAAAGGGCCAATGTAGTTTGCAACTGTTACATTCGAGTCGACCGGGAAACAATTGTTCCTGGTTGTGTTACATGCGGCAAATGTCATTTTGAAGGTTACGAGTACAAAAATAAATATTTAAATATGTTAAAAACAAGTAAAATGTTATAATTGTTCATTGTAAAGAATAATTAGTTATTTTGTTGTAAAATTTATTTATATTATACAGTTGACTTTGTTTCCATGAACTTATAAACATGTATGACATCATATTAAGAAAGCTACAGCCCACAGATGTGAAAATGTAGATAATCCATATACGAGGATGACTCAAAAAGTAACAGCATAAATTCTACATTGTATTTCTCTTTAAAAATCATATAACTCTACTATTCTTTCTTTCAACTTCTTAAAAGCACACAACCAGTCTTCTTTTGTAATGTTTTCAAACTAATTTCTGGTATGCTAAATACTGTCAAAACTTTTAAATGAATTTTTTTAAGAAGAACGTAATATGTAACAGAGAAGATATTGTATCATGTATCATGTCACAGGGAAAATAAACAATGCTAAAGAATACTCGTATAGTCTAAAAAGAAAAGAAATGAGATTATGTAGGTTGCATGAATAATATTAAAATTTTAAACAATGGATGATGAACATAGTTATTATGATATTAAGATCCTATCTTACGGCAAATACGGTATAAATTATAAAATAAAGAAAAATAAAATAAATAATATAAATAATATGTGTATATCCTTGTCTTTAATCCTTTGTTGAGTAAGCAGATACAAATATAACTAATTTATGATTTTTTTTTCAACAAAATACTATTTTATCTCGTTATATGTACCTACTTACGTTGTTTTTTCTATACCGCGTAATGGAAATCACAATAGTCGAAAAGAAGTTGATATTGTAACAATAATGGTTGTCGTGCTTTTAGAGAATATCGACATCTTCAACCAAGAATGAATTTTTGCGAGTTTGATTATTTCTTAATTTTTATTTATTTTATTATTACAAAGTAGAAATTGAAATTGGAAATTGAAATTATTTAGTTATGAACACAGTTTTAGTTGAACTGTTGTTTTGACTTAAAGGTCAGCCTCCAAGTTGGTTCGGCTACGCTTATAAAAAAAATCTGTTGTGGCCAGCACAAGACCTCTCGCCATTTCCATATTAGGCTATATAAGTATTGTATTGCACTTCGCTTTCGAACCGTCGTTTTATAACAAAATATTACACAACTTTACCCAAATATTGTTTTTTATTGTATTTAACATGTCTTCTGCACACATATAATTCTAATTATATCTATTTTTCATTGTATGAGGAAGTTTCTAAATGTCAGAGATTGTTCCAATTCATTAACCAGATTGGCGGTATTTCTGATGGATATATGCATTTTACCACAATTTTACCTATAATTTCAAATATTTAATTAATAAAACAATAAGAAAAATTAAATATATATCCCAGAAAAAGCTATCAGAATGTCACTAAAACTGTTGATATTTGACAATGACATGTGTCATTTACAAACTATGTTATAAACATTGGAATTTGTCAACTGGTTTCCTTAGTGCCTTAGCCTCTGCGATTAGTTTACTCTATAAATTATAGTGTCTTTATCTCTAAATCTATACAAGATATAATAAATTTTTTAAGTGTATTAGATGGAGAATTTTATGTTCTTCAATATTTAATAAAAAAAACTTTAGAAGAATTTTTCTAAGAAACTATTACTTTCGGTTGTTCAATTGTTACCAAAACCTTTTCAGCTCTTCCCAGGAATGCAGTTAAATATTTTTTAAGTCTAATAGTTTTTGAGGAATCGTCCCTCCAACATCCAGACATACACACACACACACACATACACACATCTACACACACACACACACACACACACACACACACACAGACATCATTTTAAAAATGTTATAATCGGATTCCAGGGACCTTAAATTGTGCTTATTCAATAAAATCTGGATATGCGAATTTTAGCATGAATCCTATACCTCTCTTAGCGAGAGGTAAAAATTGGCAACTCTGATTTAGATCTTTATATATATGTATATGAGATGTGGCAATTAAATAACAATATTGATCTTAGAACATTGACAATGTAAAAAATTACACAAAACAAATATTGCCACCTTCAATGTACTCTCCTCCCCGAACCCTACACCGCCCGATGCGAATATTCCATTGTTGGAAGCAATGCCTGCATTTGGGAATAAAAGCTAGTCACACGGCACAAGGTCAAATGAGTATGGTTAATGTACCATGACGGTGATTTTGTATTTCATTAAAATGTCTTGCCGGACAGATTATTTTGTTCCGGCGCGTTGTCTTCATGGAAAATCCATCACATTTCAGCCCTTTTTCTTCTCACCCGTGCGTGAAGGGTTATCAAAACCTTCTTGTAATATGCTTGGTTAACGAAATGCCCCTCAGGCACCCAATCCATGTGAACAATCAGTCGCTAATCGTCTCCGATCTCTTTCCTTCCTTCTTTAAATCTTCTAAATTGCTCGAAAACTTGAGTACTAGATAGACCCTCATCACCATAAACATTCTTCAACAATTCGTACATTTCTGTAGCGGATTTTTTTAAGTTTCACACAGAATTTCATATTGACACTAACATAATTCCGACGGAGTACGAGAAAGTAGTTAACTTCAATCAAAGGCTACTGCCGAACTGTTTTCCTAATTATCTTGAAATTTTAACAGTGGATGGAGGGAAGATGACAAAGTAATATGACATAGCTTGCAATGTTGCCAAATTTGCAGGGAAGTCGGAAAAAATAAATGTCATTATTTAATTGCCACACGACGTATGTATGCTTACTAGAGATGCATTCGGGCCGGGCCGAGCCGGGCTTTGAGGTTTGGATCGACTCGGCCCGAAAATAAAAATTACCGGCCCGACTCGAAAATCGACTCGACAAAAAAATTAACTAGCCCGGCTCGAAAATTGACTCGAAATCGGGCCGGGCTTCGGGCCAGGCCGGGCCAAAGCTCGAAATTGGGTGCATCCGGCATTCCTAATGTTGATTTTTATGTTAAGGCGAAATGTTTAACTTTTTTCGTGTCAAACTTATAAAAACCCTCTACATTCTTATAACTTTCAACATTAGTTAACATAAGTAGTTGAAAAAGAGTCCCTTCTAGTGTAAGTTTGTTATAAAAATTAGAAACCTACGAGTATTTAACACTTTGTTTACTAAAAAATTTAAACAACTTTTTCACAAATCTTATATAAAAAAATATAATTTAATTTACATCCACATCATTTTATCCAACTTTGTTTGTGCTCAAAAATAGGACAAGAAATCATTATGGTAGGAACAAAAATCACTTTTATTTAAGTATACGAGTAATAAAAATAATAATAGCAACATCACAATATAATTATTATGCTTTAATGAATAACCTTGAATTCTTGAAGTCAAATAATACATTTTTATTTATTAATATGTGAAGTGTGTAGTTATTAAATCATTTTGATCCTTTTTCCAGATTAAGGAAACTGTGAATTTGAGTGAACTATAAAATTTTTCGGGCCGGCCCGAAAAGCTCGGATCTTCGGGCCGGGCCAAAATCAAAAATCCGACTCGCCTCGATTTTTAAAAATGATTAGCCCGATTCGGCCCGATAAAATATATCTTCGGCCTGGCTCGATGATCGACTCGTAATCGAGGCGGGCTTCGGGCCGGGCCGGGCCAAAGCTCGAAATCGAGTGCATTTCTAATGTTTACATTTTGTCCTTTGACAGTATGTATTAATTTCTCATCAATATTTATTTATTTACATATGAAAAGAAAAGATGCACCACTGGGAATTTCTCAAACCAATTATTATTTGCATTTTTCTACTAATTTATAACTATTTATAATTGAATGTCATCATAAATATATTACTTACACATCATCCGACGCAAAACCTGTAAGTGCAGGGTAAACCCCAACGATTACCACTCTTTATTTTACATAGTACAAGTTTTAAAGTCTTGTAAATTGATATCGTGGTAGTAGTCATGGCCAGAAAACTTGTTTCATATAGGGAAATACCTTTTGTCACAAAAGAACGAACTGGCTGATTTAGGTTGAAGGCTGGGTTTTTCCCACTGCATGTTCGTATGTGTAATGGTCGCAAAGCAATACGAACTTTTGACATTACAGTTAACGCATTTTTACTGGTAGGAAGATAATTGAAACAATTTGTGGTGATTCAGAGAATGAGTAAAAAATAACCTAAACCTATATACTCGTATGTCATTTGGTAAGTGAAATCGTGAAATCGTAAAAATTTCAACACAATACTCAAGAAATAATGTGCGTAAAATTTTTCGAAAATGCAATTTGCAACTCTGTTCCTGTGTACGAATATTTCCCACTGGTACTCATAAATTTTAAAGACAATGATTTGGCGATTATGAAAAATGAAATACAGCAATCTCTTCTATAATACGGTTGCTAAAATAGCGACCATATTCTTGTTATGTTTTTTACCTCCCGCTACCCTTGGTAAGGGAGGTATAGGGATCGTGCTAAAAATCTAATATCGAGATTTTAGTAAATGACTACGTTTTAAGGTCCCTAGAATCCATTCTTAACATTTTCACGATGATGTCTGTATGTGTGCATGTATGTGTGTGTGTGTGTGTGTGTGTGTGTATGTGTGTATGTGTGTATGTGTGTATGTGTACGAATTTTGTTTGCACTCTAACTCAAATACTATCATTCAGAAAATTCTGAAACCTTGTATTTTTACCCTATTCTAATAGGAATAGAAGCCATTAGATTTTGGTGTAAATCGGATAAACGGAAATGGTACTTTACTTGAAGCTCATAATGGGTTTTCTTCAAAAAATACCATTAAATGCCATTTTTTCGCATTGTATGTCTTATGAAAATTAAAGATTATTGAATTTTCTACAGGAATACATTAATACTTTTTCTATATATCTTACAGATTAATTTAAATATAATTTTTTTTATTAGTTGCGAAGCCTAAGATAAAAACTATTCCTTTGTTACACAGTTCATTTTTCAAATGAATGTAACTGACAGTAAATGTCACTGTCAGAAAACTTATCACTTCAAATTAATAATAGTGACATTTTAAAAAGAAAATAGTAAATAAAGCAATAGTTTTCTGCAATGGAACAGTTTGCAGCGTTAGTAAATACGTAGGTAGGTATGTATTTAAATTAATAAAAATTAAATAGCGGGCGGTTTTGTGTTGGCCACATCAGATTTTTTACGAACAATTTTTGCTGAAAAAATAAAATATGACTACGCCGTGTAATTTTTAAAATAAATTTAATCCAGCAGTCTATCCAAATGTAAAACAATCAATGACAGTAACAATTGTTAAGAGTTGTCAATCTTCTCAAGATAGTTAGTAGTAAGCTAACATTATTTATTATTATAACACTGATAGTAAAATACTATCTGGCCGAATAAACGGATATTTTACTCTACCTTTTCAACTTCAATTTCAGAAAAAAGTTATTTCAATTTCAGAAAAATATATTCAGTTTCGGAAAAAGTAAATTCAATTTCAGAAAAAGTAACTCCAATTTCAGAAAAAATAGTTGTTTGATATTTTATTTTAAAAATTGCACGGTGCAATCCCTCATATTTTATTTTTCTGTCTAAATCGTTACAGATATCACAACTTACAAAGAGACAGAAAAGTTTACTTTTGAATGTATCTTTCTGAAAAATATCAATTTTGCGTTATTGGCGTTGCCATTAAAAATTTATGGTCTAATCCCATGATGATCCCAAGTTTCATACACTATTGAGCTTCCAAATTATCAAGAGATGGCGCTGACGTCAAACGTCAAAATTCAAACGAATGGTATATTTTTCGCTGGCTTCCATAAGAGTACAATTGGTGTGAGACTAATTTTCGTAGTTTTTAATTTAATTTCGGATTTAGTATAATGTTTTTTTTGTTAATTTCGGTAGAAATGAATTTGATCTTTCTTGTAGTAACAATTTATTTATAGTTTTAATAATATTTTAGTTAATAGGGTTAATTTTAGTAAGTATTTGTAGGTAAAGAGTATTTTAGTCATATTTTAATTAACAGTATATTAGTTTTTTTAATAAAAAAAACATTTGATTTCCTTTATTTAGATTGTATTTCATTGCCGTAGTTGTACATATATTAAATTCTATCTACATAACTTTACTTTTATTTAATTGTTTTTCTTTCATAATGAACAATTTTCTTTGCTTAGATTTAGATACTATTTGTGGATTTGGGAATTGTAGTGTATCATCTAGAAATATGGTGGAAGGCCAGCAAGTAATAAATAGTGGCCACATAATATTATGTGGTAAATATTTTCGGAGAAAACTCCATCGTAACTTTAACCTATAAATTGCATATCTCCTAATATGTTCATTAATTTTTAAAAAATCAAAAACTTACCTATTATATTAGCAGTAATTCAGATACTACTAAGAATAAAACAATAATAGCCGAAGATAAAAGCGTATTAAAATTCGTATACAAGTAAATACAATCCCTGAATAAAACAACCTTCTTTGTACATGTACACTTCACTCATTTCAGAAATCTGCCACCAGTGGCGCATTGTAATTTTGGAAGCCCAATAGTGTTTCACTATAACAAACAGCATCTTAAAATCCATATGGTTTGTCACACCAAATTTTATTTATATCGGTGAGTTTAGTTTTGTTTTGGGCCTAGGAATCTGTGGTGAGACACTCTGTATATTATGTATTTTTTATAATTATACGTATAATGTATATGGGATGGACACGAAAAACAAGTTTAAAAAATCCCAAAAATAATAAGCAGCAATCGGCTGTTTGGGCTTCTAAAATCGCAGCCAGCTGGTTCAATAAAGTGGCAGATTAGGGCCTGTCCAATATTAAGTTATTATGAATGAATCATCAAATATTTTTTTTTAGATAAAGTGTCACTTGGAAAAATCAAAAATTTTCATGCACCACAAACAAATATCAACTGATTAATTACACAATTACTTAAACTGAAATCTGTAGAAATTTGTGCCAGCGAGACAAAAATTTATTGAAATTTAAACATAGTCCCTACCCAGTAATAACTAGAAAAGAACCATTAATTAATTATTCTACGTCTAATTGTATTTTTTACGTATTAACCTAAAAGGTATTGCCCTAAATTAAATCTAAACATAACATATGTTCCAAAAAAAGTAAAAGACTGAATATAAATTAATAGTCACGAGACACAAGTACCTAATGAAGAAAGTAAAAGTAGGCTGACACTGACAATGATAGTATAGCTATAAAATTTAAGAAAATAGCCTGAAGTATTTAAAAAGTTCTTTATAATATTTATGCAAGCAGCTTACTCTCATAAAAATAGAAAATTTCTAAATATAAATATTTTTGTTATCGTTTATAGCTAAAATTATTAAACTATAACATCAACATCCGACGTAAATACAGGAAAGAGAAATTGATATTTAATTTAAGTATACGAAAATTAATATATTAAACTGGGCATCTTAATTTCAATTTTTTATTTCCTTTTATTGAAACTTTTACTTACTTTCTTGAATACATCTAATGGTATCCATAAACTTAATTTTATATTTTAATTTCTTTACAACATTGCCGCTATATTATATAGTCCATCTATTGAGAACGAAAAGTTTGTCGCTGATAGAAAATTGTATTGTAATATGTAAAGTTTTTATTTTTTCACAAAATCGTTATTCATAAAAGTGATGTTTTTTTCTCACTTGTCGAAGTATAATACATGATTTTTTTTTTATTATATTAAGTACAAATGGAGATACGCGAACATAAAAAGAAAATATAATTTGAAGGTAGAAAGTTCATTAGATCGGGCGGAAAATTTCTTTTAAGACCATTTACAGTGCTTAAAAGTAACATTTTTAAACACTAGAGCTTAAAAATGATAGTTTAATGCGTAAAAGTGACAGTCTAATGCTTAAAATGTTACTTTTAGCAACGAATAGATGTACCTGACGTCTGCCTACTTTTTAATTTTGAAATATTCTAAATGTTGATATTTGATAGTAAATGATCTGTTTTAAAACGCTATTATAAAAAATCTTGTATGTAATACATTGCGAAATGTGTGTTTTAGGCACTTGACGTGTTGCATCACTCGCTTACGCTCGTGCGTACAAATTTCACGTCGCCTGCCTAAAACACTATCATTTCGTATCTTATTACATAAATAGCTATTAGAGCAAAATGTGTTAACCTATATGCACGATACAAGGCTATGGATCTTCAAATATTATGCACTTGTTTTTATAGGTTCGTTTGTTTAAATTTTAAGATTGCTTTAATGCTGAAACAACTTAAAGTATGTTCTTAACACCTTTGGTTTTAGGTGGTTCATATTATTTAATAAGAAATTATGTAAAGTTTTACATAAATTTATGGAATGTGGAAGAATAAAACGTACAATGCATATTTCGTAAAAGTCTCATTTTCGATAATTATGTTTTTAAATTAAAACAATGATGGTTTAATTTCCAAATATTGTATTGTAATATATTTCTTTAATTTCATAAGAAATTCTTCATTTTATGACAATACGAGTATATTGTTAGTGTTACTCTATATCCGTAAATATTACATCAACATGGAGCGGTACCGACAACAATCAAGGTTAAAAATAACTACTGTCGCAAATGATAAATTTAACACTATTATATATTTCAACATACAAGGAACGGAATTTAATAAAAAAAACTTGTTTTTCTTACTATTATTATTGTTTTGAATTGTATGGAGTAGTAATTAGGTATATTTGTAATAATAATCGTAAAGATAAAAACATAAATTAATGATTCCAAAATTTCCAAATATAAACCATTTTAATTGATAAAGATGTTTGCATTTTGAGGTATTCCCAAATTTTATATTTTATCAGTTTTATCAATGCATTTTGGGAAATTATAACCAAATTATTTTGATATGAGATTGTTGAACCAAAATATATCCGGGAAGCACGATACATAAATATTCAAACTTTCATTGATAGTTGATAATGTCTGGAATATTCTTCCAATAATTTATGAGATGACGCTATATCTGTATCGTTGAGGGGCCATAACTTATGTGTAATGTATGAAATAAAAGTACGTACAACCATATTAATAAAAAACTATAAATATACCCAAATTTCCGTCGACCCAATCGACACCCTCCTTCCCCACCTATGTTGAGGGCGGTTACAAGGCGTCACCAATCTACCTTAGTTGTAAATAAAGCACCAAAAGAGTCACTTTTATGCTATTAGAAAATTGGAAATAAGTTTCAAATTTATCCTCTGTGGAAATAGATAAAAATAAATAAGAAAACTGTTGTGGCCAGCACAAGACCTTCCGTTAATTTGATGTATTTTGTACAAATCCCATACCAAAAGTTCATTGGAAAAGATTCTATATATCCAGTAAAATTGTAACACGAACATAATACAATTTTTTACAAATTCCATACAGAAAGTTCCTTGGAAAATATTATAAATCCAATAAAATTATCACATGAATATACATTATGTATACTCATATAAATACTCTAAAAATGCGTACACTTACGTAACATTCTCTTTACAATCAAATAATATTACTACCAAGTTTATATCTCTATCCATTTTTAATTATTGCCCCAAAAGACAATATACCCCACATTTAGATAAAAACTTCAAAATTTTCAAAAATCTAATTTTTATGTATCTAGATACTTCTCTATACGCTGATTCCAAATTTTGAAACCGCAGATCGATATCTCTTTTCGTTCTCGAGATATTTAGATTCAAAGTTTTTCTCAAAATTGCCCATTTTTGGGTAATAACCCAAAAATGGGTCAAGATACGAATTTGGCGACAACACCATTCGATTCTACGGGAAAAATTACATAAGTACACCAATTTTCAGAATTTTTTAACACCGCATATAATCTCTAAAGCAAAATAACTGAAAATTGCCAAAAATCGCAAAAATCTAAGGTGTACCCCTTAGGATTTTTTCAGATTTTGGCCATTTTTAGGGGTTTTCAAGTTTTTATTCATAAAAAATGAACTGGTTGGAGAAAAATTATGAAAATTTCTATACTTATGTAATTTTGCCCGTAGAATCGAATGGTGATGTCGCCAAATTCATATCTCGACCCATTTTTGGGTTATTACCCAAAAATGGGCAGTTTTGAGCAAAATTTTGAATCTAAATATCTCGAGAACGAAAAAAGATATCGACCTGCGGTTTCAAAATTTGGAATCAGCGCATTGAAAAGTATATAGATACATAAAAATTAGATTTTTGAAAATTTTGAAGTTTTTATCTAAATATGGGGTATATTGACTTTCGGGGCAATAATTCAAAAATGGGTAGAGATATAAGCTTGGTTGTAATATTATTTGATTGCAAAGAGAATGTTTAGAGTATTTATATATGAGTATACATAATGTGATAATTTTATTGGATTTATAGAATCTTTTCCAATAAACTTTTGGTTTGGGATTTGTACAAAATACATAAAATTAACGGAAGATCTTGTGCTGGCCACAACAGATTTTTTTAAATAACTTTCTACTGTTTTAGCGGGCATCCGCGAAATTTTTTAACGGCCATCCTAATGTATGCACATATTTTTAGAATAATAAAGTATGTTACTCTTTATAAAATCTGTATATACCAAAAATATTTACGTTGACAAATGAATATCTTAGTTAGTTTTATTAAATTTTCGTTCAAAATTTATTGTTGTAAAAACCTGTAGGTCGTTCACTTCCGGTATATTTGGCTAATAATTATAATAAACTATCTGATTATTCGCAATAACAAGATAACCAATTAAGCAAAATAACTGGTTTATTCGATTAACCGTTCCATTGATTCCTTGCAAACCGCAATAAACTGGTAGGGGTAACCGGTTAACCGACTATTTTTAAGAACAGTAATCTGTACCATTGAGGGCGTATATGTATATACATACGTCACCTTACGGGCTCTCAAAAATTGGAAATAATTTTCATATTTTGAATTTGTCGTTGGACATAATCGAAATAAATTATTACATAATAATTAAAGAAAAAATCTGATGTGGCCAACACAAAACCTCCCGCTATTTAATTTTTATTAATTTAAATACATACTTACGTATTTAGTAATGCTTCAAACTATACTATGTTCCACTGTTTCCGAACACTAACTTCTATGTTTGACACACCCAGTCTTCTAATTATTTATTACGGATACTTTTACTCAATTGTCACATACAGCATCATCATATGGGGTACTCCATCATCTATATATGACGTATTTATTGTACAAAAGAGAGCATTACGTATTATTTCAAAACTACATCCTTTGAGTTCGTGTAGAGGTCAGTTTAAAAAATTAGGCATTCTAACTGTACCTTCAATTTACATTCTAGAAATTATTAAGTTTGTCTTGAAAAATTTCAGCAATTTCACCACCCTCAATTCACAGTATTCCACTAGACAAACAAATACAACTCTTCGTGTACCCAAACATAGAACCTCCGCCTATGAATATACTTGTGAATATGTTGGCATTAAAATTTACAACGCTTTACCTGTAAATCTAAAAAGTGGATCTCACAATTCAATAATAAAAGCTGTAAAACTGATATTAATTACCAAAGAGTATTATAACATTCAAGATTTTTTTGCAGACTGTACAAATAACCTCTTTCTTTAATAAATACACAATTGAATTGACGCTCGACTAATAACAAGAGTGAAGCTAGTCTGATCTGTACAAATGTTTTGTTTTCTCTGTTTATAAATTTTATTCGTGGTGTGTTTTTTTTTACTCAACTGATTTTACTTTCATATATTTATTTTATAGTGAACACAAATGTTTTGTTCTCTTTGTTTAAAAAAATTTTTTACTTGTGGTGTGTTTTTACCCAACTGATTTTATTTATTTATTATATATTTATTATTTTATAGTGATCGGTACAAATGTTTTGTTTTTCTTCGTTTAAAAATTTTATTCGTGGTGTGTCTTTCACCCATCTGATTTTATTTATTTATCACATATTTATTATTTTATATTGTGTTATGTACAAATGTTTTGTTTTCATTGTGTAAAAATTTTATTCGTGATGTATTTTTTTAACTATCTGATTGTATCTATTTATTATTTTATAATGTACTGTTTATGTAAATTATTTATCAATATGTAATGTAATTTGTTCTCTATGTTCACATTGCCAAATTGTTATTTGTACCATATGTTGCTCACAACAACTTAGTGTTTTTTTTTTATATAATGTGAATGTACTCACTTCAGGGTTTGTTTGAAAATCAGCTGTTGTAGCTGAAACAAATCCTATTGTGCTTTTATGTGCAATAAATATTATTATTATTATTATTATTATATTGCAAGTAACTATTGCTTTATTTCCGATTTTCTTTATTATTTAATATGTCACTATTATTAATTTCAAGTGATTAGTTTTTTGACAATGACGTTTACCTGTCAGTTACATTCATTTGAAAAATAAACGGTGTAACAAAGGAATTGTGTTTATCTTAGGCTTCGGGATTAAAAAAAGAAAAATAATTTTTAAATTAATCTGTAAAATATATAGAAAAAGTATTAATGTATACCTGTACAAAATTCAATAATCTATATTTTTCCAATGACGTTAAATGCGAAAAAATGGCATTTAATGGTATTTTTCGAAGAAAAACCATTATGAGCTTCAAGTAAACTCCATTTCCGTTTATCCGATTTACACCAAAATCTAATGGCTTCTATTGCTATTAGAATAGGGTAGAAATACAAGGTTTCAGAATTTTCTGAATGATAGTATTTGAGTTAGAGTGCAAACAAAATTCGTACACATACACACATACACACATACACACACACACACACACACACACACACACACGCACACAAACACATACACACATACAGACATCATCGTGAAAATGTGTACCAAGGGTAGCGGGAGGTAAAAAGTAAAACATGATGAATTCCAAAATGAATAATTTATTTATGTAGCATAATTTGTCTGTTAAATGAACGTTTTTCCTTATTATAGTAATACATGACAAATACATAGTAGCTATCTAGATTTAATTTATGGGAATTTTACAAAACAACAATAGCAAAATACAAATCTCATGCATGTTTATAATATATGTAGCAACAATTATTCGTAGTTTAATTATTAATTAAGCATCATTTTTAATCTCTAATTAGTCCATTTTTCGTTTATATAATATATGAGTGCGAAAATAAGAAAAAATATATAAAACAATTTCCTGTTAATCATAAAACTTAATTATAGCATACTTATGGATCACTTCTATATCTAGTTTATTAGGTAGGTTATTGTGTTAATAAAAGAAAGTATTTTTACATAATATAACCCCTACATATGTGTATAATTAATTTGTGTCGTAAAAAATTATTAGAAGGTATAGCGTCCTCTTCATTAATATTGAAATCGTGTCCCTTAGAAAATTCTTAATGGCAGTTACAAAACACAATAACACTTAAGAATTTTTCTTATTTTTAGCACTGTTCATTTTCCTTCCTTTGAACTTCGACGAACTTTTTTGCAAAATATTTGGAAATCAATTTCTAGTAATGTTTTGCAAACAACTAATAAAAGAATGTTTAGAGTTTGTAAGGTGTTGTCAAATCCGGAAGAAGTTTTCTTGACTAAATGTTTATAAAATGGTATTTTGTTAAAAGGAACATATTCATTTCGAAAATATAAATATTTCATATGTTTTTGATGCTTCACCCGTTATTATTTTCTGTATATTTTTGGACAGTAGGTAATAATTAATACTTTTAAATATTTCTACGGTATAGCTCTTACGATGATTCTTTTAAAAATAAATATTCTTTTGTTCTTCAGCAACGGTTCTGAGTCATTAAATATGGTTTCTTGTAGTTAAAATACTGTGGTTGAACAAAAATCGTATTATTGAAACAAATAGTAATTAATATAGTAAATATAAATTTACCACAGTGGTTACTTTTACATTTTAAATTAGATTTTATTAAAAATATAGAAAAATGTAATCAGGGCTTATTACTTATTTCCCAATAATGGCAATCTCACGAAATAATGCTATATTTCATAATTGGTATTTTGTTTTCAATTTTTCAATTCCTAGATTGGTTATTGATGAGTGGTGGTAAAAAAAAGAATTTTTTTTCTATAGCAGATTTTAAAGTGTGCTTTGTTCAACTCGAAATAGTTGACTAAGTGACATTTTAACCGCAAGGGTAGATAAAATAATACTTTAACAGCAAGGGTAGATAAAGAACTTTAATTTTTATTTAAATAAAAACACATTATACATTTTGGCGATTCATATTATATATAACTTCAATTGTATAAACATAAATAAAATGAAATTGTTTTCAAACAAATTCTATAACTACCACGTTACTGAGATTTTTAAATTTTTCTTAAATAATTTAATTTATAATCGGTTTTAATTTTTGCTCTTTAAAATTTGCTATAGAAAAAATTAGAATTTTACACATGACGATAAAATTATATTATCGACTCGCGAAATCGCTCGTGAATTAAACTTTCCGTTCGTCGATAAAATAAAATTTTATCGTCTTGTATAAAAAATAACTATTGACCATAAGGTTTGCTAAAATCCTATTAATTCCTAAGAGCAACGAACTTTAATTAACACATGAAAAAAAAATCTGTTGTGGCCAGCACAGAACCTCTCGCCATTTACAGTTTAGGCTATAAGTAGGTACATATTGTATTTAATATATCTTATACTCCCAAGGAATTCCAATTACATATATTTTTTACATGTTTTTATAATTCATTCTATGAACAATTTTTCTCCGACTCTTAATGTGGGTATTTCTGAAGGGTTTACTTAATATAACTATAATTTTAAATAATTAATAATAAAATAAAAAATATTAAATGTACTTTCCAGAAAAAGCCTTCTGTAATCTCTCTAACATATTTCTGTCAATTACAATCAAATTTATTATTCAACTGATTTCCATGGAGTTGTTTGGGCTGTGAGATTCATTACAACGGATTATTTTATATATTTATAATTCTCTATCTCTAAATTTGTAGAAGATATAGTAAAAATATTATATATTTGTATATCGGATAGAGAATTTTATATTCTTTAATATTTGTAATTAATAACACAAATTTAAAAAATCTGATGTGGCCAACACAAAACCTCCCGCTATTTAATTTTTACATACATACGTACATAAAATCATGCGATTCCCACTTAGGGGGTTAGCAAATACCCGGAAACAATAGTAACAATAAGAAAAGGGATAAAAGAGCTCAGCTGACTCACTTCACTCTTTAACAACATTCTTCTTTCGCCTTGTCCACAATCATCATAGCATTTATACATAAGAACATATTAAAGTGATCGATTTTCGGTAGCGAATAACCCCATCCGGACCACAATAATAGTTACGCAACAATCTTCCTTCGCCACACTTTCCTATCCATTTTTATTAATTTAAATACATACTTACGTATTAACTAACGCTGAAAACTGTTCCATTGCATAAAACTATTGATTTATTTACTATCTTCTTTTTAAAATGTCACTATTATTAATTTGAAGTGATTAGTTTTTTGACAGTGACATTTACTGTCAGTTACATTCATTTGAAATATGCACTGTGTAACAAAGGAATTGTGTTTATCTTAGGCTTCGGGACTAATAGAAAAAATTATTTTTAAATTTATCTGCAAAATATATAGAAAAAGTATTAATGTATTCCTGTAGAAAATTCAATAATCTTTAATTTTCACAAGACATAAAATGCGAAAAAATGGCATTTAATGATATTTTTTGAAGAAAAACCATTATGAGCTTCAGGTAAAGTGCCATTTCCGGTTATCCGATTTACACCAAAATCTAATGGCTTCTTTTCATTTTAGAATGGGATAGAAATACAAGGTTTCAGAATTTTCTGAATGATAGTATTTGAGTTAGAGCGAAGACAAAATCCCTACACATACACACACACACACACACATACACATACATACATACACACACACATACATACACACATACAGACATCATCGTGAAAATGTTAAAATTGGATTCTAGGGACCTTAAAACGTGGTCATTTACTAAAATCTCGATACGTGATTTTTAGCACGGTCCCTATACCTCCCTTACCAAGGGTAGCGGGAGGTAAAAAGCAAATTTAAAAAAATATTTAGAATATTTTTTTTAAGAATCTACTACTTCCGGTTGTTCAATTGTTACCAAAACCTAAAACAACTCTTCCCATTGATGTCAGATTGAAAAAACCGTAGTTAAACATTTTTTAAGTCTTACAGCATTTGAGAAACCGTGGTTCCAACATCAGCTTCAGTTCATTGAAGAAGTCTAGTACATTTTAAGAAATTGTCAAACAATATCATATTAACCATTATTCATTGTTTAAGAATGATAAACAATGCCACGTATCAACTCGCTTCGTTATACTTTTGTTTGAAGGGATGGTTCAAAAATGAGGTACACAAAAAAAGTGAACAACCTAGGCGTACAAATTCATTATTACTTATTTTAAACTTATTTTCAATTCCCTGCCCTCAGTTCTTGTTTTTGAGTCTGTTTACATTTTCCTGCAATCCGAATTTCCTGCAACGCGTAGGAGTGAGACAGCACGCCGGGCGCTGTACGCACTTTCTCTGTCTGGCAAGGTGGGCCCCGGCTCGAACGGAGTGCTTATAAGCGGGATTCGAACCGCGAACCCGCGCAGTTCTTCGCGTGTCTCTAGTAGTGTTGGTGTGTGACTGTGATTTGAAGGACTAGAAGGATACGGTGAGTGAACAGAATAGTGTTCACTGAACACTTTTGTTATTAGAATCATAAGGACGATGGTGTTTAAATGCAATTTCAAATTTTTAATCTGTGTTATTAAATTGCTAATCTTTTTGATTGTGGTATAAATTACTGGATATTTCAGGCTGTATCCGATGTCGCATTTTGGTATTTAGTAGTTAGGAATTAGGACTTCTTCATATAATACAACTCTGAATAGCACACTAATGATATCCATATATCCAAATTAATTCAAGCTTCAGATTAAATATTAATATTATATTTCATAAAATAGAAGCTAAAAAGCTATTCTTTGACAGCAAATTTGATGTTTTGCACGAATTATAGCAACGAACATGATTTGTTTAATTAGTGCGCGTCAACTTCATGGCATAGTGTGCTCCTGCAAAACCCTAAAATCTAATTCCTAAAATCCTAAATAATAGCGTTCTTTGGGGTATATAAATTTAGGATTTAGATATTAGGGTGATAAAAGTGCAACATCGGATACAACTTCAGTCATACAGCTTCTATTGTTATAAAACTGTCGTTTTGGTGTGCATGTCTCTCAACAGGGTTAATAGTAGGATCTTATAGTTTCATAAAGGTGTCAGTGTATACCGAAACATCGGTTTTGTAAGAAAAAATGCTGTATGACAGCGAATATTTAGCACTATTAAATTGTTAAAAAAAATTGAAAAAAAAATCATAGACTATTACTTTTGTCCAATGATAGTTGTTACATTGAGGTTCGGTATTTTATTTACACAATTTATGTTATAGTACGAACGCTTATATTTTAAGCTAACAAATAGTTTAAATGAAAGATATATGTTTAATATTATAATTTTCTATCTATAATCTATTCAACTAAGACCATTTTTAGACATCAACCACTGAGGTTTACATAAAAATCAAGTTTTCAAAAGTGAATGCGCTGTCGTTTTTTTTTTTCAAAAAATAAATAAATATAACAACGAATAGAAAAATGGAAATGAACAATAAAAATACGAAATGACAAATGATTTTCGAAATGCTGTTTTTAATTTTTGTTATAATGCTCGAAAACTCTAAAGAGAAAAAATAAAAGCAAATGCGTTTGTCAAAGATAAAAAAAAAACATTTTTTCACCAGCGGGAATAGAAATCAATATACCCTGATATCAAAATCATAATAGAAGTAAAACATTTGGGTTCTAGGAGAAAAATATGTCAAAAGTGAACCCTAGAATGTTTACATTATTATGAATGAGAGTTAAGTTGCCTAATTCAGAAGCTCTATGAACAATTTTCTGGGATTCTTTCAAGGATTCTTCGCTGTATTTTTGGTAGTCAATTTTAAAGAAAATTCAAGTTTGCTTATAATCAAAGTTTGTGTTATCTAGGTGTGAATCTCAAAGGCTATTAATTTCTTAAATTAATTGAATTATCGTAGATGACAGTCGAATTGCTCCACCACCACTTGAAATTTAAACTTGGTTTTATTTAGTTGGCCAAATAAATTAAAAATAAATAAATAAATATATCATCACGGCATATTACCCATTTCTAGGTGTGCCAATCTGCTTATCGCAGATATCGGTAACGATGATGACATATTTGTATCGTGCGAGAGCTTACCAGGCGTCACCTCACGGGCACTCATTGCTGGCGTGGAGAGTGCACCATAGGGGTCACTTTTGTGCCATTTAAAATTCGAAATATATAGCGTTGGTAAATTAATTATAGATGTTAATTCCAATTAAATATTTTTTTACAGTGTAATATTGAATTGACTAACTGAATAAAACCAAGTTTAAATTTTAGGTGTTACTGGTGCAACAGGACATTAGTAGGTACCAGTAAAACAAAGAAAATGTTATCATGTTTATTATTTTTTTAACTTTAATATTTGACAAAACAAATTTTAGAAAAGAAAATTAGAAAACATAACTAAATTTTATTTAATTTATGTGCATGCATTTTTGAGTCTAGATTATGACACCATCATTACCTATTTACAAAAATATAAACATATAGAAAGAAAATTTCAAAAAAAAAACTTGCAGTAATTTAAAGATATTTATAATTTATTTCCTTATCTACTAAACTATTGGAGTAATCATGAACTTGGAAAAAGTTAATTTATTAGAAAATACAGTTAACTAGTTTAGCAATGTGGAAAATAAAGTCAATTAAAGAAAAAATCGAAAGGATTTTTATTTTATCCATTGATACTCATTAGCGGAATTGTATGCAATTATTCTTATAATACAGGAAACTGAGGAAGTCACGTGACTATTTAAAATTGATATCAAATTTGATTCGTGGTAGATAGTGTATTGTTTGTGTATGTTTTCAATAACTGTACAAAATCTTTATATTTCTTAGAATTTTATTTTTATTTAGTGAGGTTTCAGGATCACAATTACTGAAAAGTAATTTTTCTGAAATTGTCATTGTAATACCCAGAAATTAACATTATAAAATACGTCATTGTAGGTTGTAGGATTTTATGAGAAATAAAAGACCATAAAATATATAACCGCAGAAAATGTTCTGCGCAAATGAAATATAATTACAATACTTCATTGTAATGAAGCATCAGTTATACTTATTGGCGCAATTTAGAGGCACGACATTCCAGTGCAATGGTAAAAGCTTCGAAAAATCGGAACCATTCCATGCCTTTGGAATAAAAAAATTCATCCCATGACGATTGAAATAAAAAAGATGATGTACTGAGAAAAATTGTTGAGATTTTGATGTAAACCCTGCGAAAGCTAAAATATTATAAAAATATTATAAATTTAAAAATGTATGTACTTTCTTTGTATTTAATTGTACCGGACGTGCTGTGCATGTAAATACTTTTCAGTCAATAAATAGTATATTACATCCGAGGTGGGAGATGTTTCATTACAGCCGAGGGCTTATGTATATTGAGATAATGCGCGAGGCTGTTATGAAACTCCCACCGAGGTTATGTATACTATTTTATTCACAATCATCCTCATTTTAAATCAATAATTTTCAAAATAAATCAATGAATTATAACCTTTAATTTTATTAATATTTTGATAGTTGTCTTAAAATTTGTTTAGCCTACTTAATTATGGGGATCTACGGCAATGTTGCTAGGCAACCCCTAAACATTACCAACCCAAAAGATGGAAGTGAAATCTGTTATTTCCAACCCAAGAGATTGTCATTAAAGTTAGGAATGACGTATTTTCCAACCTCCAAAAGGTTAGGAATCTGTATATTACTATAATGATTGTGAATAAAATTATTATTATTATTATTATTATTATTATTATTATTATTATTATTATTAAGTATTTTTTGGAGCTCAACAATTGTAGTCAATAATCTTTGCATGTGAAAACCATAAGAGAAGAAAAAGGCAAACATTTAGAGGGACGAACAAAATTTGCAATAATGTGACAGAACATTTAGGTACATAACACAAAAATGTCATAATTTCTCTTTCAAAATAGATAAAACATAAGTTACAGAAGATAACGAGTTCGAAATTCGATCACGGGCGCGTTGTAGCGAATGTGCCTCGGAATATGCGAATGAACTGACCACGTTTTAATGTCTCTAGAATTCGATTTTAACATTTTCTCGTTAATCTCTCTCTCTCTCTCTCTGTGCGTGTGTGTGCGTGTGTATGTGTGTGTATGTCTATTTGTATGTATATGGATTTTGTCAACGTTCTCACTCAAATACTATCATTCTGAAAATTCTGAAAACTTGTATTTCTTTAATTGAATCTCAAAATGGCTTTTCTTCGAAAATTACCTTTAAATATAATTAACCATATAGAGTTCAGATTTCAAATTATTAATTTAATTAATTAATTTAAAAAGAAAATTGTAATAGTAAATAAAACAATAGTTATATTACACGAATGCAAAAGGTATGTATTTAAATTAATAAAAGTTAAAAAAAATATAACACTTGGTTTAGTTTCACAAGAAAAGTGTATTTTTACTTTACTGTACAATTTCGCCAGTTGTGGCGTCATCAGAAGTACTGGCGGGAGGTATAGTACGGGTTTTATTTATAGAAACAGTTCACAATATCTATGAAGACAAATTTTTGACAGAATAATTTGTTTGCAGTGATTAGTGTTTTTATTCTGTCCGTTTTCATGATTTTTGTGTATTTTTCTAGTCATACCAAACCCAAATAACAAAATGTCAGCAAAACTCGTTTAAGAATGAAACTCCTTCTAGCATCAATAAGAATGTCATTGTAATCCCGAAAGAGAAAAGTATTATTATGCCTCTAGTTGGTTAAGAATATATTTTTATTAGCAGAATTCGGCAATAATGATATATCCGTTGACAGCGCACCCGGTTCGTCTGAACTAAGGTTAATTTATAAAATCGTATTTTTAACGATTATTTAAAAAAATTGTTTCTTTCAAACTCTGACTTCTTTGCAAATACGTATTACTTAATCAAATGTTTTTATATGCTGGATTAGCATTTCCTGTTAATGACACCAAATACTATAGAAATCACTGTAACCTGAATAAATCAAAGAAAAATGCTGACAGACATATCAAGAGTTATAATTCCCAACTTAATAATTTCTCTTCGTTGTTTATGACCAAAATGATTTACTTCCTTATTATCTTACACTAGATAATAGAATGTCGACACAAATTTATTCCAAAAAGTCGCCCGAGGGCATTTCTCCAATAATATGTCATTATCGAGCTGTAAAACTTAGTTTATGTATCGTTTGGTTATTTGTAAATATGTAATTAATTAATTGGTGATCGAATTGATAGATCAATGTTCCAAAATTGAGAATTTAGAGATTTGAATGAAAGTTGTTACATAAATTAAAATATTAAACTTGGTACATTCGTTTAAAGTAAAAGTAGATTACATATTTCTTATATGAGTCAATGCTAGCTAACACTGGTGACCAAAAACATCTGACCTGTCAATTTTAAATAATTAGTTAAATTAATGTAAATTTTACACACTGATATTAATTGGAAATTCATACAAATATTTATGAGTGTTCTGATTATCAGTAATATGCAGCCTTGACTAAAACTGTTATAGATCGTTTTTAAACTATAGATTGTTTCAAATTCACCATTATTATGTTGATTAATGGTCAACTGATTAGGAAATCAAGTTGATTCGTAAATCAACTTTTGTTTTCTGATTGATTTCTGTACAAAGTAATCATGATCAACAGATTCACAGTTTTGTTTTGGTTTTTGATAGTTAATGTAACTGTCATATAATATTATTCGTGGTAATTATACTTTCCGTTAAAAAGTATTAAGAAATATGTAAGTTTTTAATTTTCGTATAAAAATATTATGTTTTTATTTTGATGTAGGTAGAAATTTACACTGATTCCAATAAAGGAGTGTTTTTAAATATAGTGAAAATGAAAGAAATAAAAGTATATTTAAAAATAATGAAACCATTGAGGTTTTAAATAAAGATAAAGAAGAAGCATGAGACAAAGTTACAAGTGAGTACAACAGCCAGAATTATATAAATATGCAAATTAGGATCTGATCAAAGCTTGATTCATAGAACAGGGCGAATCAGTTGATCATTGATTTTAATTAGTAGATTAGCTTGATTTTTACCTCTCGCTAAGAGAGGTATTGGATTCATGCTAAAATTCGCATATCCAGATTTTATTGAAGAAGCACGATTTAAGGTTACTAGAATCCGATTATACCATTTTTAAAATGATGTGTGTGTGTATGTCTGGATGTTGTAGGGACGATTCCTTAAAAACTATAAGACTTAAGACCTATTTAACTATGAATTTCTCAATCTGATATTCCTGGGAAGAGGTGAAAAGGTTTTGGTAACAATTGGACAACCGGAAGTAGTAGTATCTCAAAATAATTCTTCTAAATATTATTTTTTGAAAATTTTTGTTACTACTAATATTGAAGAACATAAAATTCTCCATCTAATACACTTAAAATTTTTGTTATATCTTGTATAGATTTAGAGATAAAGACACTATAGGCCGTATGTCTACGGATCGAGTTCCAAAGAGGAAAAACTTCGTTGATTTTTATAACTGATAGTTAATGAAAATAAATAAATAACAGCAATTACCATGACAACGCAAACTTATTTTTTGGGACTTATGGAATAATTTTCAACTAAAACTGAATTGGCCTTTTCGGGACATCCAAAAACTTTTATCAAGAATACATTTTTTTGTAAAATAAAAAATAAAAAAGTTTTTCCTCTTTGGAACTCGATCCGTGGACATACGGTATAGAGTAATCTAATCGCAGAGGCTAAGGCACTAAGGAAACCACCTAAAAAATTCAAATGTCTATAACATAGTTTGTAAATGACAGATATCATTGTCAATGTTAAAACACAACAGTATTAGTGACATTCTGATAGCTTTTTCTGAGAAGTACATTGGAAGAATCTCTGACATTTAGGAACTTCCCATACAATGAAAAATAGATATAATTAGAATTATGTGTGCAGAAGACATGTTAAATACAATAAAAAATTATATTTGGGTAAAGATCTGTAATTTTTTTGTTGTAAAACGACGGTTTGATTGCGAAGTGCAATATAATACTTATAAGCCTAATATGGAAATGGCGAGAGATCTTGTGCTGGCCACAACAGTTTTTTTTTATAGTGAATTGGAATGATATAGAATCAGCGTTTATCTGTAGGTCAACTCACGATCAAAGAACGGTGAATTCGGCCGTTACAAATTTGTAAATCTGTAAAAAAGCATCTATTTTGTTTATTACTATAAAATTATACATAAGAATGTCACTCTTCGTTCCGATTTTGTTTATTATTTGCAGATTTACAGATCTGTAACTAAGAGTTTTGTTCAGAATAGAGCCATTAATATAAGTACGACAAAATCTATATAGGCACTCAAAGGAAAAATTAGAAAATTAATTAAATTAAAACTCGTTTAATATATGTAATTTGTATTCAGCATAACGAGAAAACAAATTGCGCATATGGTCAAATTTCATAAGTAAAGCAGTTTCTTTGGCAATGATAACAAAACAAAATATTGTTTCACTTTCAGAATAGTTTACTGGAAAGTTTAAAATTTTGTTGACTTCTAGACCTAATCGTCTGCATCTCCTCCGCCATTGATCTTGACTTTCATTAGTTTTTTGAGACATTGAATTTCTTAAATATGCGTGGTTAGTGGGATTTCACGCTCTTTATGGTTTTATATGTAAAATTATAAAGTGAAAACATCTGATGATAATTAAGTTTTTATTGTACGCAACATAAAAAATATAAAGATTCGTATATAAATATGTATAAACTTGGTAACTGTTCTGACACCGTTCAAAGAAAGGTCATTTTTACCTCTCGCTAAAAGAGGCATTGGATTCATGCTAAAAATTGCTTATTCAGATTTTAGTGGATAAGTACGTTTTAAGGTCCCTAGAACCCTATCATAACATTTTTATGATGATGTCCGTGTGTGTATGTGTGTACATGAATGGCTGTAGGAACCACGGTTTCTCATATACTGTAAGACTTAAGATATATTTAACTGCGGTTTTCTCAATCTGACATTACTGGGAAGCTGATTAGATTTTGGTAACAAGTAGACAACCGGAAGTATTAGTTTCTTAAAAATAAATTTCTAAACATTATTTTTTGAAAATTTATAAATAAATATATCATCATGGCATATTACCCATTTCTGAGTATGCCACAATCTGCTTTATCGTAGACATCGGTAATGATGGCGATATATTTTACCGTGTGGGCGCTTACCAGGCGTCACCTCACGGGCACTCATTGCTGGCGTGGAGAGTGCACCACAGGGGTCACTTTTGTGCCATTTAAAATTCGAAATATATGGCGTCGGTCGGAATCGAACCCGGTTCCCCCAGGTTCGCGACCAGACTCTCAGGCACGCGGCTACGGGACCCCATTTAAATTTATGTTATTACAAATATTAAAGAATATTATAATCTCTATCCGATACATTTAAAAATTTTATTATATCTTCTACAGAGTTAGAGATAAAGAAATATAAATACATAAATTAATATGCTGTAATGAATCTCACAGCCCATGGTAAACAAGTGGAAAAATTAAAATGTTTGTAATTGACAGATAAATGTCAGTGTCAAAAACCCAAAAACATTACTGAAGACTTTTTCTGGGGTCCCGTGGCCGTGTGCCTGAGTGTCTGGTCGCATGGCACACCCAGAAATGGGTAATATGCCGTGATGATATATATAAATAAAAAGTGTTTTTGTGTGTACCAGAAATGTTAAATATGTACAATACTTATATAACATAAAATGGAAATGGCGCGAGGTCTTGTGCTGGCCACACAGAGTTTTTCTTGATATTTTTCAAGAACCTGCTTTTAAATTACTGGTTTTGATTTTTCCCATAATGAAGAATATTTTAATAAACAAGATTTACAATTAAATTTATTTATTGTTTTTCCATGTCATGTTATTGAAAATTCCCATATATGTGGATATATTTTTAGCAATAAAATTTAAGCAAAGAAATTTCAATATATAATTTAAACATTTATGCGTACCTGTATAATTTTTCCAAAAACATGATTCTCGAACAGCTTTTTAAATATGTAAAACATAAATATAAAAAAATCAGCTCCATCAGTCTCACGTTTTGATGTCACAACAAATAGATTATGACATGTTTATGACAAAAAAACAAAAAAATTATGAAACTTTTATTGAGAAAGTATGTTTATATTCTTTTACGGCAATTTACATTATAAAAAACTTTATAGAAAATATATTTTGTATGGTCATGTGTTTATTAAGTGTTTTGTAATGATTAAGACGGCCTTTTTACTTCCCGCTTATGGATCGTGCTAAAATTCAAAGAATTACATTTATTCATAATTATTGTTGTAATATACAGATTTTTAACCTTTTGTGGGTTGGGAAAAACGTCATTCCTAACTTTAATGACATTATCTTGGGTTGGAAATAACAGATTTCACTTCCATCTATTGGATTGGAAATGTTTATATAGAGGTTGTCTAGCAACATTGTTATAGATCCTTATAATAAAGTAGGCTAAAACAAATTTCAAGAGAGCTGTCAAAAATATTAATAAAAATAAAGGTTATAACTCATTGATTTATATTGAAAATTATTTATTTAAAATGAGGATGATTGCAAATAAAATAGTATTCATAACATCAGTGGGAGTTTCACCACAGCCTCGCGCTTTATCTCACATCGAGGCTTCATACATACATACATAAAATCACGCGTTTCCCACTTAGTGGGTTAGCAAAAACCCGAAAACAATAAGAAAAGGGATGAAAGTAAGAGCTCCACTGAATCACTTAACTCTTAAAAAACATTCTTCTTTCGCCTTGTCCAAAATCATCATAACATTCATACAAAGAACATATTAATGTGACCGATTTTCGGTAACGAATAACCGCATCCGGACCACAATAATAGTTACGCAACAATCATCCTTCGCCACGCATTCCTATCCATGCACACTTCTTTCACCTCAGCCACATTCATAAACGTATTCATACATAATAACATATTAAAGTGACCGATTTTCGGTAGCGAATAACCGCATCCGGACTACAATAATAGTTACACAAAAATCATCTTTCGCTACACATTCCTGTACAAACATACTTTGTTCTTCTCGTCCACATAAAAGTTCAGCTGTCTCTCCATCTCATCTTTGGCACAACAGCCCTTGTAGGGCCAAGGCCTCAAGTACCATAGGTACTCGTTTCGTGACCGTAGTACTAGAGCAGTCGGTGTGCTGTCTCTCCAATCTCATAAAATATTCTTACTAATCATACATCTTCACACCACAATAATTACGAAACAATCATCCTTCGCCAAACATTCCTATCCAGGCAAACTTCTTTCGCCTCAGCCACATTCATAATCGTATTCATACATGCTCTTCTTCTCTTTCCACTCGGAAACTTACGCTCCTTCAAAACACTACCAATCACATCCATCCACTTACACACTGGACGGCCACGCAATCGAACACCCTCAACTTTACCAACATATATGCACCTCGGATGTAATATACTATTAAATGTCATTGTTTCGCAATTTATTTTATTATATTATTATTATATTTATTCTTGCCTAACCAGCTTGGAATCTACATATTATGTATATTTTACAATAAATTGTGGTACCACATCAAAAATTAACCCCCCGTTTTTTGATGACTTCCTTCATCCAATCTTGTCCCGACCCTATTTCGTCTAACAGAACCGTTTCTTTTCTTCCTTCCCTAGTAACTTCCCTGCACGAAATCCTTAAATGCCTGACAGTTTCTTCTTCTCTCCCGCCTAGCCTGCAACTCCTCTCATCACTTGATAGCCAGTATTTATTGTTCCACATCTGAACCTGGCAATCATCTTGATGTTTTTCTTTTCATCCAATAAATATCTTGGTATTGACGTCGTTTGTATTAGTTTATTGTTGTAATTTGAGATGTTTATCTTACTTTGTTGTTTATTTATTTTATTATAATTTTTTTTAAAAAAGTCTTTAGTTACTTTTCCAAAACCACATGTGAGCTAATAATTCTTGTTGTTAATAATGACATAATTGAAGTATTGTATAAATCTATTATAGAATGAAACAATAGAACCATAAAAATATTCAGTCACTGTCAGTAGACAAAGGATCATAATTAGCTGCTACAAATAAACCATAATAGCGCATGAAAATTCCAATTTCCTGTATTACATCATTTTTACGACTTATTCAGAGTGGTTTTACTTAATTAATAATATGAGTCAGAATACAGTTATCTACGTATAATTAAATGGAAATGCGTAGAAGAGAAATGTAACTAAATTTAATCGGCAATTAAATTTGGCTATTTCTTTCTTCTGTTCTTCGGAAGCTTGTAATTAACCTATATTCTTATACTCAATTTGTCAATGTGGTTAACACTTTTATTAATGAGATTTCTGTGAATATATTTACATAAAATCATAGGTTTTTGAACTTATAAATGCAATGAATATTTAAGCTAATTATAGGCATTTTTGGAAGTAATTCCAGGGTTACCCGATAAGTTAATATACAAGACTTGTAATTGTAATCGTGTTTATAATGATAGTGTTCGTATAGTAAAAAATTGTGGTAATGACAGAGCGATGTTTATGTTTAGAAAGTACTATCATCCTCATTTTAAATCAATAATTTTCAAAATAAAATAATGAGTTATAACCTTTAATTTTATTAATATTTTTGACAGCTTTCTTAAAATTTGTTTACTCTACTTTATTATAAGGATCTATGACAATGTTGCTAGGTAACCTATACATAAACATTTCCAGTTCAAGAGATGGAAATGAAATCTGTGATTTCCAGCTCAAGAGATTGTCATTAAAATTAGGAATGACGTATTTCCCAACCTCCAAAAGGTTAGGAATCGATATATTACTATAATAATTGTGAATAAAATTTATTATGTTTATATTTTTTCTTCTGATGCGTATCTAATTACCCTAAAATAGTAATATATAGTTTATTTGTGAATATATTTGCATACATTTGCAGGTTTTTGACCTAATAAATTAATAATGTTTTACTTACTAATTTTTGCAATGAATAAATTATCACATAATTAACATTGATATGTCAGCGAGGATATCAGGTATGATATGATAAGTTGAATATTTCGAAGTTTAATTGGCTCAAAATTGGACACTGTGATGCACTCTTCACTCCAGCAATGAGTAACCATGAGGTGACGCCTGGAAAACGCTCGCACGTTATAAATATATTATCATTATCGATTTCTGGGTACAAAGCAGATTGGTACACTCAGAAATGGGTAATATGCCGTGATGACATATATATATATATATATATATATATATATATATATATATATATATATATATATATATAATTTATTTTAAAAATGCAGTATAGGTAATGATAAATGATAATACAGTCGGAGTAAAAGAAAATTAAATGAACATTTTTATAAATTACAAACAGTATGTATATGCAATGGAAAACAATGTTTATTCAGTTAATATAAAAAAAAATACATTTTGATTTTTTAGAAAAATTATATGTATATACCTAGTAATTATATAAATTGAAACATTATATCGAGTGTTCCCAAAAAACCTATTTCAGTTATCTAAAACTAAATTCGATTTATAGAGAGGCGAATTTTATTGAAATTGATGACAAATGCCTAAAATTTAATTCGATTAAAGGAAATTTCGATTACATATAAAAGCATATACAATTGAACATATCCAAAAAATAATTCGATTTAGAGAAAAATTCAAAGAGAGAGTTTGATTTAGAAAGAGTCGACTGTAATCCTTTTGAAGTTTGGACAAAGCATACTTACTTATTAATTGGGACATTATCGAAATATCTTCTTTTATAAAGAAAATAAAAAACTCTGGGAAATTAAAATTTAAAAAGTGTCCCTTACTACTTGTAACATTGTATTCGCAAATTTAATTTGGTAAGAAATATTTCTGCATTACAAAAAAGCTATTATTTCATTAATTGAATTTTTAATAAACGCGGAAAAAATTCTGAAATTTACTTTTTCTAAAATGTAGCAGTAGTAATTTCGGTACCTGGTATTATTTTTCCAGAATTTACGGAATCGGAAAAAATCTTTTATCACTATATAACTCAATCAAGCGTACATAAGCATTTCGTTTTCTAATCACTTCTTGTTCTTATTTTCCTGATTTCATTGCCGTCTGCGACAGTCACTTGTCTGTTCCAAAAAAACATTCCATTGGCTTCGCTTTTGTTTGGCGATTAGTTTTTGTACAATATTTAGAAACAATTTCGGATAGATAACAGTAAAAAGTGAATCATTAAATAATTGCAGATATATTTTTCGTTTTTCAACAATACCTACTAGACTAGAGCGTAGAAAGTTATTACATAAACTTTTTGACAGTCAAAAGAAAGTGGAAATATGTGGTACTAATTAATATTTACATACAATGAACAAGTGTTTCGATTATGAGTTGACAGGTTAGATGTTATGTATAGAAAGTCATGATTTTGTACGATTTTTTTTTAAAACTAGATTGCAGAAGTAGATTTAGATTTTATAATTCTCTGTTGCTACAGTAACTTCGAACTAACTTAACTACTAAAAAATGAGTATTAACAGCTGTTTACATGGTTATAAATAAACTTATTAAGTAGCGAAGTTAATAAATTTGTTGAGGAAGATTTATGTTTGTATAATTAAATGGTATTATTAACTCGTCATAAATCATATAAAATGTTTTTATTTTTAACATTACTACAATATCATATCTTTATAAATATATAAGTTGATACTGCTTATTTGATGTAAACATCAGGTATTTTTCGAAGAAAAACTATTTTGAGCTTCAAGTAAAATGTCATTTCCGGTTACCTGATTTACTTACTCTAAAATCTAATGGCTTCTTTCCATATTGGAACAAGGTAGAAATAGAAGGTTTCAGAATTTTCTAAATGATAGTATTTGAGTTAGAGCGTAGACAAAATCCACACACACGCACACATATATATATATATATATATATATATATATATATATACACACACACAGCCATCATCGAGAAAATATTAAAATTGGATTCTAGGGACCTTAAAACGTGGTCATTTACTAAAATCTCTACATGCTATTTTTAACATGATCCCTATACCTCCCTTACCAAGGTTAGCGGGAGGTAAAAAACAACCCACCTCCCATATTATTAATATTTTTATAGACGACCATTGTGATAAGTATGACATATCAACGTAGTATCCTAACACTGAAAGTTGAACTTATTATTCATTTGTCAGCTGTCCGTACATTTGAACCTAAATTTCAGTTTTGTAAAAAAAGTACAATTTATTTAAGCTCGTCTAAAAACTAATGTTCATAACTTGAATGAAATACAAATATCTTAGCTCGTGTGTATTGACTTGCACTCCGCTACGCGTCGTGCGTCAATTTACAGTCGCATGATATTTGGTATTTTTCATAACCTGTTACGAAAATAACTATTTACTTCTATACCAGTAAAATATGTCTATAGAATTATATTAGCGTAATAAAATTTATTGCATATGTATATGAAAATTTAACATTCTCCAAATAAAAAATGTGTTTTATCGCTCAAAAGTGTAATGTTGTGTCAGAGTGTCTGGTCGCGAACATGGGGATCCCGACCGACGCCAAATATTTCGAATTTTAAATGGCACAAAAGTGACCCCTGTGGTGTACTCTCCACGCCAGCAACGAGTGCCCGTGAGGTGATGCCTGGTAAGCGCCTGCACGGTACAAATATGTCATCATCATTACCGATATCTGCGATAAAGCAGATTGTAGCATACTCAGGAATGGATAATATGCCGTGATGATATATTTATTTATTTATTTATTTATTTATTTATTTATTTATTTATTTATTTATTTATTTATTTATTTATTTATTTATTTATTTATTTATTTTAACAGCAGATCACGGCCCACTGCCAGCCGAAATATGTAATTTATATTTTATTACATATTTTATTCAGTGCGAATATTACCATCTCAAGTTAAAATTTTAATTCCAATAAATAAACAATATTAAGTCGTATTATTGACAACAAAGATAAATTTGCCATTTGGCAGTTCATTTCGTTTCAGTTTTGTTCATTTAACTGGTAATTAAAATATTAACCGGAGATTGTACGATTGGCAATTAAACAAATAAATAAATTGAAAAACATGTAGTCATTTTATATACTCAAGTATTAAATTTATTTTTACCATGGAATTTAGAAAAAAATCGTATGAACATTAAAATAGTACTTTTATGTCTACTTGGCCATTATTTTTTCTTAAATCAGATATAATATAATAATCATACAGTGAGTATTTTTTAATGTGAAACATTGGGTTTGTCATATACATGGTTACGACTTGACATTTGATTGACAGAAATGTATTTGCCCGTTCCATTTAAAATGAAACATAGGGAACGAATTTGACATTTGATAAGACGTCAATAGCGGTTAATTTTGTTTAAATAATTATACCTGCATTCTAAATTAAAATTAGTTGTAGAAAAAATATAATGTGCACCTTGTGCCCGAGTAGTTTTCTGACTCGGCTAAATTTCTTGAAATATTTAAATATAAAACTTCTGTCAAATTCATTCCCCATGTGTCATTTTAAATGAGATAGAAAAATACATTGCTGTCAATCAAATGTCAAATCATAACTTATCTGCCATATTGACAAGATGCCATTAGAGGTTAATTTTGTTCAAATAATTATACCTGTTTTCTAAAAATTAAATTGAGATGTAGAAAAAATACTGTGTGCACCTTGTGTCCGAAATATGTTTAGTGCTCTCGTGTGTTTTTCTGACTCCGCTAAATTTCTTACAATATTTAAATATAATACTTCTGTCAGATTCGTTCCCTAGGTTTCATTTTAAATAAAACGGGCAAATACATTGCTTTCAATCAAATATCAAGTCGTAACCATGGATATGACAAACCCAATGTTTCACGTTAAAAAATACTCGCGGTATAATTTTGAAAGAAAAATTTTGACGTTTGTAGGTTATAATATACATGTTCTACGTACTGACAAAGTAAATTATTACGTACCTATTTTATGTCAACACAATTTTTTAAAGTCATTTTTTAATCTCATATATATTTCATAAAATCGTATAATAATAACCTATTTCAAAAACGATTTCTCTTATTTTAATGAGAATATCAGAAAAATAAATTTGAGACTAATATACGATAACATTCATATGAAAGTGCTATAGATACAAACGTAATTAATTCTCAATGAATGAATAGATACAATAAGTCATTAATCTAACTTTAATTAATATTGCTAACGAAGCAAGGAACTATTTTAAATTAAAAAATACTATAGAAAGTAATAGTTTACTATTGTCATTCAAACTAAACATATTGCTCTCTGTTATGATAATTACGTAATTGTATCATTATCATTGAATCAAGACATAATTTTTAATTGTCTTGCAATCGATACGAAAACTATTTAATGGCGCTAAATGCGGTAATTTATTATTGTTGTTTTATCTGGCGTTAACATAGTAATTACTGTACAATTATAGTACATTGCGTTCATACATTGTTAACATAAATGTATGAGATAAACGATAAAAATTAAAATTAAGTAACCGTAGATATTTTTATTACTGTATGGTCCATTGATTCGAAGTGTAATAATCATAAATAGTTACAATTAAAACTGAAGTAGATTACGACCTTGTCAACTTTTTAAATTTAGTTCTTTTCCTTTATTATTAATTATTTAAAGCGCTATGTCTCTGCATGATCAGTTGTAAATTAAGAATTGCAGCAATTTTTAACCCTATTTACTCCGTTAATAATGTGTACTCAACAAGACGTATTGCATTTAGTGTTGTTTAAAAAACCAGCGTTAAATTTCTTCTAAAGAAAAACCAAAACCTTAACGAATTAAAATGCGGTAAATGCATTTTATTCTTTTGCAACAATCTGTGCTAACTTCAATAATTAACACGCAATTTTATTCACAGAACCTTTAATTAGATCAGATCTAATGCTATTGTTTAATACTGCGAGAAATAAACACATCTTTCATATGTCACGATGAGAGTTACTCTAATTATCTTGTGAGATATGTTGCGTTGTTTATGTAATAATTTTCTTGCCCAAAGCAAAAAGCGTAATAATATAGAAGCTGAATTGAAAGTGAGGAAGTCTTTAAATTCTCTAAAGGAAAATGTAATCATTTTGTAAGTCATTTGCGTTTGATTGTAGAGATTATTGATAATAAAATTTTATGGATATATGTTTCATAATTTTATAACATTTGTAATTAGTTTTACACGCACAACTATTTAATTAAAATAAGGATGAAACTGCAGATATTAATATTAATTAACAGTTTGACACCTATAATTACATTTAAGATTTGTGCAGTTTTTGAAATCTACGGGATAGGTTATCTCTACACAGTATAAAATAAAGTACCCGGTTTTCCTGTCTGTCTCTTCATGTCATTATACAGAGTGATAAATAAATGATTCAGTTGGCAATACCAGATGAAGGCGGAAATACTATTTGATATGTCATTTTGACAATAAATTCGAAAAGGTTATGTCAAAGCAGGGGCCTGAAAGCTAATAGGATTTTGAGTGATTAAAATGCTTTAGATTTTTGCTCTATGGGTACTGTAGAAAATAAAAGTACGTGGGTAAAGGAGACAACAACCATTTTAATAAAAAATTGTAAATATATCTAAATATAAATTTTCAAATGTTACTGTCAACAGTATTTTTCAAGTACTGCCAACTGAATCAGTTATTTTTGATCACTCTGTGTCATTTCATTCATTTATGATAAAAGAGAGCGAAACAGAACGATTTTTTTTTTAAATCGGACGACTTAATCGCTCAAGCCTCACGATTATGAATTATATCATTTTTAGAAAATTATTCATATTACAATTTTATGTTAATATTTTGCGCTTACTAGAACAGATGCAGAAATGCAGAACTAATATCAAGGAATAAGATAAATAATTCCCTTTTTTAACTTCTGTCACCTTTTTAAGTAAGGAAGGTATTGTCTTTGGTCAAAATATTCGGTAGTGAGTTTTTAATGAATAATCACGTTTTAGTGTCCCTAGAATACGATTTTACCAGTTTTACGATGTTTATGTATGTGTCTGTCTGTGTGACAAAAATTTCTCCGACAATAACTCCAATACTACAATGGGGAAGTTCAGCGATTTTTTAAAAAAATTTTATTCCATGGGAAATGACTTGAAAAATGATGTAACATGTTTTATTTTTTTCAAAAATGCCCAGATTTTCCGGAAAAGCCGATTTTAAGCTGTGATGACGTCGGTAGAGGCTTGACGTAACGTATGTCGATTTATACACTGACGCACGCGGTTGCGGTTACCAGTCACTTGAGACTGAGGTGTTGTTACGACCTACGTTCAAGTGGTTCGATTTCACCGTTCTGTCTGAGTTTGCGCATAACTGACTTGTGACCCTACTTAGAGTTTACCCAAAAAATATTAATTATAAATAAATGGAGCAATAATTTTAATTTTTAATTTCAATTTCAGCAGTCATTTGTGTTATATTTGTGAGAAAATAGTATGTTATGTAGAATTTTTACCATGCTAAACTTCCCCATTTTACTGGATATGTAGAATCTTTTCTAAGTAACTTTTGGTATGGGATTTGTACAAAATACACAAAATTGACGGAAGATAATGGGCTGGCCTCATCGGATTTTTTAATCATTATATTCAGTAGGTACAGTAAAATTTTTGAAAGAGTCCGATCAAGGCCATCTACGAATTGTATCTATGAATTAAGATTTTGTGCTGTCAAATTCAGTAGTGTCTTTTACTTAGTTTTTATGTGGGTACATAATATCTTGTGTACCTCATAAAAACTATGTAAACGACACTACTAAATTTGACAGCATAAAATCTTAGTTCATAGATGCAATTCGTTGATGGCCTTGATCGGACTTCTTTCAAAAATTTTATTGTATACCTAAAACTTTTCATTATTTATACAAATAATTATTAACTCTTATGTAAACTTAAAATTAAAAAGCTTAAGAAAACTAATAATTTGGTGTTACATTAACAAACAAATCTCATTATTTATTTCGCAGTCATTATTTAGAAATTCAATATAATTATATAAAATTAATTTGAAAAAACGTATTTAATATCATATTCAATTTGCAATTTTGCACTATGTTGCTTAAGATATATTCCAACGTACGCTATGCCAACTTTAATATTTATTACTTGAAGTAAAAACTTGTAATAAGTAATTAAACAACCAAGGCTTTACCGTTCTAAAAAAATACTGATTAAATTAAATCAGTATCACAGCTGCTTTAGATTTAATGATTGATTCAGTGTCGCAATTTGGCTATAATTTGCGAGTAGCATAGTGCGAAAGAGGCACTGAGTTGTGAACACTATTTTCTTTATTGAAGGTTCGTAACTGGTGGACCGGAATAAATGATTTAATAATAAAGTCCTGGTGAATGTTTTCATTTTGAAAATCGCATTGGATATGATATCATAAATTAGTTGTTGGCATTTATTGTTTTAAAAAGACTGAGCAAAACTTTAGTTAATTAAATTACTAATTACTAGTAATTATTGCACATGATTCAGCGATATTATAAATGGGTGGGTGGATGAAAGTTATTGAATAGGAAAAAGCAGATTGTATGATATTAATACTATAATTTTTATTATAAACTAAATGTTACCCACTTCGCTGTATTAAGTTAGAAAAACATATATATTTTATACAGTTTCTTATACTTGAATGATTAAAAAATAAATGATTATTTTCAATATTGTAAAGATAAAAATCTGTTGTGGCCAGCACAATACCTCTCGCCGTTTTATATTAGGCAATATAAGTATTGTATTTCACATTTGTGGTACACCCAAAAAGTTCTAATTATATCTATTCTTTATTTTTAAATTCATTCTATGCTAGGCAACCCCTCCATATAACTTAAGATACCAGCTTTGCTTTATTAATTAAAAAAATTTCAATATAAACGATATTTTGAGTATTTATGTAGTAATAAAAATAAAAAAATAATAATAATTATAATTATGATAGTCAATAATAAGATTCGCGAAGTCGCTGATCTAATTTTCCAAATGTGTTCGAACATGGGTGCTGCCGGTTTGGATATCGTGCTTCATATTCTTCTTTTGCCAAGTTCGCATACAAAAATGAAATAAATTATAAAATCAAACATCAACTGATAAACGTTAAAATTTGACAAATTATTTATAATTTCTGTTTCAAACAAAAAACTGTTTTATACATGGTTGTCGTACGTATTCAAATTAAAAAAATTCTATTTTAGAAGAGTTAAAATTTTAAAGATTTGATATCAAACGTTTAGCTACGTACATCAAATTTTACACAATTCTTCTAGAATGTAAAGAGCAATAATATTACGTAAAAGATTTTTAAAAAATTGCTTAGTTCTAATTGCACATTTACAAGTTTGATGGCTTCGTGGGGCTTTACGAAGAAGGGCCGTACAATTTTTTTGCATTAGGATTATCAATCCAATTAATTAAAGAATCGTTCTGCCCGAAGCTTTTCACCCATTTTCAGAACACTCTGTATAAAAAAGCATGTAAGTAAGAGAAGGCAGGCTTTTGAAAAATATCTCTCGCTATTTTCATATTAAGCTATATAAGTATTGTATTTAATATTTCCGGTACATACACAAATTTCTAAATATACAAAAAAATCTAATTATATTTATTCTTTATTTTTCAATGGGCTACTTGCATGGTACTGAAAATCCGATTTCTTTCACAATATACGTAATGTTATGTTGAAAACATATATAAAAATATAAATTTGATTTTAAAAAAGTTGTTTGTTTTTTAGTAAATTAAGAAAGAAAATTTTCTGTGACGTCATTATATTGAACTGAGGAAGAGAACCATGTTTAAGAATGTAACTTATAGATGGCATTGCGTGCGAGAAAGTTTTAATTTGAATTTGACATTTTGCTCTCTCTGGGCTCTCAAATATATTAATTACTTGACAGATAAACACATAGGTAGTTTACATGTAATTTAAAATATCGATACGGAAAAGACAAACTAAAATACTAACCTCCAAACTATTGTTGAAACGTCAAACAGGAGATCTACATTACCCGTATAAACAAACGCTATGGCTTTACGATCACTCATTGGTGCGGCGTAATTCTACGTCATACATGGCGGTAATTCAAATAATCAAATTTCATTATTTTTTTCTGGCTAATTAATAAAAATTTTGTCAAAAGAAAAAATAGTGGTAGCAAGTTTTTACCTGCTCTTCAAAAATATGAAATAAAAAAAACGTACGCAAGTAGCCCATTCATTCTATGAACAAGTTTCCTCCTACTCTTCTAAATGTTCGAGGTTCTTCCAATTCATTATATATAGTATAGTACAGTACCTATATGATGAATTACACATATCCACACAACACACACACTCACACACACACACACACACACACATACACGCAGTATCATTGTAAAAATGTTAAAATCAGTTGCTAGTGAACTTAAAACGTGTTTATTCGATAAAATCTGGATATGCGATTTTTAGCATGATTCCAATACCTCTCTTAGCGAGAAGTAATAATGTAGGGTTATAAATTATAATTTAAAATCATGTCATGTCATGCCTCCAATAGCAACGTGAGATAAACATCCATGTCATGTATGAAGTATGATATTAAAAAAATTACATACATTTGAAACAATTTCAAGAAATGCTGGGAAAAATGTTGTATAAATAGATTTTTATAATTAATAATGAGTTATGATAAGTATTTTATAATATGATTGACATTTTAAACTGCAATAAATATCTGTAATTTCCAGTTTCGAAATATGAATCACAACAATTTCTCCTAATAAGGCAGTGAATAAACTCTAAATGATCATAATTTTAATATCACGAGTCATTCAAAATTATTTCGAAAGCGAAATATATCAGAATATAGTACCGCATCCTATAATTTTCGCAATTATACGTCTGCATTTCTATTTTGGCAATACGGCAAAAGAAAGTATCAAATCTAATTATCATTATTCTCCAAGCTCCAAGTTCCACATTCAATACTGATGTAAATCTTTGTTAATTTATTCAAGAGAAACCAAGGTAGGTAACAAACATGTGGCTATTCTGGAGCTATTCGAGAGTGTGTTTGTTTATGTATGTAGTATGTGGCAGTGGCGGCTCGTGCTATAGGGCACAAGGGCGCAGCCCTACCAAATAAAAAGACAAGAAAAAAAGAAATAAGCGAGTACATATACATTTTAAAAATACATTAATTATTATTTATTTATTTTCATTATTATGCAATTCTTACTACACCGCCGATAGCTAGATAGCCTATATACTGACGTGTGCACGTACCGATATGCTGCTAGAAGCTAGGGCACAAATGTTTCTGCCCCGGTCTCCCACTATTTTTACTTGAATTTTGACCAATAGCAGCGAAGCGCGCGAAGCTGCATATGACTGCATTAAGCCTGTTCCGGGCACAGCCCAATTTAAACGAAGATGTTCGTGTATGTCCGGCATTTTCCGAGGTAATCTGTTATTGTTGAATTGTAATCGTCTAGTACTCATTTAATTACGAAGATGGCTTCTGTATCTTAAAGATAAAATAATTTAATATACTCTTTTTACTTTTTTAAATTTTTGTGCCCTACCATTCAAAGATATCACCAGCCGCCCCTGGTATGTGGTATGTGCGATTTATTATTACTGGAAATGTGGTGTCGTTAAGTGTATCAAGTAGGTTGGGCAGAGAAAGGAATGATGGTCATGTTCATTTGTTAGCCGATGTTTTGAAATCTGTTTACCTACGGACTATTGAGATTTTATTGATTATGTAAACAAATTTTCTATAAGATCTCAAAAATCGAATGATTTGAGAATACACAACGAAAAAAAAATATGTTGTAGCCAGCACAATACCTCTCGCCCTTACCGTTTTGTTACATAAATATCGAACATTTCTTGTACATACAAATAATTCTAATTATATCTATTCTTTCATTCTTAAGGAATCTTGTTTTACTCTTCTAAAATGAGCAAGATGGTTCCAATTCATTGACGGGATTGGCGGTATTTCTTAAGGATATATGTACTATTACTATTAATATACCTACCTATCTATAATTTTAAATATTTAATTAATAATTCAATTATAAATACTAAATGTATTTCCCAGAAAAAGCTTTCAGTAACGTCAGTAAAACTATTGATTTTTGACACTGCCATTTATCTGTCAATTACAATTGAATTTGAAAATTGGTTTCTAGTTCTTGTATTTTTGCAGTTTGAAACAAATGAATATGGACAAATTACACATCCTGGAAAAACAAAAAAATATAAAAAAAAAATCTGTTGTGAAGACCTCTCGCCATTTCCATATTAGACTATATAAGTATTGTATTGCACTTCGCTTTCGAACCGTTGTTTTATAACAAAAAATTACAGAACTTTACCCAAATATTGTTTTTTATTGTATTTAACATGTCTTCTGCACACATATAATTCTAATTATATCTATTTTTCATTGCATGAGGAAGTACCTAAATGTGAGAGATTCTTTAAATTCATTAATTAGATTGGCGGTATTTCTGATGGATATATGCATTTTATCTATAATTTCAAATATTCAACTGTTGATTTTTGGCACTGCCATGTGTCATTTACAAAATATGTTATAAACATTGGAATTTGTCAACTGGTTTCCTTAGTGCCTCAGCCTCTGCGATTAGATTACTTTATATATTATAGTGCCTTTATCTCTAAATCTATACAAGATATAATAAAACATTTAAGTGCATTAGATGGAGAATTTTATGTTCTTCAATATTTAAAAACAAAAATTTCCAAAAAATTATATTTAGAAGAATTTTTCTAAGAAACTGCTACTTCCGGTTGTTCAATTGTTACCAAAACCTTTTCAGCTCTTACATACATACATACACACACATGCACACATCCACACACACACACACACACACACATCATTTTAAAAATGTTATAATCGGATTCTAGGGCCCTTAAATCGTGCTTATTCAATAAAATCTGGGTATGCGAATTTTAGCATGAATCTAATACTTCTCTTAGCGAGAGGTAAAAATATCTTCTTTTCATCGGTATAACATATTGCGTCCATATAAAAATTGCAATAAAATCTGTCAGAATTATTTCATACTTGGACGTTATTTATAAAAATAAAATAAACTATGTATTCTTTATAATTATCTTCGCCTATAACTAGTAACCCATGTTTTTTTTTTTGATAAATAATACACAAAATGACCTCCTAACAGAGCAATTTTTGTCTTCCTCGATTTCCTATCTCTTCTCGAGATTCCTATGTTCGTATACGAATACTTCCGATTCGAATCTTAATTTTATGTTAAGTTTTAATTATTTTTTAATTGGTTGGTTGAAGACTATCAACTTTAGATGTTACTACTATTAGAATTTAAAAAGTTAATAAAAAATTATACTTGCATTTCTCGCATTTCAAGCTATGAAATTCATTGCTTTCATTGAAATTCCACAGATAAAACATAGATAACATCAAAATGAAAAGAATTTGAACGTTTAAATTTAAACAAATTGATTTTCAATGCATGAAAATTGATGTTTCCGCTCACGGTTTGACAGAGACATCCGATAGTTAAAAAATGAAATATTTGCGAGTTTCTAATTTGATCGTTTCATGGGAAAGAATTTAAAAAAAAATTGGGTATCACTTTGTATTTTGTAGGCTTGTGAAATTAGAAATAAATAATAAATTGGTCCATCGATAGTAGGTAATTTATTTTCTTCACAACATGGAGAACGGTATTTGTAACATACATATTTAATGAGATCGTCCGTCAATTCGATGTATTTTGTACAAATCCCATACCAAAAGTTTCTTGAAAAAGATTCTATATATCGTGTAAAATTGTAAAACGAACACACTATTTTTTACAAATTCCATATCGAAAGTTTCTTTGAAAATATTCTATAAATCCAATAAAGTTATAACACGAACGTACATTATATAAATTATACCATTTTCTGATCCTATACTTTCCGTCTTTGGTTTTGCACTTGACACTGACATTTGTCAATTAGAATTTTTTGAATATGCTGTTTCCATAATTTTAGCAAAGCTGACTGATTTTTGAAAGTTAATCTGTCTTAATCTCTCTATAATTCTATATGTATTGAATATGAAGGAAAATGTATAATCAAACCGTATAGAGAATAAGATATTTTTTCATATTGATAATCACATAAAATGTCGAACAATGATATTTAACTGCAAGTTTAGCTAAATCGTCTTATTTTAGCCTCAGGAATCTGTGATTAAGCCATGTCCCACTATATATATAATTTTAAAACGGGTCATAGGGCTATAACATAGGAAGACAGTTTTTTAGACGCCAAAAGTTTTTATATTAATTTATTGAAAAAAGAATTAGTGCATATTATAAAGAAAAAAATTACGATATTTTTAATATATTACATTTCTGTTTCATATAAACCAGAAAATTTGTACAATTAAGAAAAAATAACAATAGCCATGAAACTGACAGTAACAAAACATTGTCATCTTTTAATAACATGATAGGGGACAATTAAAGATTAAAGTTATTAATTTATGAACTAATATAAAATAACATAAAATAAAGAAAACACTAGGATATTTATTTAAGCATTAATAATATTTATTGTAATAGGTATTTATGAATTAAAGATGATCTACATGTAATAAGAAATAAGTTATAAGAAACGAGAAAAACTGCAAACTACAAGGGAAAAATATTTTGTAATTTTTCTTCATGGGAAAAATTATCCATGATTTCCTGTTAATAAAATGAAAATAATAATAATTAAACAAATAATGTCCAAAAAAAGTTTATCAATGACAATCTTAAGTCAAATATAGTTTTGTTTTGTTTCTGTCAGTTTCAAGGCTAATAGTATTTTTTCTTAATTGTGCAGATTTTTAAATTTATTTTCTGGCTTTATATGAAACAAAAATCTAATGTGTTTGGTATCAGAAAATTTGTAATTTTTTTCTCTATAATATGCACTAATTATTTTTTTAATAAATTAATATAGAAACTTTTGGCGTTTAAAAAACGGTTTTTCTATGACCTATGACCCGTTTTAAAATTTACAGCCTGTATATATATATATATATATATATATATATATATATATATATATATATATATATATATATATATAAATGAGAAATTCTAAATTATTTTTATTTTACATTTAGTTCAAATCAGAATTTAATGGGGAAGTTTAGCTATTTAAAAAATTTTTTTTTATTCCATGGGAAATGACTTGAAAAATGATGTAACATGTTTTATTTTTTCAAAAATGCCCAGATTTTCCGGAAAAGCCGATTTTAAGTTGTGATGACGTCGGTAGAGGCTTAGCTCAACGTATGTCGATTTATACACTGACGCAAGCGGTTGCGGTTACCAGTCACTTGAGACTGAGGTGTTGTTACGACCTACGTTCAAGTGGTTCGATTTCACCGTTCTGTCTGAGTTTGCGCATAACTGACTTGTGACCCTACTTAGAGTTTACCCAAAAAATATTAATTATAAATAAATGAAGCAATAATTTTAATTTTTAATTTCAATTTCAGCAGTCATTTGTGTTATATTTGATAGTAGGAAGTAGTATGTTATGTAGAATTTTTACCATGCTAAACTTCCCCATTGCGACAGTGTTTCACGTTCACCTCAATATTTTTATGTCATATTTACCCTTTGACCCTATGACATTGTATTACATCTCTTACAATATTTTATCATACATCTAGTTAAAATATCATAATTCATATTGCACCTTATTGCAAATACTAGAACAAGAAAGCTAAACTACCTTTTATACCACATTTCATAAATTTTATTACTTTCAAGTTCTCAACCTAGAACTCAAATTACTTATACGATCTTAATCTGTAGTTTTATAGCAATTCCCAGACATATTTATATATTCAGTATGCCTTGCATAATGCTATAAACCTAATGAAAAACTTGTGTTTATGCTAATTTCAATTAGTAAAATTCGCATTATTAAAACAAAAACGAAACGTATCAAATGTGCTTTGTTTCTGACAGGATATTAGTAAACAAAACAAAAGACGTATTGTTTGCAACCAAAACTAATTCCAGATTATAAATATTGATAAAATATTTCTTGCTTACTCGCGACATTGATTTTGAAAGTTGTTGATCGATCTATGTCATTGAACGCGATTTATTTTCTTGTGTAACTTCTTGCATATTTCTTGAAGTAAATAACTACATGAGATTTTAGTCTTGCCATGATTTTGACGAATGGTACCAAAAATATAACATGGTTAAGGCAATTTATGTTTTTGATAGACATTTTTCAGGCTTTCAAATTGAGAAAATTGTTTCTTGTCATCGTTTTGTTACGCAGTTGTGAGTCATGAACGAACGGATGTAGATTTTTTTTTGGATCAAAGAAGGCGAAAGTGGTCTTGTCATAACAAAAGTACGTGAGATTTTTTTATTGATACCGTGTGTCCTAGAAAAATTACATTAAAATTATAAAAGGAACCATGTTCAGGTAAATTTGTTAATAATGATTTATTGGTTATGAATCATTATGCATACAGATGATAATAAATATAGTCCGGTTGAGATAAAAATAGAACGTAGGTTTGGATAAAACCAGATTTCTCCCTTCTGATTCGTCAAAACGTAAACCAAGTTCACAATAGAGAAAAAATGTCACATAAAATATGCATTAATAACTAATAATTAATTTAGATTCTGTTTTGGAGTTAGCAATCACGTTTTAAAAATCATCCATACACAAACACACACACCCATTTTTGAATTATTGCCCCAAAAGTCAATATACCCCACATTTAGATAAAAACATCAAAATTTTCAAAAATCTAATTTTTATGTATCTAGATTGTGGCGGGAGGTCATGTGTTGGCCACATCTGATTTTTTTTGTACATCTATACCACATGTATATGTGTATACTCATATATAAATACTCTAAAAATGCGTACACTTACATAACATTCTCTTTACAATCAAATAATATTACTACCAAGTTTATATCTCTACCCATTTTTGAATTATTGCCTCAAAACTCAATATACCCCATTTTTAGATTAAAACTTCAAAATTTTCAAAAATCTAATTTTATGTATCTAGATACTTCTCAATGCGCTGATTCCAAATTTTGAAACCGCAGGTCGATATCTCGTTCCGTTCTCGAGATATTTAGATTTAAAGTTTTGCTCAAAACTACCCATTTTTGGGTATTAACCCAAAAATGGGCCGAGATATGAATTTGGCGACATCACCATTCGATTCTACGGACAAAAATGCACAAGTATAGCAATTTTTATAATTTTTGTCCAACCGGTTAATTTTTTATGAATAAAAGCTTAAAACCCCCTGAAAATGGCCAAAATCTGAAAAAATCCTAAGGGGTACACCTTAGATTTTTGCGATTTTTGGTCATTTTCAGTTATTTTGCTTTAGAGATTGTATGCGGTGTTCAAAAATTCTGAAAATTGGTGTACTTATGTAATTTTGCCCGTAGAATCGAATGGTGTTGTCTCCAAATTCATATCTCGACCCATTTTTGGGTTATTACCCAAAAATGGGCAGTTTTGAGCAAAACTTTGAATCTAAATATCTCGGGAACGAAAAGAGATATCCACTTGCGGTTTCAAAATTTGGAATCAGCGTATTGAAAAGTATCTGGATACATAAAAATTAGATTTTTGAAAATTTTAAAGTTTTTATCTAAATGTGGGGTATATTGACTTTTGGGGCAATAATTCAAAAATGGATAGAGATATAAACTTAGTAGTAATATTATTTGATTGTAAAGAGAATGTTACATAAGTGTACGCATTTTTGGAGTTTTTATATATAAATATACAAAATGTATATTCATGTGATAAATTTATTGGATTTATAGAATATTTTCCAAGGAACTTTCTGTATGGAATTTGTGAAAAATTGTATTATGTTCGTATTACAATTTTACTGGATATATAGAATCTTTTCCCATGAACTTTTGGTATGGGATTTGTACAAAATACATCAAATTAATGAAAGGTCTTGTGCTGGCCACAACAGATTTTTTTATTTCATGAAATATATAAATTATTAATAATTATAGATAAACTAAATAAAATTCTGTGTAAGAGTCCGATGTCTCTTTTTGGGATTTAGTATTTAGGTTTAGCTCTTCTTCACATAAATACAACTCCGAATGGGACTCTAGTGATATCCATAGGTTTGTAGGGCAACACTTTATAACAATAAAAATCAATTATACATTTCGATTTGATGCTTTAGATTAAATGTTAATATAATATATCATAAAATAGAAGCTAAGAAGCTATTCTTTGACAGTAAATTAGACGTTTATAGCAACGAACATGATTTGTTTAATTAGTGCACGTCAACTTCAAGGCATAGTGTGCTCCTGCAAAACCCTAAAATCTAATTCCTAAAATCCTAAATAATCACTAGATTTCGGACATATAAATTTATGATTTAGATATTAGGGTGATAAAAGTGCAACATCGGACACTGACAAAGAAATTCTCAGAGATATTATAGCGAATATTATAAAGTGTGATTTAAGAGATCTGTATCAGACAAATCTTTATTATAACTAAGTAGGCATCAAGTTTGAAGCACAGTTACATTATCTTTTGTAACATTAACATTGTGGCATTAAGTATGTAATGTAATTTATTACATCAACAATAGAACAGTGTTTTTCCTAACAATACCGTCTGTTGAGATCCCATATGTAACTTTTCATATTGCAAAATTACAAATTTCAACACATATGTCAAGCATTCAATACGAGATTTCAAGAATGGGTACATAATATTTAGAGCACTATAATTATATTTAAAAGTGAAAGACGTTAATAACCGTGTGCCAAATATCGCACTCATTTTGCCCTAGAACAAGTTCCGTTTTATAAATAAATACTGAATATAATTAACCTTGTATGTTTAATTTGCGATTCAATAAAAAGTGGGAGGCAAAGTTTTACTTTCAATTTGCTGTCGTATTACGTGTTTATTGTTTTGTTATATTTCTGTTTAAACAAAGGCTAAAGATAAAAAATTAATAGAGGAAGTAATTTCTATTAGTAAAAGTATGTGGCTATTTGTTAAAAACAAATTTTGTATTGTTAAATGTCGAAGAAAGTTAAATAAGTAATATTCTTTTTAGAAAGGGATTCTAAAATTGAATCAGTAATAAAAACGATTGTAAAGTTTTAATATGTAAATAATTTACCTTTCTTCAATATTATATAAAACCATAATGAACATTAGAGTGTTACATATTTTTCCACTTGATTTAAATGTTACATAAATATATGCAATGATCATTAATAATTTGCTAGACAGGTTGCTTTATGCTATTCTTTTTACTGCAACTTATTCTAGATTTCGTTAATTTGATTTAAAACTTTTGTCTGTGCAGTATAGGTGTACAAAAAATAAATCTGTTGTGGCCAGCACAAGACCTCTCGCCATTTCCATATTAGGCTATATAAGTATTGTACTGCACTTCGCTTTCCAACCGTCGTTTCATGACAAAAAATTACAGAACTTTACCCAAATATTGTTTTTTATTATATTTAACATGTCTTCTGCACACTTATAATTCTAATTATATCTATTTTTCATTGTATGAGGAAGTTCCTAAATGTGAGAGATTCTTCCAATTCATTAAACAGATTGGCGGTATTTCTGATGGATATATGCATTTTACCTAAATTTCATATATTTTATTAATAAAACAATAAGAAAGATTAAATATACTTCCCAGAAAAATCTATCAGAATGTCACTAAAACTGTTGATTTTTGACACTGACATGTGTCATTTACAAACTATGTTATAAACATTGGAATTTGTCAACTGGTTTCCTTAGTGCCTTAGCCTTTACGATTAGATTACTCTGTATATTATAGTGTCATTATCTCTAAATCTATACAAGATATAATAAAAATTTTAAGTGTATTAGATGGAGAATTTTATGTTCTTCAATATTTAATAACAAAAATTTCCAAAAAGTTATATTTAGAATTTTTCTCAGAAACTACTACTTCCGGTTGTTCAATTATTACCAAAACCTTTTTAGCTCTTCCCAGGAATGTCAGATTGATGAATCCATAGTTAAACAATTTTTAAGTCTTATGGTTTCTGAGAAATCGTGTCTACAACACCCAGAGATACACGCACACACACACACACACACCATTTTATAAGTATTATAATCGGATTCTAGGGACCTTAAATGGTGCTTATTCACTAAAATCTGGATATGCGAATTTTAGCATGAATCCAATAACTCTCTTAGAGAAAGGTAAAAATTAAAAATAAATATTTGATAATATTAAATGGATTATTTCATTTGTTTCATTGTTGCAACTATTATTTTCCAACACGGTAAAATATATCGTCATTACCGACGTCAACATGTGTTGTAGATACTGGCACACCCAGAAATGGGTAATATGCCGTGTTGATTTATTTATTTTATTTATTATTTTCCAACAATGTGTAACAGTGTAATTTACCACCACTTATCTATGTTCATTTGTCTCAAACATGCAACAATTATTAAATTTGTAGATAAAAAATTTCTAGTTTTACTAAATTTATTATTCCATTTGTCTATGAGGGCAAAGTAATCTCTTATTTCCTTTACTATTTCGGTTCTACTACTTCAAAAACCTTGTTAATTTTTACTTTATCTTTACGTAGTTCATTATATGTTGAATGTTGTAGTTATTAACATAACAATAACAGAACAATATATAAGACACTGATGAAATACTTTTACCATGACATTCAATTTACTTCAGAAATAAACCAATTAATGTATAGAGAGAAATAAAAATAAATGGATAATTATTAGTTGACTTTATTCCATTTTTTACCTTCCGTCAAAAGGAAGGTATTGTTTTTGGTCAAAAAATTCGGTGGTGAGTTTTTAACGAATAAGCACGTTTTAGGGTCCCTACAATACGAATGTACTATTTTTAAGATGATGTCTGTATGTGTGTGTGTGTGTCCGTGTGTGTGTCTGTGTGTGTGTCTGTGTGTGTGTCTGTGTGTGTGTCTGTGTGTGTGTCCGTGTGTGTGTGTGTGTGTGACAAATTTTTCTCCGACGATAACTCCAAAACTACAATTCTAAAAATTATGATTTTTTCATATTCCTCTTCTTTACAACCATATGAAGAGCTGATTAGATTTTGGTTATCAATGGTCAACCGGAAGTATCCTTATTTGAAGTTCTTAACAGTTTTTCTTGAAAAATCGCAGTTAAATATCATTTTCGACATTTTATGTGATTATCAATAGAAAGAATATCTTATTCTCTATACGGTTCGATTATGCATCTTCCTTCATATTCAATAGATATAGAGTTATAGAGAGATTAAGAGAGATTAACTTTCGAAAATCAGTCAGCATTGCAAAAATTATGAAAACAACAGAAATAATAAAAAAAATCTAATTGACAGATGTCAGTGGCAAGTGCAAAACCAAAGTGGAAAGTATATAATCTGAAAGTGATATAAGTGACAGAGTGTCCCTCGCCAGTGACTTGCATTTGCGGCCTCGCCTCAAGATAGGAACTTATAATGCCAGAAGTACAAGAAAGGCAAAAGAAAAGATGGAAGGACTGTATAGCAGAAGATTTAAGAGAGGAAGAACTGTTTCACGAAGGTGCTTTGGACAGGAATGAGTAGAAGAGAAGAGTAAGAAACAGCGACTTCTAATAAAAAAAGTGTTAAGTGCAATACATAATGTACGTTCGTATTCGTATTAAAATTTTATGAGATTTTAGAATCTTTTCAAAGGAACTTTCAGTATGGATATGTAAAAAATAGTGTGTTCTTGTTACAATTATACTGGATATATATAGAATCTTTTTCAAGGAACTTTTGGTATAGGATATGTACAAAATACATCGAATTGACGGAAGGTTTTGTGCTGGCCACAACAGATTTTTTTTTTAGTATATTTATTTAACATCATACTTCAGCATGAACTAAGTAAACATATAATTTATACATTTATGATTAATTATAGAGATACTACATATGGTCTTTATAATTATTAATGATAACTTAATATGATTATACATAGTTATTTTTCAAAAAAATCTAATTGTTTTCTTTTTAATGATATGTATGGACACAAATGGTAAATGGTATTAATACTCAAATTTCTAAACGATAAAAATTTTTATTACTTAATGACAACCTATGCAATTTCCTTTTAAGTTCTCATAGTTTTTGTAGTATACTTATATAAATGTTAATAACATTGAACATGTGCCGTCATATCACAAACATTTTGTTTCACTTTCTAATACAGGTTACTAACTAATAACTGCATTTATTAATAAACAATTTTATATTCAGTAATAAATATTTTTTGCGAACAATTTCTTGAGAACTAAAGAAATTTATTTTGTTTTTTATTTGGAACCAATAAAAGATAAGATCTAGTGACCGACAGATTTTCAATTTGTTATCTCTCGCTAAGAGAGGTATTGGATTCATGCTAAAATTCGCATATCCAGATTATATGAATAAGCACGACTTAAGGTCCCTAGAATCCGATTATAATATTTTTACGATGATGTCTGTGTGTGTGTGTGTGTGTGTGTGTGTGTGTGTGTGTGTGTGTGTGTGTGTGTGTGTGTACAGTTTCCTCAATCTGATATTCCTGGGAAGAGCTGAAAAGGTTTTGGTAACAATTGAACAACCGGAAGTAGTAGTTTCTTAGAGAAATTCTTCTAAATATAATTTTTTGGGAGTTTTTTTTTTAATATTGAAGAACATAAAATTCTCCATCTAATACATTTAAAAATTTTATTATATCTTGTATATAGATTTAGAGATAAAGACACTATAATTTATAGATTACACTAATCACAGAGGCTAAGGCACTAAGGAAACCAGTTGACAAATTCTAATGTTTATAACATAGTTTGTAAATGACACATGTCATTGTCAAATATCAACATTTTTAGTGACATTCTGATAGCATTTCTGGGAAGTATATTTAATTTTTCTTATTGTTTTATTAATTAAATATTTGAAATTATAGGTAAAATTGTGGTAAAATGCATATATCCATCAGAAATACTGCCAATCTGGTTAATGAATTGGAAGAATCTCTGACATTTAGAAACTTCCTCATATAATGAAAAATAGATATAATTAGAATTATATGTGTGCAGAAGACATGTTAAATACAATAAAAAACAATATTTGGGTAAAGTTCTGTAATATTTTGTTATAAAACGACGGTTCGAAAGCGAAGTGCAATACAATACTTATATAGCCTAATATGGAAATGGCGAGAGGTCTTGTGCTGGCCACAACAGATTTTTTTTTGATTCATAAGTAGGTTAGTTGATTCAACGAATAACGGACATGTATATTTTAAATCAATGGAAAAAACTTTTTTATTTGACAGTTATTGATTGTAAAATCTTATTTATAGAGATAATTAAAATTTTATGAATTTGATGAGATACTAGATTAAAATCATGTTTTTATTGATACGAACAAACAAATGAATTACATAGTAAAAACATAGATAAATAATGTATGAAGTGAAATTGAATAATTAGATTTTCAAAGAAAATCTCGTAACAGTTTATGCCATTTTTATAAAATAATTCAAAATTTGGTAAGAAAATTTCTTTCTGTGAGGGATTCACCGTATCACCAGTGAAGTCAAGTCAATTCACTATAAGTTGAGACAGGCCGACAGGCTGTAAGCAAACCGAGAAATGTAACGGTAATATGGCAGAAAAAAATTGCTAGTTTTGACTAGGTAAGTACCTACATAACATTCTAAACGTCCCTCGTAGTTAATTCAAAAACAGGAAGTTATTTCTAGATCAAAACATTTTTGTTTTGTAAACATTCCCAATAAAAGACGATCTATATATAAAACCGCAACTTTCTTGCATGTTTAATAGAAAGTAAATCGTCATAAATATTTAATTAAAAACTAAATTAAAAATTAAATATTTACAGTAAATTAAATAAACATCACATCACATTAAAGACAAATGCCAGATGTGTTTACTGAAACTTTAGAATAATATAATTGATTAAATAATTAAATGAATTAAATGACTATCAATCAACAATCGCGAATCGTTTCTTCCGTAGATCCACGCGCCATCTGTCAAGAGTGTAGCTATCTCTTTCTAATGCATAGTAAAAATGAAAGTGCGATATTTTTAACACTTACACTTAATTAACTAAAGTAGATGGAATCCTGTTTCATATATGTGAGGAAATTTATGTTTCCTGAATTTTCTAAGATTTCAAGATATTGATCTGATTGCAAGAATACCTAATTCATGACTGCATTAATTGACTGCAGATTATGCAATTCATGAAAAACTGGAGGCGGCTACTTTGTTTATAGATTGCACTCTTTTATTTTAAGTGACTAACAAATGAATGGGGTTGTCTACTAGTTTTTCTTTTCTTTTTTTTACGTAACTAATTTGAAAACGATGTCCACAGTAAATTGGTATAAAAGTACACGTTGAAGTGGTTCAAAATTGAATACGATTATTTTGTAACATAGCTCATAGCACCAACTAATGTATTTTTTTCACTACTAGCCTAGGAACCCAATATTAATTACCTTTATTTGACATGAGAAATTGTTTTTCACTACCGCTTGCTTGTAACCATGGTAACCTAGGTCAATAATAATTTATTATTAACCTTGGTCTATAATGCAAATTGATACTTTTCATTCAAACTCAAGCCTCCAAATCCAAATATTATTTAACTCATTAAACTCAAGAAAGGTGTTAAGTACATAATTTAAATTTGCCACTATAATTTTAAATTGACCTACGCTGCCGCCTCGCCTGGCCACTGTGCTGTTTTGGTGAAAATGTGAAATATTTGTAGATGTGGGATTGAACAAATCACTATTTTTTTGTATTTGTAGGTAAATACATTTCAATAGATTTATTTAAAAATAATAATAAACGAATAAGGCTGCTGACTGTAACAGCACAAAGTGTTTTTATTAAATAATTAAATCAAATACAAATCAAGGCCCATAAGTGAGGTTATCAAACCAGCGAAATGAGCAAAACGTCAGATAGAAACAAATGCAGCCTACTTTGTTTTTGTGAATATTAACAAATAAGTAATGTTATTATTCATGTCAAAATTATTGTTATTATCAATAAAAAAAAATCAAAGAGAATTTTTGTGCTAGTAGTGAAAAAAATAGTATATAAACCACGGTTGAGAAGATCATTATTGACCAGGCGCTGGGTCAATAATGATTATCTTCTTAACCTTGGCGTATAATATACTATTAACTATGAAATGATGTTATAAGATACATACATACAAGTATGTATAAATGTATGTATTATAAACAGTGTTGTGACTGATTTAGATAATTTGATCTAAATCACTGATCTAGTTCATTTAGTATGATTTTTGATCTGATCTAGATCCTTTTATGTATTCAGATCTTGATCTAGATTAAGTTATTTATTTTATTTAAAGTTATGTACTAAATGCTATTATCGTAGAATTGAAGATTGTAGCTTAATATTTAATTTTTATTAGTAAAAGTTCTGAAAAATTATATTCAAGGAATTTGTTACTAGAAAAACTGCTAAAAGTTTTTATGAGTGATACTTCCGGTTATCTAATATACACTAAAAACTAATGAGCTCTTCCCACATTAGTATAGAATGGATATACAAAATTTTAAATTTTTCTGATTGATAGTATTTGAGTAATCGTGTCCACAAGATCCACAAACACACACACACACACACACACACACGCACACACGCACACACAGACACACCCACATACATACCTACAGACATCATTGTAAAAATGTTAAAATCGGATTCTGGGGACATCAAAACGTGCTTATTCACTAAAATCTCTATATCCGATTTTTAGCACGATCCATATACCTCACTTACCTAGGGTAGCGGGAGGTAAAAAAAAATGTTGAAATCTTTCTTTTAATTATAAAAGGACTATAGTCAAAAATAAAGATGCATAGTAGGAAAATTATAATTGAAACAAATAACGTTCGCTTTCGACTTTGTATAAAATTAGTAGTTTACGTTTGCATGAGAGAAAGGCTATTAAGTCTTGACATATTATGCATTATAATGACACTTACACTTACGCATGGCCTGAAGCGCATCTTTAAGCATAGAAATGCAGAAGTACTTAATTAATGTTGCACTTGATTAACTTGATATGTTTATTCAGTTAATTGATTGCAGCACTTGTAGGTAGTTGAATTGGCAATTAATTAAACATTTATTTCCAAGAATTATTAACAGATATGTTGTTCCGTAATTTGTACTCGGAAATGATTCACTTTTAATTAAAAAATAGTTTAGCTAGTTAAATGATTGACTAATTGTACAAGTAACATATTAATTGTTTTTATTGCAAATTAAAACATTTTCATATTTAATTAATGAAATTCAATTTAAAGGAAGTAAAAAAGTATATCTTCCTTGACCTAACTCCTGCATTTCTAGTAGGAATGACGAATTCCGATAATTTTGGTACCCGAGTACCCGAAACAACTACTCGGATAGTACCCTTTACCCGTTAATTAGCCGATACCCTTTAATTACCCGTTATCCTTGAAGTACATATAGGTACATAATTGTTAATTTGTTAATTACCAGTTATTCTTATATTAGCAGTTTACCTTTTAATAAAATTCATAATTATTGTTTACCTATATTTATTAAATTAAAAGTAATACAAATAAATAATATAAAAAACTTAACATAATTGTTATTTATGATATAAGTGTTAAAAGTGACATTTTATTTCGTTCGTGGGGTTTGTTTTACTCGGCTTCGCCTCGTTTTACAAACTTCCCCACTCACTCATAAAATGTCACTTTTAACACGAATATCATACACTATTTTTCCTACGACCCTAGTTATGTATTAGTAAAAATTAAAAATTGTAGAATGACATTTATGACAGGTCATTTGCTATGAACAACTGAAAATTGTATATTCTAACCTCTACTTCCAACAATACTGTTTTAAATTCCAATTCTACAAGCGCCTTGCAAGGAATTACTATAAACAATTATAATAATTGTACTATAACAATAAACGTGTCAAAATAATGTGTACTTCTAATAAAATACCTATATAAATAATTTCAGTACAAAAATAAATATAAAATGAAACTACATTTACTTATGAATACTATATGTAACTACATTTAGTTATATTTTTAACACTAAATGTAACTAGATTTAGTTCTTTTTTAACACTAGTGTTAAAAGTAAATTTGTTTTTTACTTTTAATCCGTTGTCAATGACAACGATTTAAAAGTATTCACTGTGTTATAAACTGTTATTTTTAACTCACTAAGCAACCGTTAAAAATACTACTTTTAACGGTGGTCGTAGGAAAATTATATTAATTACCCATGGTATAAATAAATATATCATCACGGCATATTACCCATTTCTGGGTGTGCCATTATCTACGCATATGTAGACATCGGTAATGATGTCGTTTTATTACCCATGGTATGGTAATAAAAAGCTCTTCTTTTAGATACAATCTTTCCGCAACTGAAAACTGTTCGGGTAATTAAAGAGTATCGGGTAATCGGGCAGCGGGTATATTTCGGGTAATCGGATAAGAAAATATATACCCGGGTACAATATTATCGGGTAGGTTCCGAGTACCCGGGTTCCCATCATCATTCCTAATTTCTAGGGACTAAAATCACATTTATAGAACGAATTTTACATAGATTAAATGTTGCTATAGTACTTACCAGGTAATGGGAAATCTTCCTACCTGATGCCTTTGTTTAAGAAATCACATTTACCCAAATTTTTGTATTTCATTTTGAATGTTAGTTTGTTCATTATCATTTAATACACAAAACAGGAATATACATCCGAACAGTTCCAAATATCACAATAAAGTGACTATACCGTACGATGTTTAACTTGTTTTATTAGGATCAACTCAGCTTTAATCAGAAATTTCTTTAAATTATTGCTATAAATAGTGTAAAAAAATTATAATTTGTAACCCTGCATTATTACCTCTCGCTAAGAGCGGTATTGGAATCATGCTAAAAATCACATATCCTGATTTTAATGAATAAGCACGTTTCAAGGTCACTAGAATCCGATTTTAACATTTTTACAATATGTGTGTGTGTGTGTGTGTGTGTGTGTGTGTGTGTGTGTGTGTGTGGATGTTGGACGGACGATTCCTCAAAAACTATAAAATATAAGACCTGTTTAACCATGAATTCCTCAATCTGATATTCCTGGGAAGAACTGAAAAGGTTTTGGTAACAATTGAACAACCGGAAGTAGTAGTTTTTAAAAGAAATTCTTCCAAATATTATTTTTTGAATTTTTTTGATATTACTAATTGAAGAACAAAATTCTACACCTGATACATTTAAATTTATTATTATATCTTCTATAAATTTAGAGATAAAGACGCTATAATATATAGAGAATCGGGATATAACAAGTCGAGTAGGCGAAACTACACTAAGGAAACCAGTTGACAAATTCAAATGTTTATAACATAATTTGTAAATGACAGATTTCAGTGTCAAAAATCAACAGTTTTAGTGACATTTTGTTAGCTTTTTCTGGGAAGTACATTTTTTCTTATTGTTTTATTAATTAAATATTTGAAATTATAGATAACCTGCATATATCCATTAGAAATACCGCCAATCTGGTTAATTAATTGGAAGAATCTGTGACATTTAGGAACTTCCTCATACAATGAAAAATAGATATACATAATTAGAATTATATGTGTGCAGAAGACATGTTAAATACAATTAAAAACAATATTTGGGTAAAGTTCTGTAATATTTTGTTATAAAACGACGGTTCGATAGCAAAGTGCAATACAATACTTATATAGCCTAATATGGAAATGGCGAGAGGTCTTGTGCTGGCCACAACAGGTTTTTTTTTTTACTATATTTTATTATTTACAATTAGCAAATTTTACAAAATCGGTTTTTACACGGCTAAAATTTCTTGGAATGTAGATGTTTTTGACATTAAAAACTCGAATATTTTAAAACCTATTTTTTTTAATTTGATTGTTCCTATTATCTAGTTTTAATGCAAATGGTCCGCATTCTAATTTTTAAGTATGATGGTGGATTTTTATAGTTGACGACAGGTAAAATACTCGAAAGAATGATAGAAGATTAATTCAACTTTATTTAAATTTTGAAAGTTAAGGTAATAAATTTACTGTTAATTTACAATAACAAGCAATAAAACTAGTAGTTAGTCAGTGATTTGATATTTAAATCAATTCTCAGAAGAGAGGTGAACACACACATTAATGATTCGAAGAATAAATTCAGATATCTACGATTTTATCTGTGGGTAGAAGTTTCTCTAAGAATTTATTTACAATTACGAGTAATCAAATCAAACCGGAATCATATATCGTCAAATAATTTACAATTAATTAACAAACTGAAACTGTGAGAGTTTCAGAACAGCTTAAAATATTACTAAGAGCGGCGTCTTACAAATGCCATCTAACCAGTTTGCAAATTGTCATACATTAAAGAGATAAAAACAGGTAAACAGATGTATGACAAAGGTACAACTTACGCTATAAATAAATCAAACTATATATGGCAGCATTTTTGCTCGAATTAGAAATGCAGACAGACATCATAACTTAAAATTAGAAACTAATAGAGCAGTTTAAGTCTATAGCAGGAAATATTTTTTGTATAATGTATAGCTTTTACTATCACTTTTTTGTTTTAAGACATATTCTTTCCTTGGGCGTATGACATTTTTATTGGTCAACCTTCTCTTCTAAACAACTATATACATAAAAAATAAAATATATAAATCTTTGTGCCACCTACATACATACATATATTCAGGTGTGACAATTATAATTGTTTACGGAACTCACTGGATGATATATTGTTTTTATTTTCAAGAGCAGTCTCTAGTAAATGTTACAAGGATAGTCAAATATATACATTACTGTTCATGATAATGATTTGTAAATATTAAAGGACATATTCATATTCATATTTCCCGTGGCCGCGTGCCTGAGTGTCTGGTCGTGAACCTGGGGGAACCGGGTTCGATCCCGACAGACGCCAAATATTTCCAATTTTAAATGGCACAAAAGTGACCCCTGTGGTGCACTCTCCACACCAGCTATAAGTGCCCGTGAGGTGACGCCTGGTAAGCGCCCACACGGTAACATATATCGTGATGATATATTTTTTATTTTTTTTTAAAGGACATATTCAAGTTGTTCCCTCATATAAACCTTAAACTCAAAATTATTATAAACACAATAAAACTTTACATTCTGTTATCGAATTTGAGAGCAAAATTGATGCTCTACAATAATCAATATATCAATTCTAACCATTAGAATTAGCAATTTTTAACCGCTGAGGATAAGAACCGTGGTTCTCTCAAAACGTTCATTCATATGGACGTAATAAAATAATTTTAAGACGAAACTTTTAAACGCACCTTGAGAAGGCGAAAAATAGGTACTACTCTAACAAACAATTAATTATTAAAAGTAATATTCGCGTAAAAATTAAAATATTAAGAGGTAAAGACAATACCTTCCGACAAATAGCAAGAAAAGTTACTGTTTCATCGAACGGCGTTAGAACAATAATTATCAGGTGTATACATAAATTTATACTGTTCATATGCATACAGTAATTTATTTACAACAAAGAAAGATAAGTTAAAATTATCATTACAAAAACAGTATAGAATAGCAATGCCGACCGTAGTGCTTCTAACAGTTGCGTTTTATGAAATTCAAAAGGAATTTGTTTTTATTTTTATATTTTGTATGTATAATAATGTTGAAAACTAGTATATTTGTGAGTTCTATTAACAAATGAATAGGTAAGATTATTATAAGCCTGAATTTTTTATAGTTCTATTAAAAAAAAGAGTACCTAAAAGTAAAATCAATTTTTCCTACAACCATGCATAACGCACATATACTATACGCACTCTTTGCAGTGTGTAAAGTGTAAAGTAAATAGGCGTTGCTAGGCAAGTACATAATGGGGTATTCCGACATTTTTTTAAAATATTTTTTTACATTAGTACAGACTAGTAGGACTCTGAATATCTAACTTTGAGTAAGAAAATGTATGCATCACATGAGATATGAATTTTAAAAAATTTCATCGCAATTCAAATTTCCTTATCATGGCGCGCTTATGACGTCAACTCGATGGTGACATCTGCAACGAACTTCAGCGCCTAAATCCACATGTTCATGACAGCCATTTGCTTGTTTACATATGATTTTAGTAGCAGCTTGTATTTCGGTGTTTGTCCTGTGTTTGTTTATGGTAAAAATAGGAGTAATAATTATAAAGTGGACGAAATGTCAAACAAGAAATATATCCGCGCGTGTTAACTACTAGCACCATATGTGTTTTTAAACGAAAATATTTACTTTGAAATGAGCAACAGATTATCAACTTGACGTCACAAATTTCAAGGATGTTTCTAGAGCTGTAAAAATTCCAATTTTGTAACATTAAATTATGAATTAAAACTTTTTATTGAACATGTTTTATTATATTTTTCTACTGTATGAAGATGGAAACTATAGAAAAAAGTTATTATTTTGCATTAATTCCATATCACCGGAATACCCCATTAGGTAGTGAATAATAATAAAATTATTAAAAGTTAGTAGGAAATATTATTGAAACAAGTGTAATAATTTTATTAACAGATTGATTACTAATCTAATTCCTAAAAACAAACTTTTTTTTTTGACATGAGTTCTAACCTAACCTAATTGTTAATATTTATATTAAATGTACAATTTGTATAATTTCACAAGGCTAATCCACCTGCCTCTAAGTTTCTTCCGAGTGTTGATATTTTTTCTACAGTATTGTAAGAAAGAGCACTACCAATATTTGAAGATGTCTGTACGTTCACACTATTATGAGAAATAGCACTAACATTTCGGTTGTAGAAAAATATTGTATGCAACACATTTTTTTTATCTCGTGCTAATTTCGCATTCGGCCAAAAGGTACTCCTTTACGTACTTCTATAATAATATTGGCCTCTAAATTACAAAGTACAATAGAAAACATAAGATCACAGGAAATAAGTTAATGGAACCAAGGTAGCAAAACTACAAAAAAAAAGTTTGGGAAATAACGGTATAACACATCCTCTACTAATGGATACAATACCAAATTCCGTTAAATTTAATGCCTCTACATTTTAGTAGTATTCTACGTAACCACATTCTAGACAATTAATTAAATTTCACAAAAAATATATTTATTGCTATTTGTTGTAATTCATTTACTTATTATGGGTTATAAACCTTTAAAGTAATAAATTTTATTCACAATCATTATAATAATATCGATTCCTAACCTTTCGGAGGTTGGTAAATACGTCATTCCTACCTTTAATGACAATCTCTAACTATCGAACTATCGTCCACTTTTTTATATAAATAACGTAAATTGTTTTTCCATTGGTTATGAATGACGTGCTGTACGTATTCCGACGTCACAGGAGCGGGAAGTTGTTTTTCATGAATATTTTTGGTGCTATTTTTTTCAATTTAATTATATATTTAATACAATATTTTATTATTATGAAAAAAATTGCATAAATTTTCATTTAAAATACTTATTAAAAAATCTGAAACTGGCTCATGGAGTCATGGTAGCCGCAAAAGTAAACCGCATGCTTAAACTAATATTATAAATTAGCTCATTCCTATAAAAAATCTTGTACCATTTAACATTTATCTTAAAGTAGTAGCCGTAAGTAAGCGTAATGTAAAACAAATGACTAACTACTGAAACAGTATAGCCTTAAGATAACATCTGAATGTGACTCGCGTGTCAGCACGAAACAAAAGACGGACAATTAGTTTTCAACCGAGAAAATTGTTTATCATCTACTTGAAATTATTCAATAATGTAATTATAATAACAGAGTCTCGCAGACGTGTGCTTGAGTGTGTGGTCGCGAACCTGGGGAACCGGGTTCGATCCCGACCAACGCCACATATTCTGAATTTTAATTTGAAATGGCACAAAAGTAACCCCTGTGGTGCACTATCCACGCCAGCAATGAGTGCGCGTGAGGTGACGCCTGGTAAACGCACGCATGGTACAAATATGTTATCATCATTACCGATATCTGTGACAAAGCAGATTAGCACACCCAGAAATGGGTAATATGCTGTAATGATATATTTATTTATTTAAGTAATTATCATGATTTACTAGGTACATTGCGAAAAGTCTACTAGATTACTTTTTTTGTAATATGTAGCTAATATTTGATTTAAATAATTTTATTGACATATGTAATTGTAACGGAATGTAATTAATATTTATGATAGTGAGTGAAAAACATGTTTTATAATAACAATTTTTTTCCATAATGAATGCATTTTTATATCACGTTTGTATACATACTCTTATTAAAAAATATTTATGCATACCTTCCGATGTACTTACAAGGAATCATAAATATTGAAAAATGTTGTGTGGCCAGCATAATACCTCTCGCCATTTCCATTTGATGTAACATAAGTACCGCAATTACGCTTTTTTCCACATAAAATATTCTAATTCTTTATTTCAAATCTTAGTTTTAATATAAAGAATTTCCAAAAGAAACTTGAAAGCATAAAATTAAATTACACGACCAAAACAAAAACTTTTATATAGGTTAATTAAGAAATTTGACACACTATTGTTCAAGTTTTTTTGAAAAGATTGGCGACAGATATTTTAGCAATTTCCTTAATTAACATGCTGATAGCCTTAAATCTTAATAACTGTAAAAAATAAGTTCTTAATATACCTACATTCTTATAATAATATTTTAAAACAACATAATGGTATCCGGTACAAAATTAAATCTTAAGCCTTATAATTACAAATAAAGTCAGATAAGAGTTATCTTGGAAAAAATTGTCACAAATAGCCCAACCCATAGACATCATTGTAAAAATAGTAAAAACATGTTGTGGGGACTCTAATTCGTGTTTATTCACTGAAACCTTACTATCGAATTTTTGGATCGAAAACATTACCTCCCTTACCTACGGCATATTGGGAGGTAATAAATGTACCTACCTACTAACATCTGTATGTCGGGAGGTAAAAATCATCAATATTTTAAGTACCTATAATCTGTCTGGTGTAGGAATGCAGTGTAGGATGTTATAGGGACAACATTTCCTGGCTTGTGATTGGTGCAAACGCGAGTCAATTTCATACTGTCCCGATATTATGTTATTGCAATTTTTGTTCTGCATTTGTGTACAATAAATTAGGCTAGCTAAATTGAATGTAAGTGAAATAAATAACTTTAATACAAATATAATTGTAAATATTGGCCAGCACAAGACCTCTCGCCATTTCCATTTTTTGTTATAAAAGTATTGTATTGCACTTTGCTATCGAACCGCCGTTTTATAACAAAAAAATTACAGAACTTTACCCAAATACTGTTTTTTTGTTGTATTTAACATGTCTTCTGCACACATACAATTCTAATTATATATATTTTTCATTGTATGAGGAAGTTTCTAAATGTCAGAGAATCTTCCAATTCATTAACAAGATTGGCGGTATTTTTAATGGATATATGCATGTTACCTATAATTTTAAATATTTTGTTAATAAAACAATAAGAAAGATTAAATGTACTTCCCAAAAAAAGCTTTCAGAACGTAACTAAAACTTTTGATTTTTGACACTGACATTTGTCATTTACAAATTATGTTATAAACATTTGAATTTGTCAACTGCTTTCCTTAGTGTATTTTAGCCTACTTGACTTACTACATCCTGATATTCTATATATTACCTATAGCGTCTTTATCTCTAAATTTGTAGAAGATATAATAAAATATTTAAATGTATTAGATGTAGAATTTTATGTTCTTCATTATTAGTATATCAAAAATTTTCAAAAAACTACTACTTCCGGTTGTCCATTTGTTACCAAAACCTTTTCAGCTCTTCCCATGAATGTCAGATTGAGGAATTCATAGTTAAACTGGTCTTATGTCTTATAGTTTTTGAGTAATCGTCCCTCCAAAATCCACACATACATACACACACACATACATACACACATACATACATACACACATCCACACACAATACACACACACACACACACACACACACACACACACACACACACACACACACACAGACATCATCGTAAAAATGTTAAAATCGGTTTATATGGACCTTAAATCGTGCTTATTCACTAAAATCTCGATAGGTGATTTTTAGCATGCCAATACCTCTCTTAGCGAGAGGTAAAAAATAATATATATACAAAACACAAATCCTGACAATAACTGTCAATAACTGTCAAAAATATTGTATTATTCAAGCAATTTCGCATGTCTAATCAAAATAGTCCTCAGATGGATGATATTAAAGATGTTCCATCTCCAACTTTTGTGTCTGAATATTTCGATTATTGTAATATTATTAGTTTATCGAAATAAAACTCAGATTCGTATTTAACCTGAAAATGTTGATGTGTAAACAGTTCTTGTTAAGCTCGACCTACCACTGTAGTTTAAAATAGACCGAGAATACCTACTAACATTTTGAAAAAAAAAAAAAACAAATATGTATGATTTACTTAAATATATCATTTATAACTGATTTATTTCTTGTTTCAGGTAGCCCCATCAACTTCTAAATTATGACCCTCCGACTAGGCTTAGTGCTGGGCTTAGCCCTGCAGGTCCTAGCTGGGGACTACCCATTACCCGCCTCTTACAACGTATTCCTGCAAAACTCGCAAACACCAAACAAACTGTTCGAGAGCACCGTCTCTAACTATTACGATGGAAACAGTGGATTTGGGGCTAGCGGATTTGGGGGAGGGGGGTACGGGGGAAATGGAGACGGGTAAGTTACTATACAGTGTCCCACACTCTATGTTCAGTATAGGGTCTTATGGAGTACCATGTTGCCATATTTACCTGCTGTAAATCTGTAAGATAGAAAGAGCAAAATAGATGCCCAAAAAGAGATGAAATATTCTGGGTACTTCATTGAATGTATTTATGACTGGTGTACTTTCAGTGTATCTAAACAGGTGGGTCAAAAAAAAAATAAATAATAAACTGGTCAGTTTAATAATTTACAAAAAATATAAAATAATACAAATACAAAATGTAAGTAGGATATAAAATTATAACAAGCGTAGGTAAATGAAATGAATTAACATATAAACTCTAGTCAATTTAATGTAAATAATATAAAACATTTTTGTACTTAATGGGACATTTTACAATCGTCGTCAACAATATAAATTCCCTATGTTACATATTTCCATTCTACGAAAAGATATAAAATTGATACATATACGAGTACAAAATATAGATGTAAAATAGCATAGGTGCGAAGAAAAAAATGAAATTGAATAACACACTGGTCATTTTAATAATACATATTTTTTATTTAATTTATATCTTCTTATTTGATAATTTACTAATATTTAAGCTTGATAGAAATACTGCATATATTTTACATAGTTCATAAGTCTTTATTCTTTCTTTGTAATCTCCAATTTGAATTTATAATATTTTAAAATTCTAATTTCTAATGCATTTAATCAAGATTAGTATGCTGGGCGGTTTTAAAATATTGTATTGAAATATTACTTATTACAGGTACAAATAGCCCTGTATATAAAACTATTTAGACAAATATTGGGTGTATACAATAAGCCCTTGGGTAAATAAGAGACCCTCATAAAACTTAAATTGTACAGTGTTAACTAATTTTGGTATAGCAATGAAAATTTATGAATGTTTCAATATTACATTACACTGAAAAATTGGCAACATGGCACAGAAAACCTCCATAAGGATAGCATTGGCTATCTCTGCCACACTGAAGATAGAGTGTGGGACACTGTATAGAAACTATATATGCAGCAAAATAAATATTAAAACAATTAATGTAAGATGGAAAAATTCGCGTGCTTCCAATGAAAGCATACTGCTTTAAAGTTGAGTTTACTTTTATTTTTCAATATAGTCTTCAATGTAATTGTTCCACCGATGTTTCAATGCTTTTATGCCATTTAAAAAATTTGTACAGGATGGAACAAATTCGAGTTCCTTATATGAAAAACTTTATGAAGAAAATACATACATAGTATTTCAACTAAATTGTACTACGAGGTATTTTAAAGAAACTACAAACTTTTAATTTTAAATATTCAGACAATTTTACAAATAAAAATATTTAGTAATGTCAAAGTTTTGTGTTTAATGTATGTAAAATCGGTCGGCTCTCAAGCGCCATCTGCTATTTTCTTACGTGAAATGATATACACCTCGATCTCCTTATTAAAACCATTTATATCTTTTCAGATTTAACTTCGCCAACATTCCTACCTTCCAACCCTCTTTCCCCTCATTCCCGAACTTCCACGGTCAACCCCAACCAAACCCCTTAGACCCGAGCGGTATGGGCTGCGGCACCCCTCCCGCGGGTTGCCCTAAATCCCGCTACCGCTCCTTCGATGGTTCCTGCAACAACCCCATCCAACCTATTCTGGGCACCCCAAATACCCCTTACACTCGGCTGCTACCCCCGAAGTACGGGGATGGTGTCAGCACCCCGACGGAGAGTGTGAAACACGGGGGTCAGTTACCAGGGGCTAGGTTGGTGAGTTTGACGATATATCCGGATGTTCCTGTGGAAGATCCGAGGTGGACGTTGGTGGCTATGCAGTACGGGCAGATTATCACGCATGATATGAGTATGATTGCTGGATCCACACAAACAAGTAAGTAGGATTTATTTCTATCATAAAAATCTGATGTGGCCAACACAAAACCTCCCGCATTTTAATTTTTACTAATTAACCTTTGCCTTACTGAAACCGGGTCAACATGGACCCAAAATTTAGTTTTTTCCTTGTAACTCGTTAAATAAATTTTTAAGATTTTTTTCCTTTTGTGAATTCTCCTAAAATACTGTATTGAAACATAAGCAATAATAACCAAAAAGAAAATTAACACAGTTCAAGAAAAATTTGAATTTTGTTGCTCTGGGTCAGGTGTGACCCGATTTTGGTATGTTGTGTTTGAATTTAATTCTTTTCTAACGAACTTATTTTTTTGGAAGTTGAGACGTTTTCATCCCTATGCACGGTTGGAATTTCGATGTTTTTAATTCAGTTTACTTTGATACGTGTTATACCTGTCGTCAAATAAGTATGGACTGGAAATTTTCACACTGTTGCCAATTTATGGGCAATGTCAAAAATGTTAAGTTATGAAGACGTAGCAACATCGCAGGGAAAGGGACAGGGTGCGAAGAAGGGAAAAAAATTAACATCAGTCCATATTTATTTGACGACGAATAGAGTATAATTTAGTATCAGTAGTTCACCTACTGTGCAAAAGATAGGAAAGGGAACCATCTTGGTACACGAACAGTATAATAATTATAGTTACAGATAATTTAAGACATTTTTTTGTTTCCAGTTTCCACCTAAGGAACAATAATATTTTTTTGCGTACAAAAATATATTTGTTTTTATTTTCTGTGATGTTATGTAAATAAAAATTATTCAGTAAATAATATTGAATTAAGTTACTAAACTTAGAGTTTATTTAAAAATTCATTAGATATAATAATACCGAAATATGCATAAAAAATTATATTTTAAGACAATTATGGTCAATAAATATAATAAAAATAAAACATGATTAATTATAGTGATATTAATAACAAAACAGCAAAAATAATTCGGGTCACAAATGACCCTATTTTGGGAACTCATGGCAGAAAATTATTATTGTCAGGCAAGGGTTAAAATACATACCTACGTATTTATTAATGCTGCAGACTATTCCATTGCATATAACTATTGCTTTATTTACTATTTTCTTTTTAAAATGTCACTATTATTAATTTGAAGTGATTAGTTTATTGACAGTGACTTAATTTTTATTAATTTAAATGCATACCTACATATTTACTAATGCTGCAAACTATATAAATTCCTTTGCATATAACATATAATTATTGCTTTATTTACGATTTTCTTTATCATTTAATGTCACTATTATTAAATTGAAGTAATTCATATTTGACAATGACGTTTACCTGTCAGTTACATTCATTTGAAAAATGAACTGTGTAACAAAGGAATTGTGTTTATCTTAGGCTTCAGGATTAAAAGAAAAAAATGATTTTTATATTTATCTGTAAAATATATAGAAAAAGTATTAATGTATACCTGTAGAAAATTCTATATTCTTTAATTTTCATAATGACAAAATGCGAAAAAATGGCATTTACTGTTATTTTTTGAAGAAAAACCATTATGAGCTTTAAGTAAAGTGCCATTTCCGTTTGTCCAATTTACACCAAAATCTAATGGCTACTTTTCTCATTAGAATAGGGTAGAAATACAAGGTTTCAGAATTTTCTGAATAATAGTATTTGAGTTAGAGCGAAGACAAACTTCATACACATACATACACACATACACACACATACACACACACACATACACACATACAGACATCATCGTGAAAATGTTAAAATTGGATTCTAGGGACCTTAAATCGTGGTCATTTACTAAAATATCGATTTGTGATTTTTAGCACGATCCCTATACCTTCCTTACCAAGGGTAGCGGGAGGTAAAAATATTAAAATCGGTTTGTATAGATCTTAAATCGTGCTTATTCACTAAAATCTGGATATGCAATTTTTAGCATGAATCCAAAAGGTACCTCTCTTAGCGAGAGGTAAAAATACGAAATGTACTCTATTTCTTTTGACATATTTACTACTTGGTCCTACTTGGATAGATGGTATGGCATTTTTATGAACTTATGACAACAACAATTTGTTTTTAATTATTTGTTTATTGGTTATTTTCGGTACTAATTTCGCTTTTCCGTAATTAGTGTTTAGGATTTAGATCTTCTTCACATAAATAAAACTCCGAATGATACACTAGTGGTATCCATTGGTTTGTATGGTAACACTTTAGAACAATAAAAATGAATTATACAATTCGATTCAATTTGATGCTTGAGAGTAAATGTTAGTATTATATTTCATAAAATAGAAGCTAAGAAGCTATTCTTTGACAGTCAATTTGACGTTTTGTACAAATTATAGCAACGAACATGATTTGTTTAATTAGTGCGTGTTAACTTCAAGGCATAGTGTGCTCCTGCAAAACCCTAAACTCTAATTCCTAAAATCCTAAATAATCACTAGAGTTAGGGCATATAAATTTAGAATTTAGATATTAGGGATAAAAGTGCAACTTCGGACAGAACCATAGCCTGTAGTTTAAAACGAAAGAACAATGGAAAATTCTTTTGGTGACTATTAAATTTGTCTCAAAAAATTAATCCTAGTATGTGCATACGGTTTTGCTCTATCGTTAATATTACTCGAGATACCCTAAGAAAACATCAAAAATGAAACACCTATACAAATATATGTTTAATTAATACGATATGAAACTTTTTATTTAAATACAAAAGTCATAATTATATATTCTTATTCTTATATATTGCTGACCTAAAACATGGTTTAATTAAATTAATTTAGCGTATTAATAAATATTCGCATTTTCACTATTTAATACCAATGTGAGTTTCCGTTTTAATCCATATGAATCAAACTTATGTAATATTAATTATTATGAATTTCACCTGCCATAAAACTGCTTAGAGCAGACACATGGAGATATTATATATTTGAAATAATTTCGCGTTATGAAATTAAAATAACAGATTAGCAATTTTGTCTACGTTTGTAAATGTGATTGCGTTTTGTCTGTTACGTAATATGAATAACATTCGTTTATCAAAATAATTATAACAGAAAGCAGAAACTTCTATTAAACTGGTTCAACTCGTAATATTTATTGTCGACACACTGTAATAATAATAGGCAGAGAAATGTATACTTTTTGATTTACAAATGTTCGTTTTGCAAATATATTTTGTAACGGACGCGTAAATCATATAAATTGAAAGTAATTAGTTATATATTTACTTGAAGGAAATGATTTTTGAAAATATTTATTCCATTCTATAGAATTTAAACTAATTGTGTTAGATGATTTATAATTTCGCCTTTAGGATACTTTATTACTATAAAGGTGTCTTAAACTAAATAGTCAACTCTAATTAATATTGACCCACTTACGACGTGGATAAAAATTAATAAATGTCAATAATGTATTGGTAATATTAATTTGTACGTTTCCTAATTCCATGTCATAATGTCAACTTTTTGTTTATCATGTTAAATGTCAAAATGACATTCTTTTTCGCATTAGTGCGTTTATCTCTTACATTTTCGAATTAGTGCGAAAAAGAAGCAGATAAACGACAATCAGCGATAACCTCCATTTTTTTTGCTCTAACGCGAAAAAATGACGGCTGATGTCGAATCTAAAAGGAATTAGAAAAAATCTGACGTGGCCAACACAAAACCTCCCGCTATTTAATTTTTATTAATTTAAATATATACCTACCTACGTATTTACTAACGTTGCAAACTGTTCCATTGCAGAAAACTATTGCTTTATTTACTATTTTCTTTTTAAAATGTCACTATTATTAATTTGAAGTGATAAGTTTTCTGACAGTGACATTTACTGTCAGTTACATTCATTTGAAAAATGAACTGTGTAACAAAGGAATAGTTTTTATCTTAGGCTTCGCGACTAATAAAAAAAAATATTTTTAAATTTATCTGTAAAATATATAGAAAAAGTATTAATGTATTCCTGTAGAAAATTCAATAATCTTTAATTTTCATAAGACATAAAATTTGAAAAAATGGCCTTTAATGGTATTTTTTGAAGAAAAACCATTATGAGCTTCAAGTAAAGTACCATTTCCGTTTATCCGATTTACACCAAAATCTAATGGATTCTTTCCATATTAGAATAGGGTAAAAATACAAGGTTTCAGAATTTTCTGAATGATAGTATTTGAGTTAGAGTGCAAACAAAATTCGTACACTTACACACACACACACACACACATACATACACACACACACACACACACACACACACACACACACACACACACATACATACATACAGACATCATCGTGAAAATGTTAAAAATGGATTCTAGGGACCTTAAAACGTGGTCATTTACTAAAATCTCGATATGAGATTTTTAGCACGCTCCCTATACCTCCCTTACCAAGGGTAGCGGGAGGTAAAAACCTTGTACGACTACAGGATTCGATGCAAAATCATTTTATAGGGTATTCAACCAGTCAACCGGTTTATGTCATCGCTTAGGGATTTTTGAAATTTTCTATATATTTTTAAATATATTTTACTAACGGTATTTTACTGTTTATTATTATCATTATTATTATTATTATTATTATTATTATTATTATTATTATTATTATTATTATTATTATTATTATTATTATTATTATTATTATGTATTTAAAACCATTAGTAGAAATAATTATATTTGGAAATATTATTATTAAGTAATATTTAATAAATTTAAATAAAAACATTTGGATTTTTGAAGGCATCCGCAGATCATATTTTATTCCGTTTTACATGCTCATGTAATAGTTATTTACATTCGAGTGCGTGTGCCCTTAAGGCGAGTGCCTTATTAGCTGGAGCGCTGTAAAATACTTCACGCACAAGAATTGTATCAAATTTTTTGGCCGACGATAATGAAAATCACTTTTTTTAATGAGATAGGTTATACTTCTGAAAAGGGTTAGTTTAAAATACTGGGGTTAAGTCAATTTCCAAATTTGATTTTACTTACCTTCATTAGAGTACTTCTTCTAGCGAAATTTATTTGTAATAATAGACGTTGTTTGTGACTGATAATATATTTATTTGCTCCTGTTTTCTTCGTAATAAATAATAGGTAGGTATCGAAATTTGACATTTCAGCAATTTTCGCTTCGCATATTTGACAGGTATATCGATCGGGGACTATGTCGGTAACTGCGGATTTTTACAATAATGATAGATGTCGCTGCCGTGATTTTGGTTTATATAAATTAATTTTAAATATAGGAAATGTTAAAGTAAAAAAATAACTGATGTAGGTAGTCATTTTTTACATGAACTTTATTATAGTAAAGATGATTTCTTTTCTAAATGCCCATAAACGTCCAGTGTATTTTGATTATTTTACCGCATAGTTAGACAAGTTACAACACAGTAAGCGTAAAATGTAAGTTACATTTGCTGTGTATACAATTGTAAAGTTCCCATTACACTTCAGTAGGGCAAAAACTTTTTTTGTGATACCATATTGTTACTGTGATATAACAGGACTAAAAATAAAAGTGAAAAGATAAAAATAACGGCCGCCGGCCGTTATTTTTTATAACAGTTGCCTACAATTAAGGATCAAGTATTCCTAGAAAATTAACAGCACCTTGATGGACCATTTTCAAGGAGAATTTATACATCAACAAAAAAGTTGTTCAGTATGACAGAAAGAGAAGAATTTTATTATTCTTAAATGTTTAAATTTTATGTTATTACGAAAAATCTTGAACGCCACGTGGCCGATATGCAAATAACGAACTCGACTGATTATAAACCTCGGCTATCGTCTCGGTTTATAAACCTTAACCGAGTCCGTTATTTGCCTTATATCGACCTAATGACGTTAATAACTATAACACATGACGTCATTGTTTATAGTGATATTGTATTTATGACATTAACCGCTTAACTGGCTGGGTACCCTCTATAGCTATTTCATCACGGAATATTTTTAAAAGATTGCACACTTGCGTTTCTCACGGCTTGGATTCGAATCCAAACCATTCTCAAATATTAATATTTTCCTTTTTTCAGAACCTCACCAGACCCAGTGTTGTTCGGCTAACGGTCAACTTCTCGAGAATGCAGATATTCCTGAACATTGTTTCCCTATGATCATCCCTAAGGGGGACCCTCTTCTATCCAAGTTTAACATCAACTGTATGAATTTCGTACGAACAATCACTAATAGAGACCGCAACTGCGTTGGCGGACATCAACCTGCAGAACAGGTAAACTATTTTTTTAAAACTATATATTTTTCGTAATACCATACTGTTGCTATGTATGGTTTAACGAAACTAAAAACAAAAATAAAAATCTGTTGTGGCCAGCGCTATACCTCCCGCCAGTTGTTCTGATGATGCCGTAACTGGCGAAATTTTATACAATAAAGTGTTTCTTGTGAAACTAAACCGAACGTTATTATTTTTCTTTAACTTTTATTAATTTAAATACATACCTACATATTTATGGACGCTGGAAGTTATATTATGTTCCTTGACATTCGTATATAACTATAACTACTGTCTTTTTAAAACGTTACTATTGTTAATTTGAAATGACAGGTTTTATGTCAGTGACATTTATGTCAGTTACATATTCGTACATTTGAAATCTGAATCATGTAACTAAGGAATTATGTTAATCTTTAATAAATAGGCTTCGGAATTTATAAAATAGATTATTTTATATATTTATCTATAAAATATATACGAAAAAGACTGACTTTGTAGATCTTGTTTTATTTTTTACTTTATTTGTTTTTATTATAGTTTATCCTTGAACTTTTTTGAAATACCTACTTTATGAGTCATATTAATATGCTAATATGGATCTATAATTATACTTTAGCTTTGTGGAACAGTTACAGCTTCGTATACCGAAGCCTGTTTATTTTCTTTTTGACAATAAAAATTTCACATTTTCAATTTTTTTTCTTTAGCTGTGTGTACAAGAAATGTTAAATTCGATACTTATGAAACAAAATGGAAATGATGAGAGATATTGTACTGGCTACAACAGATTCTTTAGCTTACTTAGGGCCAGATTTACAACCTCCGGTTAAAATTTTAACTGCCAGTTAAATAAACAAAATTGAAAAGAAATGAACTGTCAAATGACAAATTTATCATTGCTGTCAATAACCCAATATCATATTGTTTATTTAACTGTCAGTTAAAATTTTAACCAGAGATTGAAAAACTGCCCCTTACAACAATTTTTATTCAGATTGGGTGCACGGCCATATTATCCAATAGGCTGACAAGGCTAAAGCCTAGGGCGCCGTAAAAGAACTATTAAATTAATTGATTTAACACATTTTTTTATTCAAAATTATTTCACGCATTATGGGGTAATTCCCGGGAGTGATGGACCACTTTTTTTTAACCACGTATAACTTTTTGAATTTTTGAAATAAAAAGAAAAGTAAAACGCCTCTTTGCTAACCAACCTTTATATTTTTATATTTTGTGACAAATAAATACAAAATTCTTTTCTATAATGTGTAATAATTAAAAAAAGAAATGACTTCTCTGGTCCAACTCTCCCACAGTATATGGGTGAGTTGGACCACTAATAGAAATAAGGTATGGGACAGATGGACCCGTATTATTTTTTACAATAAATTTTCTTTTTTGCATATTTTCCACACAAATCACAAATGTTAACATATTTATTCAGCTGAAGTCTAGTTTTATCCATGTGGATGCTACCAGGCTTATCAATTAAATTATTTTGCAATAAAATTTCTTCTAATAGATCAAAGTAACTTTTAACACTTTTTTGGTTTAGTCCTTTAGAACGAGCAATTGAGATTTCATCTGTTTTTCTCATAGACAAATCTGGATGTCGTTAACAATAATTTCAACCAATGATATCGTGCCATACCGAGATTGTTGTTGAATTTGTGTGGAATATTTAATTTTTCTGACATCATTCCTATCAAGAGAAAATCCAAATTTATGTAATTTTTTTATATGACTCACTAATTTCATCTCCACTTTAGAGCCTAGACAAGAAGTTGGTCCAAAACGATCTTCTTTAGTGAAATTTTGTGATTTTAGCCTTCTTTTTAATGTTGACTTCGGAATTCCAAATGTCAATGCTGCTTTATTAATTCCCATTTTTTCTTATCTTACGGCTTCTATAGCTTTCAATAAGGCCTCTTCAATTTCCACTTTTGAAAATTTTAATATTTATAATTTATTTAATATTAATAAACTATCTCTTTATACTAATTATTTGTGGACCAACTAACCCGAAACATAGTGGTTCATCTCTCCCATTTGTAAGGAATAAATGGACCACCATTCAAATTATGTGATAAATAGAAGAATTAAGTTCTTTAAGGTTATATTGTAAGCAACAGACATGAATAATTATAACTAAACATAAATCAAAAGAAAAACACTTATCGTTAAAAAAATACAGTCAACGAAAAATAGGAGTGAATTGTTTTGCGCTTCAATTTTAACACAAAAAATATGTATTTGCTAAAACACGCTTAGTAAACAGCTAATATTGCACACCGGTCTTCAAGCGCATGACACGGTTCTCTGAAAGAAATAGTAGAGACATCTAACGAATAGGGACAGAAATATTACTACTGGACCAACTCACCCATTGGTCCATCTCTCCCGGAATTACCCTATTTTACACTCAGTAAAAAATATCATTTAAAATTATAACGTGGTTAAAAACAATCAGAAACAAAAATTTAATTTTTACATTTCCAAATATGGATATTGTTTTTAGAATTTATTTGTGTCTGCTTCTTACAAACTGCACAGTGGAAAGATCCTTTTCTACACTAAAACGTGTAAAATTCTATTTACAAAGTTCGTTGACAGAAAACAAAATTACTGATCCTCTATATTATCTATAGAATCAGAGGTTTGTGCAAAAATTTAATTTTGAAGAAATTATTCCAAATTTTCAGGCATTAAATGTAGAAAAAAAAACACTTGTAATTAATTTAAATATATATCAACATTATGTTAGGTTGTAAAAATGGAAAATAATCAGACATGCAGTCGTTTGTAAATTATTTATTTCCTGGCCGACGTTTCGACTTTAACAAAAGTCTTCTTCAGATCGAAACGTCGGCCAGGAAATAAATAATTTACAAACGACTGCATGTCTGATTATTTTCCATTTTTACATTCTGAAATTAGTCGATCATCGTAATCAACCATTATGTTAGGTGTTTTAATAAATTCATACAAACAAGTTGTCAAAACATTTTTCATTTCAAATACACATTATAGCCTAATGTAAACGCCAAATTGTTTTCAGTCTAGGGCGCTCAGTTGTTTTAATCCGACCCTGAATAGGTCTAAAATGTAATTTTTTTTCTAGTTGACCGCAGTCAACCACTTCCTCGACCTGTCCATCATCTACGGCAACAACCAAGACCTCGCCAACCAGCTCCGTACCTTCCAAGGTGGTCGTCTTCGTACCGAAGAACGCCGTGGTAAAGAATGGCCTCCTCAGAGTAACAACAAGACCGGAGCTTGTCAAATTCAAGCTATTGATGAACCTTGCTACCTAGCTGGTGATGTCAGAGTCAACCAGAACCCTCAACTGACTATTCTGCATATTATTTTGTTGAGGGAACATAATAGGATTGCTGATTCTTTGACGAAGATTAATCCTCACTGGGATGATGAGACTATTTATCAAGAAGCAAGGAGGATTAATATTGCAGAACATCAGTTTATTTCGTACTATGAGTGGTTGCCCATCTTCATTGGTAAGAATTTATTATTACTCCTTGGTATACGAGTAGTTCGTATTCGTAGAGACTTTATACCGTATTAAACCTTAATCATTAATGGTTTTAAAAATAAAATTTCTTTTAACTGAATATAAAAATTACCACATTTAGAAATTTATGAAGTAACTTTACTCAAAGTATAGTTCTTTAGTTTTAAATTTGAATATCGTTCTACGAGAGGCCATAAATAGACGTAGACAAAAGCGAAGCGATAAAAAAACTCGAGCGATGTAATTTACTTAGTTATTAATTTGTTTTTAACGATAAGATTGTGACCGACATCTTTATTGGAAATAATTTTGTCTATCTTAGATGTACCTACTATTCGTAAATATTTGAACCGGTGTTTTTCCTTGTAAAATTGTTATGAAAATAAATTTAAAAAAACAAAAACAAAAATAATTCTGTAAAGAGAAAAATGCGCTCTATCGAATGGTAGAGTAAAATTAACAGGTTCCCATTTAAAAAAATTACGCGGACAAAAGTAACTCAAAAACAATTGAAGAAAAAAAAATTAAAGTATTCCCAGATGTAGATCAAAATTTCTTAAAAACTTTTGTATTGAACACAATTTTCTAAAATGAATATTAACGACAATAAATCGCCGTCTCCATACTTTTAACTAACCTGTATAAAGATTTTTTTTGTATGCGTGCCCAGAAAAACTTTTGAATCTTAATTTTCTTTATCAGATAAACAGTAACTTGTATCAAATACAGTTTAGCAAAAATTTGAATGGACGATACTGTTGTTTAGTTTACGGAATATTGAATAGCTTATTAGTACAAAAAATGTGAAATAGTATTCATCAACTCCAAATTGATTCGGAGGTTTGTTGAAATGCTGTATCTTAAAATTTTATCAACGTAGCTTAAAAAGATCATTGTGTCTAATACAATTTTAAGATTTTGTTATAAAATTCATCAGTATATCTACCGTTAGCTGAAGATGGGCTTGCTTTAAGCCCGAAACGTACATAATAAAGAATTATACAACATACATGGACCATTTAATCCTTTTGATTCACCTTTAAACTACTCAACGGTTGATCCTTCCGTCGCTCAACAATATTACTTAGTATTTTTTTTTCCAAAATCGCATTTTATTATAGTATTTTAACTTCAGAATATTATGCTTCTTCATTTAACGTAATTTTAATGTATTTTATTTTGTAGGTCTGAAGAACTCTTTGAAGAACAGAATAATCTACGACACCAAAGGATACGTAAATGATTACGACGCAAATGTAAACCCAACTATTTTAAACGAACACGCTACTGCCGCCTTCAGATTCTTCCATTCATTGATCGCCGGATTTTTAGAGTACGTCTTTTATGCATATTTATTATAGACACCTCCTGCTTACACTCTTGTTTAGAACTCTTGCTGTTAAGGGCTTTAATTTTTCTTAATAAATGAAATTTTGTAGTTTGATTCCTGAACACCGTCACGCATATGGCAACATCCGTATGAGCGACTGGTTCAACAGACCCTTGGTCCTTGAACAAGATGACAACTTCGACGACCTAACCCGTGGTATGGGAACTCAACCCCAGTTAGCTTCTGACCAGCACCATGACAGCGAGGTAAAATTATTTTTCGTTTTATATTATACCAAAAGGGATTTTTTTTTATTAAGAGCGACGCATTTTGATGTAGAAATAGAGGTTGTTGATATGTGTGTAGTGTTTTGTCTTGATTCCACTGTACAGCTGCCTTTAAAATTTTAGATTGGGATTCGATTTTATTTTTTTAAATAAAAATTGTTGAATTTTTAAAAATCTGTTTTATATTTCGTATTACAGTTATTTAAAAATAATAATAACATTGTAATAAATAAAGAAAAAATAATTGACAATAATTGATTACAATAATTAAAACATTTATATAATAATAATAATGCATTGTATTTTCTTTTTATATTAATAAACAATATTTTTTATACATACAGTAAGAACATAACTACACAAATTTGTTATATTTCAGTTATTTGTATTAATATTACAGGAAAATACAATGCATGTTATTATATCAGTATTTTGATTATTGTAATCAAATTGTCAATTATTTTCTCTTTATTTATTACAATGTTATTATTATTTTTTTAATGACTGTAATAGGAAATATAAAACAGATATTTAAAAGTTCAACAATTTTTGTGTAAAATAAAATTATTACCCTAACGGGGTATCGGACCCCAATTTGAAATTTCAAATAATAATAAAACAGTGAAACAATTATTTATTTGAAACTTTTTTTGCAATTTATGGAATAATATTGAAGTAACTAATATTAAATGATGTACAGGGTGTAAATCGAAAAACGATACATAGGCGTTTAACATGGGAATTCAGTTTTTCTTTGCGCAAACGTTACCTAATTATTTTATGCAAAAATGCCTCACGTAAAAGTTATAGAGATTTAAATTCTGCATCTAAATTATGTGTAACGATTATTCTAACTCTTCAAATATACGTAAAATTAATTATAAAGTTACAGTTTTTATGAGTTTTTAGTCTAGGCAGCCATGGATTTATGACAAAAAATAAACAAATGTATTGTTTTTAAATGTCATTTAAAACTAAATTTGGATTAGAGTAATAAATTAACACAAGAAACGAAAAGATAAAATGTTTTAGTTTTAATTGACAGTTAAAAACAATGCATTTGTTTATTTTTTGTCATAAATCAATGGCTGCCTAGACTAAAAACTCATTAAAACTGTAACTTTATAATTCATTTTTACGTATATTTGAAGAGTTATAATAATCGTTTCACATGATTTAGATGCAGAATTTAAATCTCTATAACTTTTACTTGAGGCATTTTTGCATAAAATAATTAGGTAACGTTTTCGCAAAGAAAAACTGAATTTCCATGTTAAACGCCTATGTCTCGTTTTTCGATTTACACCCTGTACAAGATGTAATGTACTATTATCATGTTCAATATCATGGCTTAATTTTCTGCCGGATACTTTTTATTTACAAAAACTGTTATATATATATATATATATATATATATATATATATATATATATATATATACATATATATATATACATATATATATATATACATATATATATATACAGGGTGTATCAAGATAATGGAACAGTGCATTTTATTCGTGTATGTGAAAAGATACAGAAAAAAGTGATTAAGATATTTTGTAAGGCATAGAGGGGGACACGTTTTAGCATAAACTTTATTATCATAAATACAGTGGTACTCAAACTACAGGGCAATATTATATTTTTTTAAATGGCATTATATATTTCTTATTAACTCATTAAATAAAGAATTTTGTTCTAAATTCAACGATATAATAATATCGTACCCTTACATTGCGAAAAATTTGATAAAAATTAATTCAAAGTTAATATTTCATTTCTACTTTATCTAAGTAATCTGAGCAAACATTCAATCAATAAACAAAATAAAATTTATTTTAGTTTTATTACATGAAAGTAAGCTACGATATAGGCAATAAATTCAACTTTTAAAATAATTTTTTTGTTTTATTGATTGAATGTTTGCTCAGATTACTTAGATACAGTAGAAATGAAATACTAACTTTGAATTAATTTTTCTCAAATTTTTCGCAATATAAGGGTATAATATCATTATATCGTTGAATTCAGAACAAAATTCTCTATTTAATGAGTTATTAAAAAAATATAATATTGCCCTATAGTTTGAGTACCACTGTATTTATGATAATAAAGTTTATGCTAAAATGTGTCCCCCTCTATCCCTTACAAAATATCCTAGTCACTTTTTTCTGTATCTTTTCACATACACGAATAAACGGCACTGTTCCATTATCTTGATACACCCTGTATATATATATCAGAGACGTCGGAAGTGTTTTCGCTTAGGGGGGGCGAAAAAGATGAATTTTTTTTTTGTAAATCGTAATTAAATTTTTCTGCCATTATATATCAGTGTTTATGACATCGTAACACTGTACGAGCTGTCAATCTGTTATTGATATAATGAAATTTACGCTATTGAAAAAGTTTCAAAACATGAAACTTGTGTTAAAGGATATTTTAAATAGCTTGCAATCTCTAGAAAAGGAAATACTATATTATATGGACGTATTTTTAGTTCAAATTTTGTCCACCAGATAGAGTTTGCTTAACTTGAATCGCGAATAAGCGGTATATGAAATTTACGCACAAATACATTAAAATTGTTTGTTTACATCTTAGTTACTAGGGCGGAATATTGAACATTACCCCCGCCGGGCTTTTTGCTAGTTTTATTGCCCACCGGACTGTAAAAAAGCCAAAAGGCCCTGTAATGATACTAACTTTTATTTAATTATATAAATTTTAGAAATATTCTTTAATTATTTATAATATAACGACAAAATAAGGTTAACCTGGTCACATAAAGGGAAAAGGAAAATAGTTGAGGGAGAGGGGTCGATGCCCCCCCTGTTTTAAGTTAGAGGGGGCGATCCGCCCCCTCTGACCCATACTTGCGACGCCCCTGATATATATATATATATATATATATATATATATATATATATATTTAATAATGATTGATTTTTCGTTTCAGATTACTCAATATTTGTTCAGAAACATGCAACGTTTCGGCCAAGATCTGAAAGCAATTGACATCCAAAGAAATCGTGACCACGGTTTGGCTTCTTATAATGACTATAGGAAGTTCTGCGGACTGCCCAAGGCCTATGATTTCCATGACCTTCTTGACTTGATTTCTGCTGAAGTATGTACCATTTATAATCATTGTACTTTATTCTTAATGGAATTTATAAAACTACTATTCTGTTTTAGAATGTGGAGAAATTGGCTTCTCTGTACGCCACAGTGGAGGACATAGATCTTACAGTAGGAGGATCTTTGGAACGGATTGTGCCAGGAACTTTAGCTGGTCCTACTTTCTTGTGCATTCTTACAGAACAGTTCTACAGAACCAGAGCAGGAGATAGGTTCTGGTTTGAAAATGGACACAGTGGAAATCCTTTCACAATTGGTAAGAGATGGTTTTATATATTTATTTTAATAGAAAGTAGATTTGTTATTTCTAATATTTCTGGTTTCATATAATTCCTTATTTTCTTTCAGAGCAATTGAACGAAATTCGTAAATCTAGTATTTCTCGTCTGTTCTGTGATAATGGTCACCACATAGAAGCCATGCAGCCAAGAGGGTTCGAAAGAGTCAACGAACAGTAAGTACTTTCCTTCTCAACATCTTATTTTCGACTCTTTCCACCCAGTCTTCTTTAAAACTTACCAAATACTTTTCTCCTTCTTTCTAAAGCATCCATACAACAGGTTCATACAATATACTCCATACCAGCGCGCGTTACATTCTCAAAAAGATCATCCTCCCGACCGGACCCTGTACTTTTTTTTCGAAAATTTTTCTCAAAACTAAGATTTAAATAATTCGTTTCAGTTTTTGATATTTTCTCTATAATTAGTTAAAACTAAAAATATAAACTGCTTCTTATCTAAATATTTTGGCCATACAGGGTGTTAAAAAATAAGTGTCCCAAATTATGAGGGCATATAGTACTGACCAAAATGAGTAAAAAAAGCTTAATCAACATGGGTCCTATCTTCAATATTTCCGAAATATAAGGCAGTGAAAAATGAGTTTCTTCGGAGTATATCTCTGCTATGTGCTATCTCGAAAACTGTAAGAGTTACGACTTTGATTAAATGAGACTTTTTGTTCACCTTTCAAAGGTCATCTTAGATATGTTTTTGTTTAAAAAAAATCGAATAATTGTACTTCGTAACTATTAGAAAGTCAAAAAAATGTTTCATATACAATTTTATTGTTTTTTTATGGTCTATTTACTGACATAGTCAAAATTTTGTTCAGTCACTATATCTTTGTCTGTTTTTCTTCGATTCTAATACAAAATGGCATTTTTCTCAAAAACAGTTGAAGATCGGACCCATGTTGATTAAACTTTTTTTGCTCATTTTGGTCAGTACTATATGCCCTCATAATTTGTGACACTTATTTTTTAACACCCTGTATAGTACATATTGTATTTAACATTTCTAGTACATACATAAAAATTCTAATTACATTTATTATTAACATATTTTCATATTTTTTAATTAATTCTATAAATAAGTTTCCTCTTACTCTTTTAAATTTTCGAGATTCTTCAAATTCATTGACGAGATATGAAATATATGTATCCATAATTTTAAATATTTAATTAATAATAAAATAAGAAATATTAAATGTACTTCCCAGAAAAAGCCTTCAGTAATGTATCTAGATTTTTGATACTGACATTTTTCTGTCAATTACAAACATTTTAATTTTTCAACTGGTTTCCATGGAGTTAGTTGGGCTGTGAGATTCATTACAATATTTTATATATTTATAATTCTCTATCTCTAAGTCTATAGAAGATATAATAAAAATGTTAAATGTCGGATAGAGAATTTTATATTCTTTAATATTTGTAATAACATAAATTTCCAAAAAATAATATTTAGATTTTTAAAAAATTTTAAATTATTTTGTCCAATTGTTAGCAAAACCTTTTCAGCTCTTCCCATTAATGTCAGGTTAAAGAATACATAGTTAAATTGATCTTTAGCCTTATAGAATTTGAGAAACCGTTCCTCCAACATCCACACACACACACACATACACACATCCAGACACACACACACACACACACACACACACACATCCAGACACACACACACACACACACACACACACACACACACACAATCTTAAACTGGTATTCCCTAAAATCTGGATATGCAATTTTTAGCATGAATCCATTACTTCTCTTAACGAGAAGTAAAAACATATTCCGTATCTTCTTTGGCGACAATTGTAATTTTAATACGTATTCTTTTTCTTTTTCTAGCAATCACGTTGTGCCTTGTGAAGCCCTTCCAGTGGTAGACCTAACCCTTTGGAAGGACCTTGGTCAAGGACAAGGACATGGACAGGGCAACCAAGGACATTTTTTCTATTAGAGTCTAAGGAAAGTTACTAGTTTGTTATTGTAAAGTATGTATTTATAATAAGTAAATGAATATCTGATGAATGAATCTCTGATTGTCATCAACTTATACATTAATTGTTTCATTTGTTTTGTAAGTTGTATATTTTAAAATTGTCATGTACATTATAGGATATATTTTTATATTTTTTTGTTGTATTCTCTTTAAATAAAAATATTTTTTATAAAATGTTGTTCTGATTTAAACTGTAATAACTTTAGGAAAATAAAAATATAGGTACAGTATTGTTATTTTTTATCAGTCTATATTAAAAAATCTGATGTGGCCAGAACATTACCTTCAGTCAATTCTATGTATTTTGTACAAATCCCATACCAAAAGTTCCTTGGAAAAGATTCTATATATCCAGTAAAACTGTAACACGAACATATACTATTTTCTGGTTTGTTAATAACGATGACATCTGTCATCAGTCTCAACTTCACGTGCGCATACTATAACTAACCGTTAATAATCATTAATTTTTGCAGAGTGTCTCGGGTCTTAGGAAAGATTCTATAAATCCAATAAAATTATAACACGAACATACACTATGTAAATTGCACTCGACATTTGTAAATTAGAATTATTTGAATGTATCAGCTGTTTCCATGATTATAGCAAAGTTGGGTGATTTAAACTCTTTATAATTCTTTAACTCTATATCTATTGAATATGAAGAAAAATGTACATTCAGATCATATACACAATAAGATATTCTTTCATATTGATAAAAAAATAAAAAATATATCATCACGGCATATTACCCTTTTCTGAGTGTCCCACAATCTGCTTTATCGCAGATATCGGTAATGATGATGATATATTTGTACCGTGCGGGCGCTTACCAGGCGTCACCTCACAAGCACTCATTGCTGGCGTGGAGAGTGCCCCACAGGGGTCACTTTTGTGCAATTTTTCATATTGATAATTACATAAAATGTAAAAAGAAGGTATTTAACTGTGTTTTTCAAAAAAACTGTTAAAGCTGCAAATAAAGGCACTTCCGGTTGACCAATTATAACCAAAATATAATCAGCTCTTTATATGGATGTAAAGAAAAGAAATACGAAAGAATTATAATTTTTAGAATTGTAGTATTGGAGTTATCGCCGGAGAAATTTTTGGCACACACACACACACACACACACACACACACACACACATACATACATACATACATACAGACATCATCGTAAAACTAGCTTAATTGTATTCTAGGGACCCTAAAACGTGCTTATTCAGTAAAAACTCACCACCAAATTTTTTAACCAAAGATAATTCCTTCCTTACTTAGACCGGTTTTTCAATATCTGGTTAAAATTTTAACTAAGAGTTAAATAAACAAAATTGAAACGAAATAAACTGTCAAATGACATATTTATCATTGCTGTCAACAAAACGATGCAATATTGTTTACTTAACTAGAAGTTAAAATTTTAACTAGAGATTGAAAAACCGGCCCTTAAAGGTGTAAAATGCAAAATAACAATCAAAATATCTTTCAACGTAGTTTTTTCATTGTTTACTATATACTTGTCTAATGTCTGTATTATATTTTCCATACAGTAATTCATTTTTCTCTAATTGATTCGTTTGTTTATCGGTCTAGCGCCGTGTATCCGGTTTGTGAAGTTTCATATTTGTTCCTACAATTCGTTTTCTTTGTTAGTTTGTTAAGGCCCAAGTCCTAATTCTCAGAATTATAAACAGCATTTCTTTTATAAAATACTAATTTGTACCTATAACCGTAAAAATAAATTCGAAATTTTACTAACGAATTCATAATCTAAGTTTTACTTGTATATTTTATTATTCACATATTTTTTCAATAAATTTTTATATCCTATTGTTTAGGGACATTCGATTTTTATTACAGTTTCCCATTCATTATAACTAATTGAGACTTTGTATATTCAAAATTAGTCATACAATCATAAAATATTTTTATTATATTTTAAAACAACAGATCTGTTATAATATAAACTGCATTAAACTTTTGAATATATCCGATTAAGTACAAAAAAATAGAACTCCAATCCAGTTTTTCAGTTTATTAAATATTACAGAACTGAAGTTATTGTAATTTCAATATTTCTTCTTGTACAAACAATTAATATATACGGGTACAAAATTTTCTGCAACAAATTACCATATCAATATATATTTATATTTAATGTCCTTATATAGACGACATATTTATTTTAAACGTCATTTTTATTGCATAATTAATATTAATATATAAGTGGACTAAAGAAATAAAATTTTAAAACAAATAATATAAAAGAATAACATGTATAAATAAAATTGTAATTTGTTTTCTAAACATTAGTACTTACTTAAGCAGTTTTATTTCCTGGTTCGTGTTTAGTATTTCGTTAACAATGATGTCAAAGATATATCTAGTGTTATTTATAGTGTTAAAAGTGCTGCATGGGAAAAATTCTTGCTATTATTCATATGAAAACAATTCATACTTTAAACCCAATTCAAAAGGTAAGTAATTTTATATTATGTATTCTTATGGTGACCATAGTTTTTTTGAGAATAATATATATATATATATACAGGGTGTCACAATAAGCTTGCTCACTATTGGTAACTTTTTTATTTGAAGAGGTACGAGGTTGGTTAAATGAGCAAAATTGTGCCATTTTATATTAGAAAATTGGTCATGTAGACAAAATAAAAATTGCGTCAGCGGTTCCCAAAATTTGGGACAGAATATATATTTTTTAAATAAAACTATATATTTTTTATTATCTTATTAGAAAGAGCATTTTTTTCTCTTTCCAATAAGGTAATGTTGTTTATGTACAATTTATTCAAATAAACGAGTTATTTACGTTTAAAGATAAAAATTATCTTTTATTAGTTTAGGTCAAGTAAACTATGGAAACAATTGTCTTTTATAAAATTATTATTTTATTAATTTATTTTACAGTAATAACAAAACAAAGAAAATATTCAAATTGAAAGCCATTATTTTTTTCACACGTTTAAACTCTTTTGGAAAGAGAGCCGACCGTTCTACGTAACTGGTGTCTAGATATAACTTTCCATATAGCACGATCATATCTAACTTTTCTTCATTTGTAAAGTTATTAAACATTATTAAACACAGAGAACTTTACAGAAGAAATTATTAAACGTCAAACAAACAAAGAATCAATTGTTTCCATGGCTTACTTGACTAAAAAACTAATAAAATAGTGTACAAAATTTAAATTTTTAACCGTAAATAACTCGTTTATTTGAAAAAATTGTACATAAACAATATTACCTTATTGGAAAGAGAAAAAAATACTCTTTCCAATAAGATAATAAAAAATATATGGTTCCATTTAAAAAATATACATATTGTCCCAAATTTTGAGAACCGCTGACACAAATTTTATTTTGTCTACATGACTAATTTTCTAATATAAAATGGCACAATTTTGCTCATTTAACCAACCTCGTACCTCTTCAAATAAAAAAGTTACCAATAGTGAGCAAGCTTATTGAGACACCCTGTATATATATATATATATATATATATATATATATATATATATATATATTGCTGTTACCAGATACATATTTACTAAGCATAAAAAAAATTATGTTTACCCTAGCAATATACTTTGATGATCTGAAGTAATAAACTAATTATGAAATAACAAAAAATAATAAATGAGCTTTTCATATTTTTCTGGAATCGTCATTCGTCATATAATTTACTTCTTCCTTGCCGCAAAATGGGCGGAGAAATTGAATTTCCCTGCCAAGGCACAGAAGTAAAATGTAACGATATATAAAATTAAAAGTATACAGTTGTTTTAATTTCTTGTACAATTTTAAATAGAGTTCCCTAAGTTTTTAATGTGGTTTACTCACGATTTAAAATATACTGGTTATGCTACTTGTCATGTTTTTCATTGTTTCTGCTGGTCCGCTTGATACGTGTTTCCTTGAATAATCCGCTAGATGCGCTACGTGAGAACGACCATACCACAGCAAACTATTTTTACATAAAATATAAAAAAATGAAATGCATAATGAATTTATTTTTAATATAAATTTAAAAAATAATTGTTAGAATTTAAAATTGGAAAAATAAATAAATTGATAAAACCGTACGCTTCCAGATTTCCATTCGATAATAATCCCGAAAATGTTTTCGACAAACATCATTCAATCTTAATTCGCAATCATCTCTACTAATTGCACATTGCCATTTTTTAAAAAGTGATATATCAAGTGGAGCAGCAAACACAGATTATTTTTCAGTGAATTTCTTGTAACCCGTTTCACATCCAGGAATGAAACATTTTCTATTTAATTTTCTTTTCATTTTGCATTAATTGCAATATCTTTCAATAAAATATTTATATTACCTTACATTTAATACGAATATGTACTTCAAAACCTGTTTCATTTACCTTTCTATAAGATATAACATGTAATATTTTCAAAATGACATGCAAATGACAGGCGTCAGTTGGGTCGTTCTCACGTTGCGCCTCTAGCGGAAAAAACGAGGAAACACGTATCGCTTTGGACCCTCGTTTTGTGCAGAGGGGCACAACCAGTATATTTTAAATCGTGGGTTTACTTGTTAAATGAAAAAAGGTTATATGTACCATTTAGTAATTTTGAATTCTTAAACGATTTCAGAAAATAAATAATATTTATCTCCTCATTGAAGTTTCTTTTCATGATTCATTAATTAAATAATTAAAGTTACGATAATTTTAATTAAGAAAAAATACCAGTAATTGCACTTTTTATGCGCGTATACCTGATATTCCAAAATTTTACTGTAGTTAACGAATTCTTTAATAATTTTGAGAAAAAAATTGTAATTACATGTAATCCTTTGCCACATATTTTTTTTTTTTAGTTGATCCTAGTATATTAGAGGAGTTGAATCAATTAGTAGATTCTGGAAAAACAACAACGTATCAAGAAACAGAACAAAATAATTGCCTCCCAATTGAAGGTATCCATATGAAGAGAACCACTCCTGGATTCTTCAGATTTAACACAGGCAAAATAGAAGCTGACTTGCTTTTAAGACAAACAAATTCTCGTGTTTTGATAAAAATTCTTCAGTTTTATTTACATAAATATGCCAACAGGTAAAATTCCAATTTACAGGGTTGAATGACAGTGTTGGCTAATTTGATTCTTGATCTAGTACCACAGAATAGACATTTATATAGAAGCGACACTCCTTGTCGGCACTATTGTTTTTGCAAATTGACGTTTATGACCTTGAACTTTAAAATTGTTGGCAAATTTACGCGCGAAATTTAAATTGTTTTAAATGGTAAAAGAAAAATTGCAACATAGAAGTTCTAAAATTTTAATTTTCTTAACGAATTAAAAAGAAATCAGATAAAATACCTGAATTTTACAAATTTATTACAATGCAGAATTTTCTATATCTTTAATGTGGGAAACACAAACGTCAGACTCGATGAATATGTCCCATATCCTTTTACATCAAATCTTCTCTTCCACAGGCTTTGAGCCACATTTTACACCTATATTTATTAAATGAATATACATTTTACATAATATGGTAGTCGTTTTGCATAACTTACATTTCTGCTTCTTTCGAAAACGAAAAAACTTACATTTCCCTTCCTCCATTTTTTAAATCTATTTATACAGTCTTTATATGAACAAATAAGTCCTCCCGATTCTCTCTTCTTCGTTTTTTCCATTTTATTAGAAACTAACACCACTTCTAAAATTCACAAGCGGTTCACAAAATGGCATATGTCAAAAGTGAGAAGACGTGTTTGGTTTTCTTGAATTAGCCATAATCCTAAAATACGTGGGCGTGACAAGCTGAGACAACAGCTCCTCCAGAATATGTGAAATATAATTATTTTCTTTATGATAACGATTTTCCCTATCGTTTGTTGAAAAAACAACATATTTGTTCTTATTAGAAATCGATTTGTATTTCTCATTATACTTTTATTATTGACCCCTAACAGAAAATTTTCTCGTCGAGATAATGAAAAGAACAAAGAATCGTAAGATACGAAGATATGCCGAAAAAATCCGATTTTATCCAATTAGCCCTTTAAATTTGTTGGCATACTCTTTTTCTCTCTAATTTTCGTTTTTCTCTCTGACTGTCGCTTCTGTATAAATGTTTATTCTGTGCTAGTACCCTGAAATGCGTATAATTGTAAAAAAATAATTATTTAATAAAATCAAGCATAATGAACGCATTATTCAACAGGAGTATATTAAATCAATTACACTGTACTTTATTTTAGATATCAATCAGCAAAAAAAGCAATAAAAGAAATATATGACGCCAAAATCGAAGCAGTTGTTATCTGTCAGAAGCAAAACAAATCATGCACCCAAAATGACTTAAAATTTCGCTCTTTTGATGGAACTTGTAACAATATTAAAAACCCATTATGGGGTTCTGCCCAGACAACATTTACTAGGATTATTCGTCCTGATTATGACGACTATGTTAATAAACCTAGGCTAGCAGTTTCGGGAAAAGAGTTGCCAAGTCCTAGAAAAATAACTGTCAAGATATTTCACTCTCAAATCAATGAAGATTTTAAGTTTACAATGATGGCAAGCCAAATGGCACAGTTTATAGCTCATGATACACATCAGGCCCTACCGGATAATGTTGGTAGGTACAGTCAGAAAAATTGACTTCCAGCAATAAAACTATAAATATCGTATTTTGATTCAGTTTTTGGAAGCAATTAAAAGAATTTTCTATACGAAGTGGTTTTTCTTGCATTATTCTATAGATGTCATTACTTTGTTAAGGTCTTTGATTTTGGCGGTCACTTATAAGACGAATTGTACAATTTTGATTTAGTTGACTTTTAACCATGTAGTCTTTAAACTCATTGGTTTTCTAAATTTTGTAAAATCATTTATAACTAAAATGTAAAACTTTTTAATTTTTTAATACTTTAATAATGGGTAAATTTGACATTTGTATATTATAATTTTCATGTAATTAACAATATAAATAATTTTTTGTTAGCTTGAAAATGGTTCTAAACAGAACCAAAACGTCGCAGTTGGAAATTGTAAATTATTGACTATGTTGAAATAAATAAAGCATTCATCCAAAAACCTCTTCGTATATAAATATCGTGATCATGACAAAGCGGCACATCGCTCACTGCTTGCATTATAATACTGGGTATCAACGGGCTATTATTTGCGCCGCTCTGTTGAAATAAAGACATGCTCTGTATTCTCCAAGAAATTCTGTTTAAAATATACACTAAAATGGGTTTATACAGAAATAAATAAATAAATATATCATCACGGCATATTACCCATTTCTAACTGTGCCACAATCTGCTTTATCGCGGATATCGGTAATGATGATGACATATTTGTACCTTGCGGGCGCTTACCAGGCGTCACCTCACAGGCACTCATTGCTGGCGGGGAGAGTGCACCACAGGTGTCACTTTTGTGCAATTTAAAATTCGAAATATTTGGCGTCGGTCGGGATCGAACCCGGTTCCCCAGGTTCGCGACCAGACACTCTGGGTGTTAAAAAATAAGTGTAACAAATTATGAGGGCATATAGTACTGAGTAAAAAAGCTTAATCAACATGGGTCCGATCTTCAATTATTTTTGAGAAAGAGGTCATTTTGTATTTGAATAAAAAAAAACTGACAAAGATAGAGATTGAACAAAATTTTGTATATGTCAGTAAATAGACCGTAAGAAAACAATAAAATTTTATATGAAACATTTTTTTCACTTTCTAATAGTTACGAAGTTACTTGAAAACTAACCAAGATCTCGCATTTTCGAGATTAACCTTATTCTCGTCTCGATATTTCGAGACGAGACGAGAGTAATGCCCTCGAGATTTACTCGAGACGAGAGTAGAAATTCGAGATCTAGATTGTACGATTTATTTATATTAAATAAATATATCTAATAAAAATATGTGAAATATTAATCGATATAAAGAAATATTTTAATTGACTCTTCATTTACATTCATATTTATTTATTCATTTTAGATTTATTGGGTTTTAGTAGAAGAAAATGCACAAAAGTGAGTCCTATGGTATACTTTGCACGTCAGCTCCAAATGCACGCTCTATAATTATTATTACCAATATGTAGGAACAAAGCAGATTGTCGCAATGGGTAATAAGCCATGAAATTATTATTTTTTACGTACCATTTAAACACCAGACTTAGTAAAATAATGTTTTAATCAGTGGTACTCTTTTATGATATCCATGTTGCTTGTACGAGAGTGGATTGTTTCTCGCCGTTTCTCGTCTCGCGGCATCACTAGCCTCAACATTTGTTTTAGTACAATTACTCGATTTTTTTTTTTTGAGGAACAAAAACACATCTAAGATGACTTCTGAAAAGTTAACAAAAGTCTCCTTTAAAGAAAGTCGAAACTCCTACAGTTTTAGAGATAGCAAAGGTAAACCCCGAAAAATCTCATTTTTCACTGCTTTATATCTTGGAAATTATTTTGGTCAGTACTATATGTCCTCTAATTTGTTACACTTATTTTTAACACCCTGCACAGGTCCACATCAAGTGTAAATTTAACCACTTATAGAATTGTTATAACACGTTGAAGTGGTTGAAATTGAATACGAATATTTCGTACCATAGCACTAAATAATGTATTTTAACTATGCAATGATGTTACAAGATACATACATATACCATGGATGCAACTATAGAACGCATTTTACATAGAGTAAATGATGATATAGTACTTACCATGTAATGGGAAATCTTCATACCTGATGCCGTCGGCTAGGAAAACACATTTACACAAATATTTGTATTTCACTTTAAATGTTAGTTTATACTCTCATTTAATTCACAAAACACAGAAATATACATCCGAACACTTTGAAACATCACAACATACTAACTAAACCAGATACAGTGCGATTTTTAACTTGTTTCATTCGGAACACGGTAGCTCTGATCAGAGAGTAGAATCAAAATTCTTTAAATTATTACTCTTTTTTATTACATTTTATTATTTTTAAATAAATTTAAATAAAATTGTATATAAACAAAAACGTTTCTAAAATATAACAATAAGTTTCTTGATTTGTTTTTTAAAATAAATACCTACAATAAATATTGTGCAGACTTTTAATCGCACAAAAGTGATCCTTGTGGTGAACTCTCCACACCAGTTATGAGTGCCTATGAGGTGACGCCTGGTAAGCGCCCACACGGTAAAAATATATCGTCATCATTACCGATGTCTACATGTATTGTAGAAACTGACACCCAGTAATATGCCGTGATGATATATTTATTTTAAATATTGTAAAATAGTTATTTTAGAAATTATTTAATTTTACAAAACTGGTTGTCTTGTTTTGTTTATCAATTGGCAATCCCATCATAGCCGCCTTTCTATTTCAATAAATTAAAATGTTTAAATATAATAAAAAATTTAATTACATATTTTTTTGTTGCGCAAAAAATATTGTTTATAGTTTAAGTCACAAGAACTGGAGGGTTGATATACAAATAATTATTATGTAATAATATTAGAGAAAGGACCAATTCGATGCTGTACTGATTCCGGAGATTTTTTACCTGATGCTATGACGCACACATCTTGTATGCCAATATCTATTCCATCCGATGATCCAGTCTTTAAAAAATACGATCAAAAATGCATGAATTTTATCAGATCTATTACTGTACCGCCAATAGATTGCACTGTCGGCCCTGCAGAACAGGTAAGATATAATTGTATTATTATACCTCTTGTCTGAATCACAAATTTAAATATTTAAGTGAGATATATTTTTTTAAATACAAATTTTTAACTGGAAAAAGGGAATTATGTTGAATAATACATAAAAACAGATCATAAATTATTTTAATACTTTATTCATAATATGAAAGTTAAAAACTGAAAAAGAAAAATCCTATAACCTTAACAATATTTAAAAAAAAATCTATATACAGTAAAATTTTTGAAAGAAGTCCGATCAAGACCATCTACGAATTGTATCTATGAATTAAGATTTTGTGCTGTCAAATTTAGTAGTGTCTTTTACTTAGTTTTTATAAGGGTACATAATATCTTGTGTACCTCATAAAAACTAAGTAAAAGACACTACTAAATTTGACAGCACAAAATCTTAATTCATAGATACAATTCGAAGATGGCCTTGATCGGACTTCTTTCAAAAATTTTACTGTACGTATATCGAGAACTACTTTCTCATAATCAGTAAAAACTACAAAAAAATAAAATAAAGAAGTTAAGATTACTCAGCATGTAAACCATGCCAAAGGTCAAAACAGCTCTGAGGAATAAGGAAGATTTTTAATTTAACGGTAACTTACAAATCAAATAACACTATTAGGTAACCCTAAAAGTTCATAAAATTGAGTGTAAAGATTGTAATAAGCTTTAAATTGGGTAAATAAAAGACAGATTGATACTAGGTTTAAAAAAAATCTATCATTTAAAAACCGGTAATCCTGAGATCTAGCATATCACAACATTTGTTTATTAACAATCATAAAATTGACAATTCTAATATACAAGTATTAAAACATGTTTATAATAGATATTTGTACGCACACGAGAGTTTGGTAATACATAAATTGTCATCATTACCGATGTCTACATGTGTTGTAGATACTGGCACACCCAGAAATGGGTAATATGCCGTGATGATATATTATTATTATTATAAAGGATAAATTAATAAAAGCGGACCTAGGTCCCATCCCAAATTCTAAATTATATGAATTTAAATAAGTTACTTTCAATATTCTTACTTACCCAATTAAGTATCCGCTCACCTATGACTCCTCTCCCTATATAATCCGAGTTCTCTCCCTTATTCCTCAAAACTGTTTTGACCTCTGGCATGGTTTACATGCTGAGTAATCTTAACTTATCTGTCTTATTATTTTGTAGTTTCTACTGATGATGGGAACGTAGTTTCCGAATTACGTATGTAGTTTTTTTTAAAAAAATTGTTATAGTTAAAGAATTTTTCTTTTTCAGTTATAATTTAAGCTTAAGACTCCATTATATTTTTTAATTAATAATATGGAAAAACAAGAATTTTATTATTTATTTGCAGGTGAATATGGTCACAAGTTTCTTAGATTGTTCCTTTGTCTACGGTAACAATGAAGAAATAGCAGGAAGTTTAAGATCATGGAAAGATGGAAAGCTTAAAGAAAGCTCTCCTAATAAACACAGAATGCTGCCCTTAACAAATATTAAAAACTGTGACTACAGGAAAAAAGATGATCATTGTTATATTGCAGGTATAGTCAATTTATAGAGAAATTAATCTTGAAAATCTGTTCCTCCCGCCAGTACTTCTAATGATGCTGCAACTTGAAAAATTATACAATAAAGTAAAAATACACTTTTCTTACGATTTTTAGCACGATCTCTTTACCTCCCTTACAAAGGGTAGCGGTTTTTCTTACTATAAGAGTTAAAGATTATTAAATTTTCTACAGTTATGCATTCATACATATATATTTTATAGAAAAATATATAAAATAATCTATTTTATAAATCCCGAAGCCCATGTTTTAAAGATAAACATAATTCTTTAGTTCCACAGTTCAGATTTCGAATGTATGAAACTGACAGGTAAATGTTACTGTCAAAGAACATATCATTTCAAATTATTAATGGTAACGTTTTAAAAAGAAAATTGTAATAGTAAATAAAACAATAGTTATATTTCCAGCATCAATAAATTTGTAGGTATGCATTTAAATTAATAAAAGATAAAAAAATAACACTCGCAAGAGAAGTACCTATACAGAATGTTTACGGTCTTTTTGTTTTATTTTTAATGGGTGATACTACAGGTCAAAAGAAGGCGAAAAACATTAAAACACCTTAGTAAAATATTTATAATAAAAGAGATATGAATTTCTTTAGTTTTTATAAAGGGGAGGTAAATTAATGTTGAAAAAAGTTGTAGTAACCTATGTAATGACAAATTTCACTCTTTTGTTTTTTAATTTGTTTATCTGTTAGTTGCAGTTTGTTACTATTTAATTGTGTACCGTCAGTTTCTAATTGATTATTGTTATTAATTGTGTAAAAGATGAACAATGTACCATCGGTATTCTAATACGGAATTAGTTGACATGATGCTCATTTATGGGAAACAGCAGCGGGGGAAAATCGACAAGGCATGGGCCTTGCAACGTACGTTAATTCATGGATACGCCGAGCAAGACTTTGCATACAGTAGCAGGGTGATAACTTTGAACATCTGTTATAAAAGCGCTTATCGTTCCGTTTTAATTCCATAAAAATAAAAACTAAAAAAATTCGTATCTCTTTTATTAATAGATTATTAAGTGTTTTAATGTTTTTCGCCTTCTTTTGTCCTGTAGTATCACCCATTAAAAATAAAACAAAAAGACCGCAAACACCCTGTATTTTTATTTTATTGTACAATTTCGCCAGTGGCTGCATCATGAGAAGTACTGGCAGGAGATATAGTGCTGGCCTCTACAGATTTTTAATAATATTTTATTGTTTATAAAATTGTAGGTGATAGTAGAGTCAACCAAAATCCACATTTAGTAGCAATGCATGTAGTATTTTTAAGAGAACACAATAGACTTGCAGACAAGTTACAGGAATTGAACCCTCACTGGAGGGATGAAAGACTTTTCCAAGAAGCAAGACGAATATTAATTGCAGAATATCAACATATTATTTACCAGGAGTATTTGCCTCATTTTATCGGTAATTAAAGCAAAATAATCATTCGGTTGGTTAAAATAACGATGACGTAAAATGACTGCCTATGTTCTTACGTTACGATGATGGAGTAAAATTTTAAAAATAATAAAGAGATCAAATTTTCAGGAAAGAAATTTATAGAAGATTTGTTTTCCGATTGCGATCATAATGGATTTACAAACATGTATGAAGATAGAATAAATCCAGGAAGTATAAACAGTATGAATATTGCATTTAGGTGTTATCATTCAACATTACCTGATAAAATTAGGTAAGTTTTAAAGGTTTGTTCTTTTCGTTTATTTGCAGCTTTGAGTGCCCGTGAGTTGACGTCTAGTAAACGACCTCTATGATACAAATAAAGATATGTATACAGGCTTCGAGCATATACTGACTAGAGGCCGCCTTACGGTGTTTGTTTTGATCGGAACACATAAGGAAGCCATGGTGTATTGCGAGCTGCTTATTGAAGCTGTGGTGTATTGCGGACTGCGTATTATCTTAATATTTGTACTACCTTTTTACCTCCCGCTACCCTTGGTAAGGGAGGTATAGGGATCGTGCTAAAAATCTCATATCGAGATTTTAGTAAATGACCACGTTTTAAGGTCCTTAGAATCCATTTTTAACATTTTCACGATGATGTCTGTATGTGTGTGTGTGTGTGTGTGTGTGTGTGTGTGTGTGTGTGTGTGTGTGTGTGTGTGTGTGTGTATGTGTAAGAATTTTGTTTGCACTCTAACTCAAATACTATCATTCAGAAAATTCTGAAACCTTGTATTTTTACCCTATTCTAATAGGAATAGAAGCCATTAGATTTTGGTGTAAATCGGATAAACGGAAATCGTACTTTACTTGAAGCTCATAATGGTTTTTCTTCAAAAAATACCACTAAATGTCATTTTTTTCGAATTTTATGTCTTATGAAAATTAAAGATTATTGAATTTTCTACAGGAATACATTAATACTTTTTCTATATATTTTACAGATAAATTTAAAAATAATTTTTTTTATTAGTCGCGAAGCCTAAGATAAAAACTATTCCTTTGTTACACAGTTCATTTTTTAAATGAATGTGACTGACAGTAAATGTCACTGTCAGAAAACTTATCACTTCAAATTAATAATAGTGACATTTTAAAAAGAAAATAGTAAATAAAGCAATAGTTTTCTGCAATGGAACAGTTCGCATCGTTAGTAAATACGTAGGTAGGTATGTATTTAAATTAATAAAAATTAAATAGCGGGAGGTTTTGTGTTGGCCACATCAGATTTTTTTTACAAAGTAATGACTAATTGCTGCTTTTGAAATATGTAAATCACCTTTATTTCCAATAAATTTCAATCTCGTTGCTCTTACGTCATTATTAGTAGGAAACCTAAAAGTTACACTTTGTTTAATATATTATTTGTAAAAAAAAAATTCCAGTTACTTACACATGAAACGAAATATCCTTACTTTCTTTGTATTTTTCATTACAATTTGATATACTCCGAGATATACTCACAAACTACACGCAAAAAATAAGGTTTGGTTGTAGTAAAATGACAAGCAGTGACATATAACACAACAAAACACTGCCCGCAACTCACTATGACTTCCGGCCCCCCACCTACATGTCTTCCGATCACTTCATCCTATACATTGATATAGGGAATTACTTCTCTAGTCAGTATATGCTCGAAGTATACAGATGTCTCTAAAATAGGGGGACATTGCTTAACCACAGATTCCTGAGGTTAAAATAAGACAATTTGACTAAACTGCTTCAAAGTTCTTCGAAAGCTTTTAATAACAGAACGCTTTATTCGATTTGGATGAAATTGTTCATATGGTTTTGTTATCTTTTAAGATGACATTTGTTATTATTAGTGAACCATTAGTGGATGAAATTTAGGTGTCCCAACATTGATTAGACCGTAACTTTTTAATGGCCACACCGATAACGTGAAATTATTTTTTTTCAGAAAGATACATTCAATAGTAAACTTTTCTCTCTCTGTGCAATTTGCAATATGTTACGGTTTACACAGAAAAAAATCTATTGTGGCCAGCACAAGACCTTCCGTCAATTCGATGTATTTTGTACAAATCCCATATCAAAATTTTCTTGGAAAAGATTCTACCTATATATCATGTAAAATTGTAACACGAGTACATACTATTTTTTGCAAATTACTTACCGAAAGCTTATTTGAAAAGATTCTATAAATCCAATAAAATTATAGTGAATGAACATACACTATGTAAATGCAGTTGACACTTTCTCTTTCTTGTTCAGCTTTCCCTATTTTATTAGGGGTCGCTGTTTCTTACTCTTCTGTTCCACTCATTCCTGTCCAACGCATCTTCTTCACACAGTTCTTCCTCTCTCAAGTCTTCTACGATACAATCCTTCCATCTCTTTGGTCTTCCTCGTGCTCCCCGCATTGGAAGTTCCAATCATAAGACAAGGCTGCGAGGAACACTATGACATACCACATCCTGATCCTACACTTTCAATCTTTGGTTTTGCACTTGACACTGACATCTGTCAATTAGAATTTTTTGAATATACGAGTATCACTGTTTCCATGATAAAAAGCAAAGCTGACTAATTTTTGAAAATTAATATCTTTATAATTCTTTAACATTATATCTATTGAATATGAATGAAAATATATAATCAAACCATATAGATAAGAGCATAAAAAAATAAAATGTGAAAAAATACTATTTAACTGCGTTTTTTTTTTAAGAAAAACTGTTAAAAACTTCAAATAAAGGTACTTCCGGCGGAACAGTTGTAACAAAAATCTAATCACCTCTTCATCTGGATGTAAAGAAGAGGAATACGAAAGAATTATAATTTTTAGAATTGTACCGTCCCCTAAAGGTGACGGAAGGTAAAAATAAAATCTGAGTGTCTGCACCGCTAAATTTTTAAAATTCATTTTATCTAGCAGTCTGTCCAAATTCCAACAAATGCTCCTATTTTAGAGATACCTGTATATGCATGTCATTATTGAAATCTGTGAATAATAGTAGTTGGTATACCCAGTATTGGGAGTATAATTGTTTTGTTTTTTATTCTGTTTCAGACTTTGTGACAAAACATGTAAAACCACCGCTGAATATCCATTCAGCAAATACATCGCACGTCCAGTTTTATGCAAAGATAAAGAAGATGAAATCCTCAACAGTTTATCTTGTAGCAAAATGACAGAAATGAGTGATGGATTTACACGTCAAGTAAAATTATTTTTTTCTGTTTATAAATTTTCACGGACCCAAAGCCCAAATCGACAAAAATTTATAAATATTTATTTGCAGGTTACTGATAAATTATTCAAATCAACTTCAAGTTTTGGCTTAGATTTATTAGCAATGGACATTCAACGAGAGAGGGACCATGGAATACCAAGCTACAACAATTTTAGAAAATTAATTGGATTGGAAAGAGCTTCCAAGTTTGAAGATTTGGAAAACGATTTGGGCAAAGAGGTGTGTAATTAATATCAGGGCGGGAATTTCCAGGTCTACGCTTTTTATTTATTTATTTTTTTGCAATACCTGGTGTGGGATCTCAGAACTACGCTATGATAGCGTAGCGACCACTGATCTCTATACATAACTGGATTGCGTATGAGATAGGATGGTGATAGGGTGTTTTGTGATTATTTGAAAGACGCCATATTGGAAAAAAGTGTAGTCTCTTGGCCTGAATGTGTGATGTGTGTTGTTGTCTGCTCATTGTCTGTTCACCAAATGGTATTAAAATATGTATATTATGGTAAAAAGAAAGAAAATAACGCTAGTTTTCATAAGTAGGTTAATTATTAAATATATTATTGACATGTTGTAAAGGAATTACACGTAATATCTATAATAAGGTTAAAGTAGACGTCGTAACATTAACTTTTTTCTTTTGTACAAATTTTGAATTTATACTTTAATAACAATTATTTCTAATCGTCGTTGGGGATATATTATAGGTTTCCATTAAAGAATCGTGATTTAGTAGATCAATGGGTAAAAAATATGAATCTTGGATTGCATTTTAAGCCAACTGCGTCAATGAGATTATGTGCTAAACATTTCTCAACGGATTTATTGAAGAAAGTCAATTCTGAAGAAGTTTTACTTCCTGGTAGTGCACCCACAATTTTTGGCATTTATAAAAAATTATGAAAAACAATGATCATTTCACATGTAAATATATCATTATTTTTGCATTTATAATTTGCCATGTTATACAAAAAAACTATAACACATGTGTTGTTTTTCTTTAAAAATTAATATTATACATACAAGTGTCCATATTTTTTCATCATTTTTAATTAAATTATTATATTTGCAATATTATTTAAAAAATATTGTATTTTGTATATATCTTACTTTCCTGCTGAATATATATAATGCAAATCATCAAATAGTAATTTGAATTTCCCGCCGTAAATAGGCCGAGAGACTACACTTTTTCAAATATGGCGACGTTCAATTAGTCACAAGAACTTAACATGGGATACGCGATCCAGTTATGTGTAGAGATCAGTGGTAGCGACAAATAACACTTCGTTTCCGTAACAACCGTGAAAGTTGATAGGGAAAGGAAGGTAAAACGTAAGGAGTATTTCACGCTACGCTATGATAACGTAGTCTTGGGATCCCACCCCTGTACTGTAAGTTACTCATCACTAACAAAATTTAAACACAAACACAAGTGGAACTTTTATTGCACAATTTGTTTCCATGGGTACATCAGAGCTATAACATTTACTTACCGTTCACAATGGATGGTAAGTAAATAATATATGTATATCATATTTTATTTTTGACATCAATCTGACAGCTATTAATTTTGAAACCTATTTTTCTTTTTCTTCTATTTTTGCAGGAGTTGCAAAAAATATCTTACTAACATTAAACTGTACGTGATTTTTAAGTCTGGACTTAAAAACTGTCACGTATAGTCTATGTACGTAATATACTATTATTGCATATTAATATAGCTTTGGGGCCTGCGTGCATGTTTTGCTGTTATGTTCGATTATTTGACGAATGGGCCCGTAAGCAAACCAAAAATAAAAAATCTGTTGTGGCTAGCACAAGACCTTCCGTTAATTTGATGTATTTTGTACAAATCCCATACCAAAAGTTCATTGGAAAAGATTCTATATATCCAGTAAAATTGTAACTCGAACGTAATACAGTGTTTTACAAATTCCATACAGAAAGTTCCTTGCAAAATATTTTATAAATCCAATAAAATTATCACATGAATACACATTATTTAAACTCATATATAAACATTCTAAAAATGCTTACACTTACGTAACATTCTCTTTACAATCAAATAATATTACTACCAAGTTTATATCTCTACCCATTTTTGAATTTTTGCCCCGAAAGTCAATAAAAACTTCAAAATTTTCAAAAATCTGATTTTTATGTATCCAGATACATCTCAAAGCGCTGATTCCAAATTTTGAAACCGCAGGTCGATATCTCGTTTCGTTCTCGAGATATTTAGATTCAAATTTTTGCTCAAAACTGCCCATTTTTGGGTAATAACCCAAAAATGGGTTGAGATATGAATAAGACGACATCACCATTCGATTCTACGGTCAAAATTACGTAAGTGCACCAATTTTCATAATTTTTATCCAACCGGTTCATTTTTTATTAATAAAAGTTTGAAAACCCCTGAAATTGGCCAAAATCTGAAAAAATCCTAAGGGGTACACCTTAGATTTTTGCGATTTTTGGCCATTTTCAGTTATTTTGCTTTAGAGATTGTATGCGGTGTTCAAAAATTCTGAAAATTGGTGTACTTATGTAATTTTGCCCGTAGAATCGAATGGTGTTGTCGCCAAATTCAAATCTCAACCCATTTTTGGGTTATTACCAAAAAATGGGTAGTTTTGAGCAAAACTTTAAATCTAAATATCTCGAGAACGAAAACAGATATCGACCTGCGGTTTCAAAATTTAGAATCAGCGCATTGAGAAGTATCTAGATACATAAAAATTTGATTTTTTAAAATTTTGAAATTTTTATCTGAATATGGGGTATATTAACTTTTGAGACATTAATTCAAAAATGGATGGAGATATAAACCTGCTAGTAATATTATTTTATTGTAACGACAATGATACGTAAGTGAATGCATATTTAGAGCATTTGAACAACTGAGTGAATTTTTAGAATGTTCGCTAATATTTGTGTGCAGCTGTAGAATATACGTTCGTACCGAGAACGAAACGAGATATCGACCTGCGGTTTCAAAATTTGGAATCGGCGCATTGAGAAGTATCTAGATACATAAAAATTAGATTTTTGAAAATTTTGAAGTTTTTATCTAAATGTGGGGTATATTGACTTTTGGGGCAATAATTCTAAAATGGGTAGAGATATAAACTTGGTAGTAATATTATTTGATTGTAAAGAGAATATTACGTAAGTGTATGCATTTTTAGAGTATTTGAACAACTGTGTGAAGAGAGATATAGGTATATTTCTCTCTCTGCTGAAAAAATTAAAAATAGATATCTTAAATTTTTAAATCATTATTAACATATAAAAAAATTAAAATCACTGAACCTCCTATTTTGGGCAAATTTTTGACAAGATAGTTCACGCTTTACAATCAGTTGATCATGGTTACGGTTATTTTTCAGAAAGTTGTTAAACTACGCAAAGTTTACAAACACGTTGACGATATAGACCTCATAGTAGGAGCACAACTAGAGAAACATGTTGAAGAGACACAATTTGGCCCTGTTATTTTAAATATTCTCCGAGAACAGTTTCGCCGATACATGATTGGTGATCGATTTTTCTACACGAATAAAAACCAGGAATATCCATTTACTCCAAGTATTCAAACATATATTACTAACATTTAATATAAAATTTTTTATTATTTATATCTTTTAGAGCAATTACAAGAAATTAAAAAAGTGACAATAGCAAGATTGATATGTGATAATGGAAATGATATTAAGACTATACAACCAGAGGCATTTTTGAAGGACTCAGAAAAGTATGATTATAAAATATTGGCGGTAATAATGTTAAAAAAATTTTTTTTTTTTAGAAATGAAAGAAATACATGTTCTTCAATTCCAAAGCTAGATTTGAGCCCGTGGGAAGAATAAATATTAATTTTGTCATATTTTGTGTGATAGTAAATGAAGAAATATTTTGTAAATAAAATATTTTAATTTTAATTTATAATAAATGTGATATATTTATGCTATACTTTATACACAACAGTGTAGCATTCTTCATTAAAATTTTAACATGTAAAATTTGTTTCAGTTTTAAATTTTCCCCTAGTAATGTTCGACGTTTTTTTTTTTAGGGTTCGCTTCACAAATGTAAAATTTACTTGTTAATAAAGTGACACGTTTAACCCTAATAAAACAATTTGCTATCTTGTATGTTTTTCTGTATTAATATTTTTTTGCTCATATAAATCTGTATTTTAAATATATTGGAAATTTTTTATAATCATATTTAGTATGTTCCGAAAAAATCCTAATTCGGAGTAAGCTATGAACAAAGGAAAAACGTATGTCAATTTGAAATTATTTAATTAATTATCAATTTGACCCAAAATATTGTCAAAAATATCTAAAGAAATCAAAGCTTTTCTTTTTGAATCATTAATTCAGAAATAGATATAAATTAGAGCGACGAATGGCAATTCTGTATCCTTGTTTATTATCTTTTCTGCTTAAAATTACATTTCACGATCAATTTTGACAACTTGACTGTTGAATTGAATAATGATTAGACATACGTTTCTTTGTACACAGCCTACTCTGTCCCTATGAGTTTGATTCAGTTTTTGGCAGATACTATCTTGGAAATGGACAATATCTAAAAACTAATACCAGAAAGAGATAGATTATGGCTGATAAAACCTAGCAATACAAAGATCTCATTTTACCGAAACTTGCAGTTAGAACGTTATACTTGCCGTCAAATGATTATGTACTGATGTTCAACTTTTATCCCTTTCCGTATCCTGTGCCTTGCCCAGCGGTGTTGCCGCTTGTAACTTGACATGACCAGGAATGAACGCAAATGTCATATAATACATTTAAAACTAATTCAAATTTTTAATACATCGTAAATGAAGAAAATATTATATAATAAGTAAGGTAAGACAGTAATATACGATAACCAGTGAAATCTAAATAATCTAGTTATTTAATAAATTATAATTCATTTCAGGATGTAACGCCAATTTTTTGAAAAAATTTTGTACATTGGCAATAATTGTTTTCGCCTGCCCATTTAAATCTTATTTTCCTAAACGTTTTTTCATAACAACCAGGACTATTTAATTCATGAGTTTCACTCATTTTCTTCTCAAAAGTCTAAATATAATGCAATTTATAGGATTGGGAACAAAAAGTGCACGGAAGTACTAGCGAAAATGTCAGAATATAAAATGACATTGACAGATTAGAGATATTTGTACAGGTAAACACTTAAAAAATTTGGCATCAGGGTAGAAATCTCCAGTCCATAATTATTTGATGGCAAGTGTAGTACATTTTTATTCTAAATCCGAGAAACAGCAGGAGATAATATTTAGATTGAAAATATTATATTACTGCCCAGTTGCACCAATAAGATTTAAATTTTAAGCGACCCTTAAACAAAAAAGTGTAAATCGAAATTTTGACAGCAATGCATAATAATTCATTTGACATTTAATTTCGATGCGATATTGTCTGCTTAAGGAACGTTTAAAATTTAAGTCACGATGGTGCAACCGGCCATAAGTCTTTTAATAATTTTCTATTTATTGTTACAACCTTTACTAAAAATACATTTATTGTATACTTCTGTAATCTTTATTCATAAAATAAAACAAGTATTTTTTTAATATTTTATATAAAAATAAGTATGAGTCACTAATATTTCTTATATAAGACTAACAAATGTTTCAAAATTATTACATGTTGTCATTTTCTTGGAAAAAACATTAATCTTCCAATAACATATTTGTCGCTCAATTATTCCTCTTTGCATTGTTTATTTATAACTATACTTAGGTTCAGTTGAAAACTTCACCCCAGCACTTGGTTTCCAGTGTTCAAAAACCAACAATTCATTTTCCCCTTTTTTTAGAAAAGACGCTGGCAGATATAGTGTAAGCTGAGGTCTTATTTTTTGCGCGTATCTCCCCAACACAAATCCATTGATAACTACAATACCTTTGTTCCAGTTTTGCATATCGACAAACGTATCACTTAATTCGGTTATTGTGAACTTTGTGCGGAAGAGAGCAGGTCCTAACGGGTAAGTGATATTGGAGGCCTCACGCCATCCCTTGAGATGCTTTACCCATTTTGTACGAAACTCCAAAGGAACTATTTCCCAGTCTGTGATGTTATTATTGTTTATAGAAACAGGTCCTTGCCATAATCCTTTATGTTGTATGAATTGATTAAGACTCCCATAATTATTTCGCCCCCAATTTTCAACCACCAGTTCTAAAGTTGCTCGGATATATTCCTTTGGGCCTAAATTTAATTGCGAGTTATGTTGTCTCCAATAACCAAATCCGTTTAAACTATTTTCTGATTCTAAAGGTTCGGTTATTTGGACTCCGTTTATCAAAACCATAACTGTATCGCAAACCCGACCCGAAATCATTAAAGTTGCATTAGCTGGAATATTAATATTTGTCTTTTTGTAAACAATGTATCCGTATTGTTGTCCTGAATTGTTGTTTATAGGTAAATGTTCCATTGGCAGCAAAGTCGGGTTATGGACCACGTTGCTTACTTGTCCAATCATGTCTTCTAAAGTTAAAATGCCAGTAACAATTGCTGTTTGATAAGAAATTCGTGGGGTAGTTTTAGGAAGAGGTGGTAAACGTGTTTGGACAGGATTTAACCGTTTGATTAATTCTTGTGTTAAGAAGTATTTGTCGGTATAATCTCCCGATTCGGTTAAAGGAGCATCATAGTCATAACTGGTTGTATCTGGTTGTAAACCTTGGTTGTCAGTACTACTATCACCTATATTAGCTCCATTCAAAAAACCCCAATTGGTTCCTCCATGGAACATATACAAATTAACAGATGCTGGATACTTAAGAATTCGTTCCAATACGTCTATATATACTTGGGCACTTCTTGTATGATGACCTTCGGCCCAATGATCAAACCACCCAGTCCAATATTCCATAGCCATTACTGGCTTTCCAGGTTGCAAGCTTTCCAGTTGGGCCAAATCATTTTCTGGATTATTCTGGAAATTAGCCGTTTGTAAGACTCCGTCTACAGCACCTGCAGTACCAGACCATGCACTATCCGAAGTAAACAACAATTCGTTGATCCCATTCTCCCTAAAAAGATTCTTTAGCGCATTTAAATACGCTTTGTCGTTCGATCCAGTAGCCCCATACTCATTCTCGATCTGGAAGGCTATAATAGGACCACCTTTTGTGAATTGTAGTGGAGCTAGACGACTGAGGACATTGTTGAAGTAGCGAGTGACGTGGTTCATGTATTTTTTCTCGGATGTACGCACACGAATGCCGGTTTCTCGAAGTAACCAAGGAGGAAGACCGCCGAATTCCCATTCGGAACAGATGTAAGGACCAGGGCGAACTATGGCTAAAAGATCTTCTTCTTGGGCGATACGAAGAAAGCGGACAAGGTTGAGAAATGGGGCGTGGTCGCTGCCAGTTGATCCATCGCCAAATTCATATGAACCTGAAACAAATTTTTATATATACCAACTATTGATTAGGGGTGTCTACTATTTTATGGCTTAATGCTAGAACAACTAATGTTAATATTGCGTATTTTTTAGGAAAGAGTGAATTAAAATTAATAAGATTCTAATGGCCGATTTCACCACCGATTCCTAAAATTTAAGTAATGCCTATGTACCCGATGTGCCACATACAGGCATTACCTAGCCAAATTTCGGTTTCACGAACCGCTAAGCATCTCGATTAAGCAAATGTTTAGCTAGGAATCTATTTTTCGATGCCCAAATCGCTAAGCATTTCTTAACGTTTGACAGCTGACACTTTAAAATGAAAATTGTACAAGTAAAATATATTTCATTAACAATTTAATATTTTTTTTATACCTCAACATAATAATAATATCTCCACATAATTTCCATTGTCAATGTTGACAAATATAATTGACAAATGTCGTAAATGAGCCTGTTTCACATTTTTCAAAAACTGTTTTAAATGAAAGTTTATGCAATGATTTTCTTAGTAATAATTTTTATTTTAATAATTTGTTGTTATTTGTGGAAATAATTAAATAAAAAGATTGGCGTCATGAAAAACTACCCCCCACTCCTGTGACGTAGAAGTACATACATTACGTCATTAATAGCCAATAGGAAAATAGTTTTTTCCATCACCTACGTTTATTCATATTATTTATATAAATAAACGTAGGCTAAAGCTTTTAATTTGACATTTGACGCTGACATTGCTCATTGTAATTGAATAATAAAGTAATAATGGCTAATTCAAATTATACTCAAGCTAAGTTGTACAATTTACCGAAGGTCGATAGGTGGATGATGGCTGAATTTATATCAGAACGATTGTTTTACAGCAACCGAAATAAGGGGTGTTAAAGAGTTGAGGTAAAATAAAATATAAAAACTGAATTTATTACATAAATTGATAATATATTTTCCTTTAAAGTTCTGGTCGTGATTCTTACATTGAATCTGCTATAGGACATGTAGTTCTATGTCGAGAAAAAATGTCTGTATAGTCAGGTGTAAAGATTGCCCTGAACATAAAGTGAAACAACAAAAATGTACTGTTATCGTGAAGGTGGATGAAAGTTGAAATGATCTTCACAAACATGAAGACACGATTTTTCTGATAAATTATCAACTCTTCGACCTACTGCTTCTAGCCACAATTTTCTTTTCTTCGCATCTTTTGTAAAATTTATAAACTCTATAGTAGGTTTCCTCCTAACAGTATTTTTGTAAGAACGCACAATTCAATATTGTAAATTACTCATTTTATTTTGAACATTTTATTACCTACATATTATACAACTTGAACCAATTTAAAAATTTTACACTTGTTTGACAACTTTCACAATACACTTGACACCTTAGAACCGCTGAAGATGTATGTACTCTGACGTCACATTCTGTTTCAGATCACGTGACTTATTCAAAATTTTATCCAAATTTCAAAAATTAATTGTAAAATATCTAAAAGATATTTCGTGATATTTTCAAATTTGAGGCTCTTTAAAGAACAATATCTTTTAAAATTTAATACTTAGAAGTCATATAAAAATTCTTGCAACAGCCCTATTATAAAAATTATTCATTTCCAATGTACAAATATATCTCAAAAATAACTAACTAATAACTAATAACGTTAGTAATTCCTAGTTGGGCATTGCTTTGTGTGGTGAAATCCAAAATGTAAGAATTAGTTTAGGAAGTTCTTAAATTTAGGAAATTCCTAGCTAGGCAACGGTTTAGAAATCGGTGGTGAAATCAGCCGTAATTTTAATTCCTATATAAATAGGCATTTTCTTTACCCCTATACTGGGAAAATAATAATTTCAATCTATTATATTTTTTCATGAAAATAAGTATTATTAGTAAATTGGTTACTAAATAAATAAATATATCATCACGGCATATTACCCATTTCTGGGTGAGCCAGTATCTACAACACATATAGACATCGGTAATGATGACGATATATTTTACCGTGTGGGCGCTTACCAGGCGTCACCTCACGGGCACTCATAGCTGGTGTGGAGAGTGAAAATTGGTTACTAAGTACATTTAATTTTATCAGCAGATGTATATATTTGTTTTGACTTTAATTATCTTAGCTAAGTATTTAATCTTAAGTACGTGATTAAATAAACGGTAAATCATTTTTCCTAAATTTTATTTTTTTGATGTTATATCTTATCTTTTCAAATAATGCACATTTTTCTTTCCATGTTTAATCTACCATCTCATTTTTTCATTTATAGCTCTTTTTACCTTCCGTCACCTTTAGGTAAGGAAGGTATTGTCTTTGGTCAAAAAATTCGGTGGTGAGTTTTTAATGAATAAGCACGTTTTAGGGTCCCTACAATACGAATTTACTATTTTTAAGATGATGTCTGTATGTATGTATGTATGTATGTATGTATGTATGTGTGTGTGTGTGTGTGTGTGTGTGTGTGTCCGTGTGCGTGTGTGTGTGTATGTGTGTCCGTGTGTGACAAATTTTTCTCCGACGATAACTCCAATACTACAATTCTAAAAATTATAATTCTTTCGTATTCCTCTTCTGTACATTCATATGAAGAGTTGATTTGGTTATAATTGATCCACCGGAAGTACCCTAATTTGAAGTTTTTAACAGTTTTTCTTAAAAAAACGCAGTTAAATATTATTTTTCGACATTTTGTGATTATCAACATGAAAGAATATCTTATTCTCTATACGGTTTGATTATACAGTTTCGTTCATATTCAATAGATATAGAGTTATAGAGACATTAAGAGAGATTAACTTTCAAAAATTAGTCAGCTTTGTTAAAATTATGGAAACAACAGATATATTCAGAAAAATTTAATTGACAGATGTCAGTGTCAAATGCAAAACCAAAGTTGGTCGGAAAGTTATGTGTGAATGTGATAGAGTGTCCCTCCAAAGAGAAGAAGATGGAAGGACTATGTAGCAGAAGATTTGAGAGAGGAAGAATTGTGTGAAAAAGATGCGTTGGACAGGAATGATTAAAAGAGAAGAGTAAGAAACAGCGACCCCTAATAAAATAGGGAAAGGAACTTTCGGTATAGAATTTTTAAAAAATAGTGTGTTCGTGTTACAATTTTATAGGATATACAGAATCTTTTTCAAGGAACTTTTGGTATGGGATTTGTACAAAATACATTGAATTGACGGAAGGTTTTGTGCTGGCCACAACAGATTTTTTACAATAAATATAGGGGTTCTTTTAATGGTTAAGAGAAATCGGAATGATCATAAGCGTTCATTTATTATTTCAGAATTCAGAACGTACCTATCTGTATTTAGCAAGAATAAATTTGACAGTGACAAATGTCAAAAAGAATGTAAACGTCAATTCCTCATTTACTTTCTAATATAATTAAAAAATAGGAGGCTATGCGTTACCAACCAACTGGCAACAATCACAAACAACAAAAACCATCTACTCTTTTTTCAATTCAATCACCCTTCTTCTTACCTGGTCGGGGTTCGTGTAGATTCCACGCCACATAAGTCTCCACTACGTTCAACCCTGCAGCCCTAGCTTTTCTCAATCTATCCCTCCAATAGGTTGGGGGGATTCGGAAGTAGTGCATCGCCCCACTGTAGAGGGTGATGTTTTTTCCATTGAGAGTGAAGTACTTCTGAGCGTCACTCAACCCAGATGATATGTCTCCAGAAGTGTAGTGTTCGTATAAAGTGGGTAACTCCGAACCCAAACCCGAACCCAGAGGTAGGGCTACCATAAACATCAAAAAGAAACGAATCATGTTGAAACACGATAATATAATTTAGAGATTGCGCTTTATATATTGTTGTATATCTCCCACTTTATTAATGTATTATCAGAAAAAATTGTAAATTTGATTTAATAATAAACAATTTATTGTATAAACTCATCAAACAAAGATATGATAACATGTTTTCATTTGTCAATTGTCAAAAATCTTTCTAAGATTACTATCTGAACTTAATATAAAAATGAATGATAATGCAATAGTCATGAACGTGATTCAGTTTTAACTTTTATATTATTACCAAATCACACATTTACTGAATGGGTTAGATAATTGTTGTCATCTAGTTATATATTAGTTTATAAATACTCTACAGGACAAAAAAAAAATCGGACACTTGGATTTTTAATTTATATTTTTGTTATTATTTTGAGTAGAGCTGTACATGTACTTTAAACTGTACTTAAATACATTTTTATTGTACTTGTACTTGTATTTAAGTACAATTTTCAATGTGTAATTGTACTTGTACTTAAGTCCAATATTTTTGGAATTGTACTTGTGTGTTCACAAGTACATGGACAAGTACTTTTGTTTTGCAAAATTACGCAGCAGAAAATATGTATATGCAGTTTGTCTCGTATTCTCGAACTAAGCAATGCGCCCTAGTTTTACCTCTCGCTAAGAGAGGTATTGGAGTCATGCTAAAATTCGCATATCCAGATTTTATTGAATAAGCACGATTTAAGGTTCCTAGAATCCGATTATAACATTTTTAAAATGATGTTTGTTTGTGTGTGTGGATGTGTGTATGCGTGTATGTATGTCTAGATGTTGTAGGGACGATTCCTCAAAAACTATATGCCTTAAAAAATATTTAACTGCAGTTTCTTCAACCTGACATTCCTGGGAAAAGCTGAAAAGGTTTTGGTAACAATTGAACAACCGGAAGTAGTAGTTTCTTAGAAAAATTCTTCTAAATATAATTTTTTGGGAGTTTTTTTTTTTATTAAATATTGAAGAACATAAAATTCTCTATCTAATACACTTAAAATTTATATTATATCTTGTATAGATTTAGAGATAAAGACACTATAATTTATAGAGTAAACTAATCGCAGAGCCTAAGGCACTAAGGAAACCAGTTGACAAATTTTAATGTTTATAACATAGTTTGTAAATGACACATGTCATTGTCAAATATCAACAGTTTTAGTAACATTCTGATACCTTTTCTGGGAAGTATATTTAATCTTTCTTACTGTTTTATTAATTAAATATTTGAAATTATAGGTAAAATTGTAAAATTCATCTTCATACATCTCCTAACACAGCCCAAAAGTCAAAAGAAGTTGCATAAAAGTGTCTGCCCAGAAAGCATTCCTTGTATATCAAATGTTTTTCATTTCAGGTGGCTGCACGTATCATATTAAACATTTCCTGTAGATCTACAGATAAAAATTACAAAAAACAATTGAGATAGAAGTGTTTATAATTTACAGATAAATATTGCCGTCAAATTTGTTTATGTATTGTATATTTTCTCTTCATTATGATAAAGATTATTATTACGATACAAAGTTTCATGATTAAAAAAATTTGTTGTGGCCAGCACAAGACCTCTCGCCATTTCCATATTAGGCTATATAAGTAATTATTGTATTGCACTTCGCTATCGAACCGTCAATTTATAACAAAATATTACAGAACTTTACCCAAATATTGTTTTTTATTGTATTTAACATGTCTACTGCACACATATAATTCTAATTATATCTAATTTTCATTGTATGCGGAAGTTTCTAAATGACAGAGATTCTTTCAATCAATTAACCAGATTGGCGGTATTTCTGATGGATATATGCATTTTACCACAATTTTACCTTTAATTTCAAATATTTAATTAATAAAACAATAAGAAAAGTAAAATATACTTCCCAGAAAAAGCTATCAGAATGTCACTAAAACTGTTGATATTTGACAATGACATGTGTCATGTTATAAACATTGGAATTTGTCAACTGGTTTCCTTAGTGCCTTGGCCTCTGCGATTAGTTTACTCTATAAATTATAGTGTCTTTATCTCTAAATCTATACAAGATATAATAAAAATTTTAATTGTATTAGATGGAGAATTTTATGTTCTTCAATATTTTATAAAAAAAAACTCCCAAAAATTATATTTAGAAGATTTTTTTATAAAAAACTACTACTTCTGGTTGTTCAATTGTTACCAAAACCTTTTCAGCTCTTCCCAGGAATGTCAGATTAAAGAAACTGCAGTTAAATATTTTTTAAGTCTTATAGTTTTTGAGGAATCGTCTTTACAACATCCAGACATACACACACACACACACATACATACACACATACAGACATCCACAAACACACACACACACACACACACACACACACATCCACACACACACACACAGACATAATTTTAAAAATGTTATAATCGCATTATATGGACCTTAAATCGTGCTTATTCAATAAAATCTGGATATGCGAATTTTAGCATGAATCCAATACCTCTCTTAGCGAGAGGTAAAAATCTATCAGAACATATAATACACTAAGAATAATAGAACCCTTTTAGTTTTCGTAATATTTTATTAGTTACAACGTTTCGGCACCATTAACTGATGTCTTCTTCAGGGAAAATGACAAATAAATTACCATATTAGAATTTTTCGTTATTGTTTCATAGCAGAGTAACAAGTTTATTTTTTTTAAAATTATAATGAATAGTCGTAGAAAAAATAGTATATGCAACTAATGTATAATGGACTACTTTAACACACTCATGAAATACAAAATAGGAAGTAGACATTTAATTATATTGTGGTGTTGGAAATGGCACTTTCTTCTTTCGTTTTATCCCTACATCTTCCACAAGGCATTTGTGTCATCTATGGTCTATGTAAAAACAGGATCAGTTACAAAACTAATATGAGTAGCTGCTTGAAAGTGTTCAAAAACGAAAACTTCATTTTCGCCTTTTTTTAAGAAAGATCCAGGGAGGTACAAACACAACTGAGGTCCAATTATTGCATGTCTTCCTAATACAAAACCATTTATAACTACAAATCCTTTTTTCCATGATCTCATATCCAAATAGGTGTCTTTTGGATCGTTTACAGTAAACGTAGCTTTATACAAAGCAGGCCCTAACAGATCAGTTACAGAATTTGGAGTTATGTTATTCCAACATCTAAGACCTTTCATCCATTTTGTTCGAAACTCTAAAGGAATTATTTCCCAATCAGTTAAGATATCTCCGTTTATGGAAACCGGCCCTTGCCATAGACCTTTAAACTGGAGAAACTGATTGAGATGTCCGAAGTTGTTTCGACCCCAGTTTTCAACCACCAGCTCCAAGGTTGCGTCCGAATATTCCTTCGGGCCTAAATTCAAAGTTGAATCTTTAACTCTCCAGTAACCAAAACCGTTCAAGTCGTTGTTTGATTCAAGTTGTTTGGATATCAAAACGCCGTTTACTAAAACCATGACTGTGTCGCAAACTCGTCCAGATATTTTCAGGATTGAATTGGATGGGATGTTCAACTTGGATTTTCTGTAGACAATGTATCCGTACTGCTGACCTAAGACAAAAAAAACAGTTTGGACTTTTTCATATCAAATACTGAACTTACATTTCAATAAAAAATGAGCCACTTTCACATTTTTCAAAAAGCATTTTAAAGTTGATGCAAGTCTGTAAATAATAAACAAAATCGCAACGAAAGCTGCCACTGTTATGTATAATTTTGTATTAATCAACAAGAATAGATGTGTTTTTGTTATTTTTTTTTCCAGATTTACAGATTTGTAAGACTTGTAGATGTGAACAGAAACGACCCATTATGCAATATTTTTCATAGTATTAAAAAAATAATAAATTAATTTTTTCGTAAATAAATAAAAATATTGGCGCCAGAAATAGTAATGAAAAACAACCCCCACTCCTGTGACGTAAAGGTACACACAGTACGTCATTCATATCCGATAAGGGAACAGGAATAATATATTACATCCGAGGTGGGAGATGTTTCATTACAGCCGAGGGCTCATGTATATTACCGAGAGGCGAAGCCTCGAGGTGAGATAATGCGCGAGGCTGTTATGAAACTCCCACCAAGGTTATGTAAACTATTTTATTCACAATCATCCTCATTTTAAATCAATAATTTTCAAAATAAATCAAAGAATTATAACCTTCAATTTTATTAATATTTTGACAGGTGTCTTAAAATTTGTTTAGCCTACTTAATTATGGGGATCTACGGCAATCAGGGCCGTAACTAGCTATTCTTGCGCCTGGGGCGGAATATAAAATTGCGCCCCCCCCCCCCATTTTTTGAAAATTATTATTAAAAACTTAATTAAATAAAATGTTTTTTATTAACCATATATTAAATATTACATTTATTTATACATGTATCTAAACGGGACTGTGCCCCTATAGGTAGTAATGTTGGTTGCCTAATACAAAATATTTATTTGAAACATGTAAATATTACTCAATTACAATTCATTGAAAAATGAAATTTATGTTGTTACTAGTTTTATTGTATTTTTGTTAAACTATTTAATAAATAATAACAAAAAATAAAGACCGTTAGTATGAACAATGATTAAGTGTGATTAGCGAGCATTTGATTAGCATTGTTTTATTTTTTTCAGTTGTTTATGGATTATTTTACAGAAAAATGCTTCAAATGAAAAACGCGTGCAATTAATTTTTCTCTAATTTTTATTCGAAGTATTTTTCTCTAAAATAAAAATAATCCATAAAAGATTGAGAGATGCTAATCATATTCTCGCTAATCACCTTTAATCACACGTTCATATTAACGGCCATAGTTTTTAATACTAATATTCTTTTAAATTAATTCTGATGAGATCTAAATGTAATGACAACGTTTATAATTAATCATTAGGTAAATAGATAAACAATTTTTTAGCAAAATATGAGAAAATTATTAGTAGTTTAAAATAGATTATGAAAAAGTACAGTTCTGTAACAGAAATTTGGAAAAAGTATATATGTATGGTAAAAATATCCTTTTATTTTACATTTTATGATTTACAAAAGAAAAGTAATAGATGAATTCTTTTTAACTCTTTCTGGACAAGCTACACACAAGCCCATGAGCGAACAATGATTTTTATTTTCATTATTATAATTGTTTTTATAATAAATTAAAAAACTATAAAATAGTCAAAAAACGCAAATAAATTATATTGAAGATTATGAAAACTATTAAATAACTATAAACAAACACTAAAATAGAAAACACAACTTTACAATTAAATACACAGAACTATTCTCAAATGACATAAACAAAATGGTTGAGTACTCGTCGTATCTTGCATTTTTACCGTAAGTTTGCAACCTGCGTAACTTATAAGTCCACAATTCCCTTTCCTCAAAACACAGGCCATTTGCTTCACAAAAAATGTCCGTATTACGTGTCTATAGTTATATGGTCGAAGAATCGTACTGTCAAGCGGTGGGGCGCCTTACGCGCGAATTTTAAAAGTCAATGCAATACAGTGCATAGAAATACAATATTAATTCCGCAAAGTGTACATCTAAGAGTGTGCTTGATTTATATTTATTTTTATTATTATTTTTTGGAGAATTAACAAATGAAGAATTTATTTCTGCGCCCTAGCAACATCTGCGCCCGGGGCAAGTGCCCCGCTCGCCCCACCCTAGTTACGGCCCTGACGGCAATGTTGCTAGGCAACCCCTACATAAACATTTCCAACCCAAGAAATGGAAGTGAAATCTATTATTTCCAACCCAAGAGATTGTCATTAAAGTTAGGAATGACGTATTTGATAACCTCCAAAAGGTTAGGAATCTGAATATTACTATAATGATTGTGAATAAAATATTTTTACGCCCAAATTAAGGGTAGGAAAATAGTACATATTACACAAAGATATTACTTATTCCATTTTGCATATAATTTTGAAAAATTTTGCAAAGTCAAAAGAGAAAATATCGACAGCAGAAAATTTAGAATTATAAACGTGGCACATTCTGTGAATAGGTGACAACATTAAACAGCTAGTTCGAGCTAAGGGCAAGTAAAATGTAAAACTACTTCTGGTACGGACAATGGGAGTATAAAAATGAAGGGAAGAGAGAGAGCGAGGATCATCAACACAATAATTAATTATTTTTGACAAGTGTAAATAAACATAGGCGATAGTTTGTCACATGTTAAACTGTATGAACTTTGATGTCACATTTCATTCCAGATTACGTAATCTTTAAAAAATATTACACAAGTTTCAATAATTAATTATAGGATATACATATAATAGATTTTTCGTGATATTTTCATATTTGGGGCTATACAACGAATATTTTTTTAAAATTTAACTCTTAGAAGGCAAATAAAGATTCTTGAAACAGCCCTTTTGTAGCGCTGGATAAAATTTATTTTATATGCGTTTTCCAAAATACTAAATACTGGTAGAAACAAAAATTTTGTTAATTGAATTTAGCACTTCTTTCGAATGGCAATGTTCAAATTCCTACATTTAAATAAACAAGTTCAAACATGAATTGTTATTGATAGACATGGGCTTCAAGAATTTGTGGAATTCTGAATTTTGATATATTTGGGACACTTTTAATTTTCTATCCAATAGTAATGTTCAAATTCTTGTATTAATAAATAAATAAATACAGAGAATGTATTTTAACATGCAACATATGGTCAATCATTTCCATGGTTACTCACTATTGTCAAAAAATGACTGCAATGTAATATTTGTCCATTTTAAAATGCAACATACAAAATATGTAGTTCTATATTATCAAAACTAATTTCCAATAAATTAGCCCACATGCGATTAACAAAAAATCAAAACATGAATGTTGCGCATCTCAACAAACCTTAGCTTACAAAAATTCATAACTTTCATAAATGTAATGTAATAAATGTTAAAAAAAAAAATACCCCCGTTCACACTGAGGCAATATTCTAGTCGGTCGTAATAAGAATTGACACCATTTGTGATGTGTTCTGGAGGTATCTCCTGTGCTGCAATGCTGTTTATATTGTTGCATTTTAAAATGGACAAATATTACATTGCTGTCATTTTTTGGCAATAATGAGTAACCATGGAAGTGATGAACCATAATGTTGCATTTTAAAATAAATTCCCTGTATATAAGTTCAAACCTGTGTTGTTGTTGATAGGCAACTGTTCCATAGACAAAAGAGTAGGACTTCTCACTTTGACATTCACTTGATTCAACAAATTTTGTAGTGACAATCTATGAGTTACAGTTGCACTAGCATAAGCAACCCTCGGAATTAAACTAGGTGCAGTTGGTAATCGTGTATGAACAGTATTGAACTGGTTTATCAAATTCCTTGTTTTAAAATATTTGTCGGTATAATCCCCCGCTTCTGTTAAGGGTGCATCATAGTCGTAACTTGTTGTATCTGGTGCGAAACCTTTGTTGTCTGTACTGGAGTCTAAAATGTTGGCGCCGTTGAGAAAACCCCAATTAGTTCCACCATGAAACATATACATGTTGACGGAAGCAGGATATTGTAATGTTCGTCGAAGAACGTCTTCAAAAACGGCTGCGCTTCTGGTATGATGTTTTTCAGACCAATGATCGAACCACCCCGTCCAATATTCCATAACCATAAATGGTTTTCCTGGTTGTAACAACTTCAATCTATTAAATTGAACTTCTGGATTACTTTGAAAATTAGCTGTTTGCAACACTCCTGGCAATGCACCCGTATCCCCGTTTATAGTCGGCGAATCCGACGTAAAAAGTAGTTCCACAATTCCATTATCAACCATCAACTGTTTTAATTCTTGCAAATACACCTTATCCGTTGTTAAATTGCGACTACCTGATCTTGTACTTCCGTATTCGTTTTCGATCTGGAAGGCTATGACAGGTCCCCCTCGCGTGAACTGCAACGTGGCCAAAAGCGTGAGGAGGGCGTTGAAATAGCGCGTGACATGACGCATGAATTTGTTGTCAGATGTGCGTACGCGTATGCCAGGTTCGCGTAAAAGCCAGGAGGGAAGACCGCCAAAATCCCATTCGGAACAGATGTAAGGGCCAGGACGAACTATAGCTAAAAGATCTTCTTCTTGGGCTGTTTTTAAAAAATGAGTCAAGTTGAGGAATTGGGAGTGGTCGCTACCACTGGAACCGTCGCCCCATTCGAACACACCTAAATTGAAAAATTAATAACTGTATATACTGCAGAAAGATATGTCAAGATTTGATTTTTTATAAACCAAAAAACTTTAAATTTAATATGCTGAATTATTTCGAATTTTAAATGGCACAATAGTGTCTCCTGTGGTGCACTGTCCACTTCAGCAATGAGTGCCCGAATGGTGACGCCTGGCAAACGCCCGCACGGTACAATGTTATCATTACCATATAATATGCGAAAGAAAATACAATGCAATGTTATTATATCAACATTTTGATTATTGTAATCAATTATTGTCAATTCTTTTCTTTTTATTTATTTCAATGTAATTATTATTTTTAAAACTGTAAAATAAAAAACAATTACCCTAATGTGGAATCAAATCTCAATCTGAAATTCCAGAGGCAGTTTTGCTAAGCCATGAGCCACACTGACATTTGAAAAATTAAAGAGTGAAACAAATATTATATCTGATTTTTTTTATAATTTATTGCAATTTATGCAATAAAAAGTAATTAATATTAAATAATGTACAAGATGTAATGTACTATTATCATGTTCAAAATTATGGCATAATTTTCTGCCGGATACTTTTTATTTACAAAAAACTCTTTTCCCATGATAAATACCTATGTAAAGTTTTGCTTAGGACACCGGTATGTAGTTAGTGTGCATTCTAATCCATCATTGTTGCTAATATTTAATTAACATTTGTTTTCTTTTCAATGGTCTACTTGCGTACCTTTTTTTATTTAGTTATTTTTGAAGAAAAGGTAAAAACTTGCTACCCATATTTTTTCTTTTGACAAAATTTTTATTAATAGCCAGAAAAAAAATAATGAAATTTGAATATTTGAATTACCGTCATGTATGACGTAGAATTTCGCCGCACCAATGAATAGTCGTAAAGTCACAGCGTTGTGCCGTCCCATAGTAATGGTATGTTTGTGCGGGTAATGTAGATCACCTGTTTGACGTTTCAATAATAGTTTGGAAGGTTAGTATTTTAGTTTATCTTTTTGGTATCGAAATTACAAGTAACTACCTATGTGTTTATTTATTAAGTAATTAATGTATGTGAGAGACCTGAGAGAAAGAAAAATGAACTAATGTCAAATTCAAATTAAATCTTTCTCGCACGCCATGCCATCTATTGATAACATTCTTAAACATGCTTCCCCTCCCCCAGTTCAATATAAAGACGTCACAGAAAATTTTCTTTCTTAATTTAGTAAAAAACAAATAATTATTTTAAAATAAAATTTATATTTTTATAATATGTTTTCAATATAACATTACGTATATAGTGACAGAAATCGGATTTTCAGTACCACGCAAGTAGCCCATTATAAGTGTTCTCTACTTGCTCCCATAAATGTTTTGCATTAAACTAAATATATAAATATTATAATTACTGATTTAATAATATTTTTTTAACATATCAAAATATTTAATTTTGTTATCGTTCCATTATTTACGTTTGTAACAGTTTCTTGAACTTCAGTTTCAAAACATTTCAATCGACTACAACAAATTTAAAACATATTTTGTAGAATTAAAATGAGAAATAAATTATGGATTTTTTTGTAATAAAAATCAAACAAGGGTTATTTTGGTAAATTTAACTATGAGTGTGAGTACAAAAATATAAATAAAAACAAAAATATGGATTGTATTCGAATTCTAACAGATTACTGATTACATGTTTTGACCTATTTTATTTAGGTATGCATTGTTTAAAAAGAAGTTATTATACTAAATTTGTGCAAAAATTCAAATGCATCTTTTGGGGTTTATTACAGATTTCGTTTTTGTTTATGAAATAAAATATTTATATTATTTTTAAAATAATTAAAAAAGTACAATAACACCACTAGATCTTTAAAAATAAAAAAAAATTAAAAAATCATGATTTATTGTTTATACCCTGTTTAGAAGCAAAACGTTCAAGTGCAATCGGTTCTGCCTCCCAAACCATAAAAGCTTTTTAAGAAAACGCCAGTTTTTATCTTTTGTGGTCAGCACAAGACCTCTCGCTATATCCATTTTATTTTATATAAGTATTGTATTGTACTTCGCTATCGGACCGTCGTTTTATAACAAAAAAAATTATAGAACTTTACCCAAATATTGTTTTTATTGTATTGGACATGTCTTCTGCACACATACAATTCTAATTATATCGATTTTTCATTGTATGAGGAAGTTCCTAAATGTCAGAGATTTTTTGAATTCATTAACAAGATTGGCGGTATTTCCAATGCTACGTATAATTTTAAATATTTAATTAATAAAACAATGAGAAAGATTAAATGTACTTCCCAGAAAAAGCTTTCAGACAAACTAAAACTTTTGATTTTTGATACTGACATCTGTCAGCTACAAATTATGTTATAAACATTTGAATTTGTCAACTTGTTTTCTTAGTGCATTTAGCCTACTCGACTTATTACATCCCGTTCTTCTATATATTATAGCCAGGGGCGGATTGGAGAAATAAATCGGCCCGGGCGATTATTCTTAGTCCGGCCTTTTCCAAAGTGAAAAGGATATAATACATGCTAGTATATGTATAATAATATTTATTTATGAAAGCTATCACATTGTTATATCTATATGTACATATTTTTATGTCTCCATCCGGTATAAGTAAATGTATATAATGTACCTATTCCAAAATTGTCCAGAAACATATTACCGGCCTAAGCATATAGACCAATGGGATGTCTTAATTGGCTTTGAAATTCAAATTTCCTGATGATACTAACGTAAAAACCCTAATATTTAATATTTGGAACGAAATGCATTGGCAATATCACCTGGGGTAAAAAATGCAAATAATTATTATTTGATAACTCGACCTTAAAATTACTCGAAATTCTTGGTAACCGAAACTGGAATCCATCAGAAAAAGAACTTCGTTAAGTCGAATATTTTCGAAAAACTCCTAGTTCTTTATTTAGTTTAAATTGTGTTTTGAAACTGGACGAAAAATTTATATGTGCAAGAAGAAAAATTCTTTTATTCCAACAGATATCCATTTTATAAAATACCCCCTACATATGCATATACCTACTCATATACTATGTATCTTTCTTATTTATTATATTGGAGTATTAAATTTAATGACTCGAAGTTTTGATAACGCGATCTTTTTTGTGGCACATTCAATTTCGAGTTATCGAAGTTCCACTAAAAAATAACGATAAGTTTTCCAAATATTAGTAATAATGCGGCCAACCGGCCCTTTGGACCACTCGGCCCTTTATCTATAAATTTATAGAAGATGTAATAAAAATTTTAAATGTATCAGATGTAGAATTTTATGTTCTTCAATATTAGTAATATCAAAAATATTCAAAAAATAATATTTAGAAGATTTTTTTTAGAAACTACTACTTCCACGGTTGTCCTAAACACACACACACACACACACACACACACACATACACACATCATCGTAAAAATGTTAAAAACGGATTATAGGGACCTTATATCGTACTTACTCACTAAAATCTGGATACGCGATTATTAGTATGAATTCAATATCTCTCTTAGCGAGAGGTAAAAAACACTTGTACATATTATTCACCTGGTTGTGTCTCGTGCAGATTCCATGGCACATATGTCTCCACAGCATTCAACCCTGCCGCTCTTGCCTTCCTCAGTCTATCGCGCCACACTGCGGGCGGAATCCGAAAATAGTGCATCGCGCCACTATACAGCGTGATATTTTTACCATTGAGGGTAAACTGCTGCTGTGCATCACTCAATGCTGAACTGATTCCACCAGCTGTATAATGCTCGTACAACGTCGGCAACTGAGCAGTCATGATTCCACCACCTTCAGAGAACTTCGCAGCAAAAACAAAGTCACAACAATCACTACCTTGCACAGTATTGTTGTATTTATATACGGTGCAACTATTCGAGCAATGTTATCGGATATTTAAGAGTGGAGGATAGTGGTAAATTTTGGTATTTAAGCACGTTTTAAGGTACCTATAATCCATTTTTAATATTTTCACGGACATATCTATGTTAAAACAAGTCTTTAAAATTTTTACTTACCTATTCGTTTAGGTAAACATTTATACCTACATTTATTAGCAAAAATGCTAGTATGTAAGCAAGAAAACGGGTTTTAAAACGGTTTTAAAAACAGGTTTAATCAAAATACGTGATTATTAACCAAAACTGAAAACGATATTTTTATTGTTAAAGCGTGTACTACACGATGAAGTTTTTCTTTCGAAGTGACTTGAAAATGTCTTTATAAGTGACCTTGCAAATTTATTTACACGTAGAGATGCATTCGGGCCAGGCCGAACAGGGCTTTGAGGTTAGGATCGACTCGGTCCGAAAATAAAAATTACCGGTCCGACTGGAAGATCGATTCGACAAAAAAATTAGCTAGCCCGGCTCGAAAATTGACTCGAAATCGGGCCGGGTTTAGTAGTTAAAAAAGTGACCCTTCTAGTGTTTTGTTTGTTATAAAAATTACAGACCTACGTGTATTTAACACTTTGTTTATCAAAGCCGTTCGAAAATTTAAACAACTTTTTCACAAATATTTTTATCTAATTTTGTTTCTGCATTTCTGGGTGTGCCAGTATCTACAACACATGTAGACATCGGTAATGATGACGATATATTTTACCGTGTGGGCGTGGAGAGTGCACCACAGGGGTCACTTTTGTGCCATTTAAAATTGGAAATATTCGGTGTCTGTCGGGATCGAACCCGGTTACCCAGGTTTTCGACCAGACACTTAGGCACGCGGCCACGAGACCCCAGTTGAATGGAAAAAATAGGACAATAAATCATTATGGTAGGACCAAAATCACTTTTATTTAAGTATACGAGTAATAACAATAATAATAGCAACATCACAATATAATTATTATACTTTAACGAATAACCTTGAATTCTTGAAGTAAAATAATACATTTTTATTTATTAATATGTGAAGTTTGTTGTTATTAAATCATTTTGATCCTTTTTAACTTCATCCATTTTCATTAAAATATTAAGGAAACTGTGCTTTTGATTGAACTATAAGATTTATCGGGCCGGCCAGAAAAGCTCGAATTTTCGGGCCAGGCCAAAATCAAAAGTCCGACTCGCCTCGATTTTTGAAAATGATTAGCCCGGCGGGCCAAAGCTCGAGATCGAGTGCATCTCTATTTACACGATCAAGTTTTGCGTGAATTAAAATATCCAAGTGTCAAAATTAAAGTTAATACCTATATCACTAAATTTTCATTACATGAATTTTTCGTATATAGCCATTAAGATTTCAATTACTTCTCTATCCCATTTTACAATTTTTCAGTTTAATATCGATTACTTATAATACCACACTTGTACTTATCAAAAATATCTAGATACTAGCTGACCCTATTAGTATGGATTTAATAACAACTAAATAAAGAAAAAATCAAAATCACAATTATTTTTTTTTTTTATTACAATAATCAATATAACAATGATGACAATAATTTGTGTGATAGTTATTTTTATTATTGCAATCAGATTTAGTCTTGTGTAGGTGAAAATTATTGTAATCAAATAAAACTACATTGTTGTTAACTGTAAAACTTTTCATTGTTGTTATCAAATTTAATATTTTGTATTTGAACGTTTATTTGTTCTAATCAAATAAAACTATACTGTAATAAACTGTAAAAGTAATAGATGTGAGAAAGAATATGAGAAATACCCGGAAATCAAAATTTTCAATTTTGTTCTTTCCCGGGGAATTTAATTTTGATTCTGGATTTTTAAAATTTTTTTTTGTTTTCAGCTAGAATCCTTTTTACTGTACTTTGTGAAATATTTATTGTAGAAACTTCCTTATGCTTTCGATTCATTTTGATTATTAAATTTTGATAATTCAATTTTTTCACGAAAATAATAGGATAGGAACATATTGTATGAATATTTAAATAAATGTAATTTTCTTTAATATATATATATATATATATATAAAACATGAAAAAATATTTTTTAAATGACAGAATTACAAATTTTGAATGAAGTTTTTTTTTTAGTAACAGAAAAATATATATATTTGTGTCTGTTTCTCACAAAGGTTTAAAAATTAGATAGGTTATTATTGATTTCATATTGATTTTTAAAAGGCATTTATAATCCTCGTCAAAAAAATGTCAATGTATAAGGATCCACATTATGTATCCACTTAAATTTATCGATTTAACGTACTTTGGCTTCCAAAGATAAATTTTTAACTTATAAACTCAATAAGCTCATTTATATACAATAAAAATACACAATATGACAATAAGAAAAATGAACTCGAAGATAAATACATATATCTCAAATTAAATTTTCTTTATAAATTAAAAAAATCTAATAATTCAATTTATTTTTTAAAATATATTTATAAATAGGACTGCTTTGTTTTACTAATAAATAATTCATACACTTATCTTTAATTATGGCTAATTACATTTGAAAATAGCATGTATAAATTTAGGAAAAACTGAATTTCTTGTACAGAAAACACAGTCGCTGCATAAGACGCAATGTTAAACTGAAGCTTGGTTGCCCGAGATCAGCTGATCATCCGCCATGTTGTGACGTAGGTGCAGGTACCCTATACTTTGTTTCATCGAAACTCAAAGGATCGCAATAAATCTTTGGAACGTCTTACTTGACAAAGAAAGCTAAATTTCCACCCCTCATAAATAAGATTATGAATGCTGTCAATGTTTTATACAGAGTTGGACTATCACAACAAAAATATTATGGATAAAGCGAAAAATGCCTTGGTGATCCAGAATTTCTTTATTTTTAACATGTGGACGTTTCGAAACTGTAGTGGCTCAGCACGAACAAGTGATTAACTGTTATTTAAAGTTTTTTTCTCTAAAATAATCCATAAACAATTGACAGCTCTAAAACTGGATATATAGAATATTTTCCAAGGTACTTTTGGTATGGAATCTGTACAAAATACATCAAATTGACGGAAGGTTTTGTGCTGGCCACAATAGATTTTTTTTAATCAAATAACGACTTTTTTATGTTGTAATAGATAATGACAATTGTTTTTTACATAATACGAGATTCAATGCAGTAAAGCGTAACATATTCATATTCGTAGTTTACAAAATTATTTATTTTCATTAAACAACAAATTACATTTTATCTGATCATATATAAATTTGAAAATATTTCATGCATATAATACAAAATCTGTTGTGGCCAGCACAAGACCTTCCATTAATTTGATGTATTTTGTACAAATTCCATGCCAAAAGTAAAATTGTAACACGAACATAATACAATTTTTTACAAATTCCATACAGAAAGTTCATTGGAAAATATCATATAAATCCAATAAAATTATCACATGAATATACATTATGTATACTCAAATATAAATACTCTAAAAATGAGTACACTTACGTAACATTCTCTTTACAATAAAATAATATTACTGCCAAGTTTATATTTCTACCCATTTTTGAATTATTGCCCCAAAAGTCAATATATCCCACATTTAGACAAAAACTTCAAAATTTTCAAAAATCTAATTTTTATGTATCTAGATACTTCTCAATGCGCCGATTCCAAATTTTGAAACCGCAGGTCGATATCTCTTCGTTCTCGAGATATTTAGATTCAAAGTTTTGCTCAAAACTGCCCATTTTTGGGTAATAACCCAAAAATGGGTTGAGATATCAATTTGGAGACAACACCATTCGATTCTACGGGCAAAATTACATAAGTACACCAATTTTCAGAATTTTTGAACACCGCATACAATCTCTAAAGCAAAATAACTGAAAATGGCCAAAATTCGCAAAAATCTAAGGTACCCCTTACGATTTTTTCAGATTTTGGCCATTTTCAGGGATTTTCAAACTTTTATTCATAAAAAATGAACCAGTTGGCGAAAAATGATGAAAATTGGAATACTTATGTATTTTTGTCCGTAGAATCGAATGGTGATGTTATGAAATTCATATCTCGACCCATTTTTGGGTTAATACCCAAAGTTGGGAAGTTTTGAGCAAAACTTTAAATCTAAATATCTCGAGAAAGAAACAAGATATCGACCTGCGGTTTCAAAATTTGGAATCAGCGCATTGAGAAGTATCTAGATACATATATATTAGATTTTTGAAAATTTTGAGGTTTTTGTCTAAATGTGGGGTATATGTTGACTTTTGGGGCAATAATTCAAAAATGGGTAGCGATATAAACTTGGTAGTAATATTATTTGATTGTAAAGAGAATGTTACGTAAGTGTACGCATTTTTAGAGTATTTATATATGATTACACATAATGTATATTCATACGTAATATAACAAGTGATATGATTATCATCGATGATATTTTCGAGTGAAACCGAGTTGCAGATGAAATATGCTGCTTCGGTTTCACGAGCAATATCTTCGATTATTAATCATATCACGAGCTTATATTTAATGAGAGAATATAATGAATTTTTGTTAAAATTAACTGTCAATGTTGTAAAAATCCCTTATTAACGAATGTAAATAAGGTGATAATTTCATTTTTTTTTTATTTTTATCATTGCTGTGATAGTCATGTAACTAGGGAAATGTTGATTGGCGGAAAACATGTCACGTAACTAATGAATTATATTCTCCATGTGATAATTTTATTGGATTTATAGAATATTTTCCAATGAACTTTATGTACGGAATTTGTAAAAAAATTACCACTCTCTTCAACGTTCACGAAGTTACTGTAATAATGATAAATATTATGTAGTTAATAATACACATTAATTGCCTGTTTAACTTATTAATTTACCTCGATAACAAATACAACAAAACATTAACTTGAAATAATACAAAAATTTAAAAAATGAAAATAACACAAAAATTTTAAAAATAATTACATGGGTAATTTACATAAAGGATAATTAGGACTTAAAATGTAAAAAGTTGTTAGTGCTTATATTTATAAGAATGGCACATGAAGATACAATTCATATACAAGTCATATGGGAGAGAAAACATCTGATTTTGATATGTTTTTTTCCAGCCCGATTATATTGGACAGATCACGTAGATTGGCCGCAAGTAGCCGGAGAACGAGGTCCAGAGTCCAGTAGAGGTCTAAGCAGGCGAGGCGAATTTGGTTCTGCTCCTTTGCACTTATCAATTTGTCCCTTGAATTTTAGCCGCAGAGAATTTCTTCTAAAAACTTTCAAGATGAGCAAAACATCGGAGATAATTTTTCATTAATGCGAATAGCTTTTATCGAGGAATTTTGTTAAATGGTGTCGAATCGCTTTTTGAAAGGATCAAATCGGTTGAAATCCAAAATTAAAATACGAAGCTTGGAGCAGGCATAGTGACGTCGAGTTTGTTTCGAGGCAGGTATTCCATGCCTACATACGAGAATTATTAAATTACAAAAGAATACAATATACACGTGTCTCTTAAATAGGGGGACATGGCTTAATCACAGATTCCTGAGGCTAAAATAAGACGATTTAACCAAACTTGCTTCTACCGGAAAGTGTACCATTTAGCCAGAATCCTGCTTCAAGTTCTTCGAAAAAAAAATAATTTTGCTTATAATAATCGGACGCTTTATTCGATTTGGATGAAATTTGGTATGACAGTTCATATGGTTATAAGTCATCTTTCAAGGTGATACTTGTTATTATTAGTGCACTACTAGTGTATTAAACTTAGGTATCCGAACATTAATTAGACCGTAACTTTTTAATGGCAATGCCGAAAACGTGAAATTAGTTTCTTCAGAAAGATACATTCAATAGAAAATTTTTCTCTCTCTGTGTAATTTGTGATATCTGTTACGGTTCACACAGAATAAAATAAAATCTGAGTGTCTGTACTGCTAAATTTTTAAAATAAATTTAATCTAGCAGTCTGTCCAAATGTCAAACAAGTAATTTTTAATGACAGTAACGAGTTGTCAATCTTCACAACTTGTTTAGGAGTAAGCTGAGATATGTAATCGTCTTATTTATAATAATGGTAGTAAAATACTATTAGGCCGAACAAACGGATGTTACTAATTTTAGAATATTGCGAAGAAAATGTTTTACAACCCGTAAAACAATTGTTACTGTCATTAAAAATTACTTGTTTGACATTTGGATAGACAGCTAGATTAAATTTGTTTTAAAAATTTAGCAGTACAGACACTCAGCGTAACAGATTTCACAAATTACACAGAGAGAGAAAAGTTTACTATTGAATGTATCTTTCTGAAGAAAAATAATTTCACGTTTCGGCATGGCCATTAAAAAGTTACGGTCTAATTCATTTTGGGCCACCTAAGTTTCATACACTAGTGGTTCACTAATAATAACAAGTATCACCTTAAAAGATGACTTATAACCATATAAACTACCATACCAAATTTCATCCAAATCGAATACAGCGTCCGATTATTATAAGCAAAATCAATTTTTTTTCGAAGAACTTTGAAGCAGAATTCTGGCTAAATGGTACACTTTCCGGTAGAAGCAAGTTTGGTTAAATCGTCTTATTTTAGCCTCAGGAATCTGTGATTAAGCCATGTCCCCCTATTTAAGAGACACCCTGTATACATGAATGATGAGTAAATAGTTTACCTCAATGTCACGACGTCTTGTCTTATATCCTCTCTTGTAGAGGTATGGGTTATGATGTCCTGGTCCTTTTTACTTGAAATTTTACCATAGTGAATTTCTTCTAAAAATTTTACAAAAGGTTAAGTCAACGAGGATAATTTTGCATGATTCCAAACAGCTTTAATCGATGAATTTTGTAAGCTGATGCCAAATCACTTTTCCAAAGGACAAATCGCTTGAAATCCAAAGTAAAATACGGAGATTGGAGCAGGCATAGTGACGTCGAGTTTGTTTGGAGACAGGTATTCCAATGTCTACATATGAGAATTATTAAATTACAAAAGAATACATACATACATACATACGTACATATACGAACCTCGTCGCATATTAGTTCGCCCACCCGATTTAATTTCATTTTATTTTTATTAATATTACAGGCATTTTATCGTTTTAATGACACATAGCAAAATCAGTATTTTAAAAATATTTTATTGTTTTTACCTTCCGTCACCTTTAGGTAAGGAAGGTATTGTCTTTGGTCAAAAAATTCGGTGGTGAGTTTTTAATGAATAAGCACGTTTTAGGGTCCCTACAATACGAATTTACTATTTTTAAGATGATGTCTGTATGTGTGTGTGTGTGTGTGTGTGTGTGTGTGTGTGTGTGTGTGTGTGTATGTGTGTGTGTATGTGTGTGTATATGTGTCCGTGTGTGACAAATTTTTCTCCGACGATAACTTCAATACTACAATTCTAAAAATTATAATTCTTTCGTATTCCTCTTCTGTACATCCCTAGGAAGAGTTGATTAGATTTTGGTTATAATTGATCCACCGGAAGTACCCTTATTTGAAGTTTTTAACAGTTTTTCTTAAAAAAAAACGAAGTTAAATATTATTTTTTGACATTTTGTTATTATATTTATTAAAGGAAATACTCTTCTCTATATGGTTTGATTATACATTTTCCTTCATATTCAATAGATGTAGAGTTAAAGCATTATAAAAAAATTAATTTTCAAAAATTAGTTAGATTTGCTATTTATCCTGGAAACAGCTGCTCATTCAAAAAATTCTAATTGACAGATGTCTGTTGCAAGTGCAAAACCAAATATGGAAAGTATGGGATCAAAAATTAGTATGTCGTAGTGTTCCTCGCAAGTGACATGCAGTGAAAGGCTAAAAAGAAGATGGAAGGACTGTATCGCAGAAGACTTGAGAAAGGAAGGACTGTGTGTAGAAGATGCGTTGGACAGGAATGGAAGAGAAGAGGAAACAGCGACACTTAATAAAATAGGGGAAAGCTGAAGCAGAAAGAAATGTGTCAAGTGCATTTTACGTAGTGTTTGTTTATGTCATAATTTTACTGGATTTATAGAACCTTTTCAAATGAACTTTTGGTATGGAATTTGTAAAAAATAGTATGTGTTCGTGTTCGATTTTACATAGAAACTGTTCCACGGTACTTTTGGTATGGGATTTGTACAAAATACATGGAATTGACGGAAGGTCTTGTGCTGGCCACAACAGATTTTTTTTTCTTGTAAAATGAATTTGTGAGGTTTTATTAAATAAAATGTCTAAAGTATTACAGTAGTAATTTACAATAAAAAACGATGTTACCCAATATTGATAAATAATGTGAAATTAATATATCGATTTCTGTTACGGTTCTACCGTTAAATTTTTAATTCTTAGCTAAATATTTTATTTAATATTACGTTATAATTTTAAAAATCTTCATTTTTAATAAAAAGTTAGATTTATTGAATTATTGAAGAAAGAGGTGGAAGGACCAACCGGTGCATGGTTTAAAGGTGTATTGTAAAATTCTTTTTTACGGACGTTTCGGGCTTAGCCCATCTTTAGCAATCGTTGAATATACAGTAATAATTAAAATTTATGACAAAATTTTTTAAAGTTGTATTGTATTCTATGTGAACAAAGTCGATAACAATATTAAATACAGCATTTCAACAACCATCCGAATCAATTCGGAAGTGGTGAAATACTGTATTTCATCGTGTTTAATACAACTTTAAAAAAATATGTCATAAATTTTAATTATTACTATATATTCAACGATAGCTGAAGATGGGCTTGCCCTAAGCCCGAAACGTTCGTAATAAAGAATTTTACAATACACGTGGACCATTTATGCCTTTTGTTTTCACCTTTAAATTTATTGAATTATCATTACAAATTCTATTAGTTGTCAGGATAAATGAATATTTAACTGGTGGGTGAACTGATGTGCGACGGGGCTCGTAAATTATAACAGAATAGTTTACCTCATTGTTATGACGTCATCTTATATATCCTCTCTTGCAGAGGTAGGAACGGATTGGAATGTCCTGCTCTTTTTTTCACTTGAATTTTTGCCGTGGCGAAAGAGTAAAACTACGAGGGAAATTTTGTATAACTCCGAATAGATTTAACCAATGAATTTTGATAATCGATGCCAAATCATTTTTTTATAGGTATGGAACATAGAGCAGATATAGAGTCGTCGAGTAGTTTTTGAGGGCGGGTTTCCAATGCCTACACATATGAGAATTATTAAATTATAGAATACATATGTCACCAGTCATAAATTTAGTGGGTTACGTTAGGTTTTATTATGGTATGTTTAGAAAATAAATAATATACTCGTATTTGCTTTCATTTTAAATTAAATATACCAGTAGCGGACTAAGGGGGGTGGGAGGGCGACAGGGGCGGTGCGCCCCGGGCCCTACCAAACAGAAGGGCCCCCGTTTCCAGGTTAAAAAAAACGAATTTACAGCTAGGTAAAATAAGAATTACCTGTAAAGACGTTTTCGGCTAATGACATTGTTTTCGGGTTTGGCAATCATCATAATTTCTAGGAATTAATGAATCTACTATTCATTTAAGTCACCCTTGATTGAATTTCGTTCCTTTATAATCCCGGTTTTCTTTCGTCTTAACTCAGTTTACATGTAACATTAGTTAGCAGCGGTTGTAAGTGAAATTTTAAATATGGAAATGTGGAGGCCCTGTCGACAATGCTTCTGCCAGTGTTAGTGACGAAGTCAATACCTGTGACACCGATGCCGACGTTGTGCAAAGTGATGAAGACACAAATTGTTTTAAATATATCATCAACGAACAAACGCAGCAAGTTATATTAAATGTGTATAATCATTTTGTAGAAGTGGGTGAAACTAATGCTCTGAAAAGAACTTCGATTGCGACAAAAACGTCTCTCGCATCCGTTCGTCGCATTGTAAAACGAGGAGTTCCAGTTAAAAAACGGAAGAGGACTACTTCTGTACTTTCAAAAATTGGTAATTTTGAAAAAGAAGTCATTGAGAGAATTTATGAAGAATATGCCAACAATAGAGTCCTAACACTGTCTGAACTTCTCGTCAAATTGAAAGATACTATAAATTTTCCCTATGGAAGAACTTCATTGTATTTATGTTTAAAATCAATGGGATTTTGTTATAAGAAGCTAGACAAGAGATTATATATCATGGAATCTGACAGAGAATAAATATATTATTAATACCCAACCACAATCTATCATAATCAACGTTAATTCTGATAGTGACGACTCCATTTTGGATGAAGATGACAGTTCTTAAGAAAATATAAATTATGACAAAGGGACAGTTCGCTATTTGTAAATAATGACAACTGCTCACCTGCAACTTTTAAACACGCCAGCGAAATTTATAGCAAAAAAAAAAAAAAAATTGCATATATTTCCCTGACAGTCCTAAGCCTGTAAAAAGTGTGATGGAAAGTTGCCAGTATTTGATTATTTTATGACGAGTATAACTGTATACTTGTAATAATGACATTTTCCCTTACTTTTGCAGATTTCGAATACGTCCCTGTTCCACACTACCTGAGGATTTTCTATTTGTTTGTGGTAATATCTATTGTGGTAATAAAATATCGGCTTGTTTCAGCTAGGAGCGAACAGACTTTAACAGTATTGCGAATTTAGTGATTTTATCACTACATCTAGTGAAGTTAATGATTCAAATACGATTTATTTTATAAATATGCGACTTATCTGAGCTCTAGTGATTTAATTGTATATCTAGCGACATTTCTAGTTATTTTTCTAAAATTTATTCAGCTTAGTAATTCGTATCTTGCAAAAGAAACACTTGTCAAGTATTATGTTTACTTAGAATTAATATAAGTAAGTTTTGCGTACGCTCACTCGAAATCGAAATGTATTCTGTGATCTGGCAATTTATTTTTGTACATGAAAGGGGAAAAATAAACCGCTTTTCCCATCCCTTGAAAAAATGTAACCTTGAATTATAAGGCATTTGATCTTGAATGAAAAAAGAAAAATTCGCCTGCGGCGCTTTTTTTTTTTTTTTCGTGTAAATCTCCCAGAATGACCCTGCGTTGAGTTGGCTATTCTAGGTCCCAATATAAGGGGCCTGGCATTAGAGGCCACCCCGTGCCTCCAAAGATGTTAGTCCGCCACTGAATATACCTTAACAAAACCTTACCTTAAGCACAAAATTTATAACTACATAAATAAATTATAAATAAATAGTTTACCTCATTGTCACGACACATTTTTCGATATCCTCCTTTGGTCCGCATCGCGTTTTGCCTCTTTAGGCGCGAGGTATATTCATCCACCTTTACTTCTTCGGCCTTTTTGTTATCGTAGTTAGTCTTCTTTTTGAAAAAAGTTTTGTAGTAAGCAAATACAAAAATTATAAAAGAATATATATGTCATCAGTTATAAGTTTAGTGCGTTACGTTAAATTTGTTAAGCGTGGTCGTGGATTATACGATGAAGTTTTCATTTTCCAGTGAGACTTGAAAAGAGTCTTTATAAGTGAACTTACAAGTTTATTTACACGATCAAGTTTTGCGTGAATTAAAATATTCAAGTGTCAAAATTTAAATTATATCTACATTAAATTGTCATAGAATTTTTCGTATATAGCCATCAAGATTTCAATTACTTCTCTACCCCATTTTGCCATTTTTCAGTTTAATGTCGATCACTTATAACACTATTTCAATACTTCAAAAATATAAACACAAATGACATTTGACAAGTACTTGACAGTCAAACATATAGAGACTTTTAAGAAAAAGTAGCGCATGTTCCAGTTTTTCTTTAAATGTTTATCGTGAAAAGTCTATTCATTTGTCTCTCTTGAACTCATGTCATTGTGCGAGAGGGAAAACTTTTCAAGTCACTTCAAAAGACAAACATCATCGTGTAATGTACCTTTACGCTTTGCGGTACAGATGCATTCGGGCGGGCCGGGCCGGGCTTTGAGGTTTGGATCGACTCGGCCCGAAAATAAAAATTACCGGCCCGACTCGAAGATCGACTCGACAAAAAAATTAGATAGCCCGGCTCGAAAATTGACTCGAAATCGGGCCGGGCCGGGCCAAATCTCGAAATTGGGTGCATCCGGCATTCCTAATGTTGATTTTTATGTTAAGGCGAAATGTTTAACCTTTTTCGTGTCAAACTTATAAAAAACCTCCACATTCTTATAACTTTCAACATTAGTTAACATAAGTAGTTAAAAAAGAGACCCTTCTAGCACAGATTACCTATACTACAGTATATACCGGTAGTATAGGTAATCTGTGCTTCTAGTGTAAGTTTGTTATAAAAATTACAGACCTACGAGTATTTAACACTTTGTTTACCAAAGAATTTAAACAACTTTTTCACAAATCTTATATAAAAAAATAGAATTTTAATTTACATAAGGATTTTTTATCTAACTTTGTTTCTGCTCAAAAATGGGACAAGACATCATTATGGTAGGAACAAAAATTACTTTTATTTAAGTATACGAGTAATAACAATAATAATAGCATCATCACAATATAATTATTATGCTTTAATGAATAACCTTGAATTCTTGAAGTAAAATAATACATTTTTATTTATTAATATGTGAACTCTGTTGTTATTAAATCATTTTGATCCTTTTTAACTTCATCCATTTTCATTAAAATATTAAGGAAACTGTGCATTTGAATGAACTATAAGATTTTTCAGGCTGGCCCGAAAAGCTCGAATTCTCGGGCCGGGCCAAAATCAAAAGTCCGACTCGCCTCGATTTTTGAAAATGATTAGCCCCGATTCAGCCCGGCTCGATGATCGACTCGAAATCGAGGCGGGCTTCGAGCCGGGCCGGGCTAAAGCTCGAAATCGAGTGCATCTCTACTTTGCGGTATGTTTAGAAAATAAATAATAAACTCAAAATTGCTTTCATTTTAAATTAAATATACCTTACGCACAAAACTTATGACTACATACATAAATTATGAATGAATTATTTACCTCATTCTCGCGGCGTCTAGTCCTGTATCCTTTCTTGCACCCCACCGCGTTCTGGGTCTTCAATCGGGGAGTGAATTCCTGGTCTTTTATTTCAACTTCGTGGTTGTCATTCTTCGGTTTCCTCTTGAAAATTGTTTTGTAGCAGACATATGCCGCTACTGACACTGCTATAACAGCAGTATGCATTAAAATTGCATCCAGTTTATTTTGCCACTTCATCTTGAAATCAGATAAGCTTTTGCATATAATTACCAAGGTATTATATAAAGCAATTGTTATCACTACAATGTATTATTTTTGCTAGGTAACGGGTTTAGACATAAATACATTATTGAACAAATATAGTTCATTTTGGAATATTTCATGGTAGATCAAATTATAAAAATCTGATGTGGCCAGCACAAGACCTCTCGCCATTTCCATATTAGGCTATATAAGTATTGTATTGCACTTCCCTTTCAAACCGTCGTTTTATAACAAAATATTACAGAACTTTACCCAAATACTGATTTTTATTGTATTTAACATGTCTTCTGCACACATATATTTCTAATTATATCTATTTTTCATTGTTTGAGGAAGTTTCTAAATGTTAAAAATTCTTGCAATTCATTAACCAGATTGGCGGTATTTCTGATGGATATATGCATTTTACCTATATTTTACCAAATATTTAATTAATAAAACAATAAGAAAGATTAAATATCGTTCCCAGAAAAAGCTGTCAGAATGTCACTAAAACTGTTGATTTTTGACACTGAGATGTGTCATTTAAAAACTATATTATAAACATTGGAATTTGCATCGACCTTTAAACTAATAGACGCAGCGTACAAGCAAAACGTCTGTCCCGCCATAACGGTGCAGACATAGTATCTCTATCCTTCAATATTACGGAAGTTAAGAAAACGCAGCAAAATAAAAAATTTGATTTATCCCTAACTTGTTGTACTTGGTGCATAATCGCTAAGAGTATAGATTTAATTTTGTGCATAATTAGATTCATTATATATTTTTAATACAATATATTACATAAATATTATATTATAGGGGACAAGTAATAATTAATAAGAACTTACATATAAAATGACACAGCTGGACCGCGTACGTACTGTTGACTGCACGAAATACACCGTTTCCCCATTATTTTGTCACATACACACACCTCACAACACATACACGTATATTTTGACAGAAATAATTGTAAATGTTCTCCAAAGAAGCAAATAATACACAAACAGTTACGAAACGTCAAATGTAAATTTTGACAATTATTTAGTGATAGAGAGCGATGTATAGAAGTTTACATATGACTGAAAAAGATGTACAATGAGTACGAACGCATGCGCAGTATACTTTAACTGAGAACTTCCGTACTGATGAAGGACAGAATATATATTTCTATCTTTCTATGTTGGAACAATATTCTAACTATAAAGGAATAGGAGACACTTGGTCCATTAGTTTAAAGGTCGATGGGAATTTGTCAACTGGTTTCCTTAGTGCCTTGGCCTTTGCGATTAAATTACTCTATATATTATAGTGTCTTTATCTCTAAATCTATACAAGATATAATAAAAATTTTAAGTGTATTAGATGGAGAATTTTATGTTCTTCAACATTTAATAACAAAAATTTCCAAAAAATTATATTTAGAAGAATTTTTCTCAGAAACTACTACTTCCGGTTGTTCAATTGTTACCAAAACCTTTTCAGCTCTTCCCAGGAATGTCAGATTGAGGAATCCATAGTTAAACAATTTTTAAGTCTTATGATTTTTGAGGAATCGTGTCTACAACATCCAGACATACACACATACACACATCCACACATCCACACACACACACAGACATCCTTTTAAAAATGTTATAATCGGATTGTAGGGAATATACATAAATCGTGCTTATTCACTGAAATCTGGATATGCGAATTTTAGCATGAATCCAATACCTCTCTTAGCGAGAGGTAAAAATGTTCTCATTAGAAGGAAATAATTTTACTTGAAAGTTCTCCCAATTTTAGAGAACAATGATATTCTTACTTACATTTGATAAACTACACATTTTTCAACTGTAACAAAATTTAACTGCTTATTCGTCAGTTAAAATACACTGCTTCTTGAAATTAACGCACCATTAAAATATCTATGAAACTTTAACAAGAGCCCTAATCCATATTAGTTGGCCCCCTATTTGGTCTAATAATAATGGAGGAAGTTTTTATTTTTAATTCCTTGTACGAAGTAAAGGAAGTACCTATTGTAAATTTCGGTTTCCAGATTTCAACGGAAATATCCATTTTGATCATCCCTGAATCTATTTTGACTAATTTCGTAGTGACGTCTGTACGTACGTACGTATCTCGCATAACTGAAAAACGGGAAGCCGTAGAATGTTAAAATTTTGTATTTAGGACTTTTATAACATCTAGTTGTGCACCTCTCTTTTTGGTCATTACATAACTTTTGCAAGTGGTACTTTACTTGAAGCCTATAATAGATTTTAATGAAAAACTATATTAAAATATAATCCAAAACTATTCAAATTTGGTATATAATACTTTTATATCAATGGGAATAACATAATAGATTTTGGTTAAAATGGTATAACCGGAAGTGATACTTTACTTGAAGCTGTTATCAGTTTCTCTTAAAAAAAATGGTGTTATTTTAATTTTAATAATAAATGCTTCAAGTTAAAGTTTTAGACAATTGAAGTCTGAGTCGAAATCATCAAGTATGATTAGCTCTTTGAATAAGCGAGATATGTAAATTTAAAAATTATATACTTTTTGGTTTATGTAATTAAGTTTGTTGTGAATTAGGACAAAAAAAAAATTAAAAAAAATAAAGAATTTAATGTCAATATCAAATTATGTCAAATACGTGCAATTTTATGATTGGGTCTGTTATAATATAATACATATTTTAATTATTAACAAAATATGTATAGGTACATTTCCACATTATAAAATATATTAAATTATATTTCTAACTAAACATAAATATTTAACAGTAAATAATGACTCAAGTTTATTAGCGAATTTCTATTATTTATTAATATTGGATAATTCGCCGATAATTCTTAAAAATTGCAGTAATTTTTTATGGCGTCTTATTTCTAAACTATGATAAACAAATGACATCAATTCATTTCAAACTTTATTTGTTTTGTATTGTTAGTAAAGCTATGAATTATTTCGTTTGACATTAAAAAAATATTTCGGAAAATATATCTTCCTATGTAGCACAGAACCACAAAATATCTATAATACTCGTATTAAAAGAAATACCGATAATTACGTTAGTTATTATTTGTATTATATATGCGTTAAATAAAATGAAATTTAGTCACTAGGCCAACTAATACGGATTAGGGTTTGTCTGACACACGACAAGTTATATTTATTTATAAATAATTAACAATTTTATCTTTTACTTGTAATTATTTTAAATTATGAATGCCCTTTACGGCAATAAATGTAAAACATCTGTATTTTTATATATATATATATATATATATATATATATATATATATATATATATATATATATATATACTTAACCTTTTGTAGTTCCTGAAGATGATCCCGGTAGGGTCGAAACGTTGAAGAAATAATAAAAAAAAAATTACATGACATGGGTTTACGTTTTTTTATATCGGTTCAGCGTAACTTCATAATAAAGTGTACACATTAAAATATTATAATCATTTGTCGTACTCTTTATTGTTAGCATGCACTAAAAGATACAGCCATTTACATATGTCTTTAATACGTTAACAATTCTTAAAATATAGATAAACTATATTACTTTATAACAAGATAAAGTAAGAAAGCACTATTGTTCAATTCAATAAAAATACTTGTGAATCATAAAGGATAAAAAATCCGGACATTCGTTTATATTACGTTATTGTTGTTTATAACTGCCTGCTTGAAATCTGTTATATAGGGAATGCAATATTAATATTTTTATTTTACTATTAATTTTAGAGAAAAATTGTTTGTAAATACAAGTGAATATATTAATTTCAAATTTTATAAAACTTGCTTCTTTGTGGTGTTAACCATGGTATTGAAATAAAATTTAAAAACAAATTTTATGACATTTTATTTGTCAGAAGCTATAAAATATAGTTTTCATAAAAATACTACTACCTTCTCTTTTCCATTTTCAGTAATGATAATTCAAAGCAGAGCGTTTCTGATAGATAAAATTACAGACATGTCAGAAACGTACCTGTCAGATTGTCACATATTTTACCTGCCAGAAATGTATGTGACAGATTGTGACATATTTTACCCGCCAGAAAAGCTCTGTTTGAGTAAACATTATTGAAAATGGAGAGTTAAGGCTGGTTTATGTAAGCTGTAAACTTAAGAATTTACCTTAGCATTAGCATTATGACTTTGCATTAATAATTCAAGTATAGAAAAATGCGTGCTGCGGTACATGTAGCTATAACCTTAACCTTAGCATTATGCCGTAACCCTAGAATATGACAATTTCTAAATTTTAAGTCATAATGCTAATGCCAACCAATCAGAAGAGTATATGTCCGTGGACGACAGTTTGATTCTGGCGATATTTACGACAGTCAATTGACATCTGTCATCATTTTGTTATTTTTCGATATTTCTGTCACATTGTCTTGACTAAAAATGTTAATTGAACAATGTAGATATATTTATGACTATTTCACTCATACATTTATAAACCAATCCAAATTCAGGATTCTACCTAGTTACCAAGTTTCATTTTGACAAAACAATCTCACAATAAATTTTCGCACCTTTAAGCCAATAAGATGCTGTATTTTTACAAGTGAGTTTTGATAAGTGAAAATTTTTTGACGTTTTAAGCGTTTTAAGAGTGCCTAGGAAATATTGTTTATATACCTGTCAAAATCCTGTCCGCTTATTTTTATTTTTGAAATAGTCATCCGAATACCATTCGTGGTTAAATTTTATCCTGGCAAAATTTTCAGATTGTTACTCGAGCCTTTTGCTAATTTATCTCGTGACATTGATCAAAAATCACTCGCTTGACAGCTCGTGATTTTTTTGTCAATGTCACTCAATAAATTGCTAGGCAACCGGTTTTAGTAACAACAATCTAAAAAAATTTCCGGCAAAAATTTACCACTTATGATATTATTTATTTTAAAATGCAACATTATAGTTCATCACTTCCATGGTTACTCACTATTGTCAAAAAATGACAGCAATGTAATATTTGTCCATTTTAAAATGGAACATTATAAATAGTATTGCAGCACAGGAGATACCTCCAAATCACAAATGGTGTCAATTCTTATTACGACCGACTAGAATATTGCCTCAGAGTGATTGGGGGTATTCTTTAATATTTATTGCATGAAAGTTATGAATTTTTGTAAGCTAAAGTTTTAAAAATGTACAGCATTCATGTTTTGATTATTTGTTAATCGTATGTAGGCTAATTTATAGGAAATTAGTTTTGATAATACAAAACTACAAATTTTGTATGTTGCATTTTAAAATGGACAAATATTACATTGCTGTCATTTTTTGATAATAGTAAGTAACCATGGAAGTGATTCGCCATAGGTTGCATGTTAAAATAAATTCCCTGTATGTGATAAAAAAAGACGTGTCGATTTTACAAAAAGTTACAAAACCGGCCTGCTCTTATTGGATTGCCCCAAGAAGTACATGAACCGAACAGCGTAATGTATAATTTAATGCATAGTGATAATGCTAATGCTAAGGTAAATGCATAAGTTTAGAGTTTACATAAACCTGCCTTTATGCACAGGAAGAGAAGATAAAAATTATTGAGTAGTATTCTTTTGATGAAAACTATATTTTATAATTTCTGACAGGTAGAATGCCATAAAATAAGTTTTATAAAATTTTAAATTCAATATCTGGCCTGTTTTGGGGAAGGAATAAATTGTTTTTCCATGTTAATCGTCTATGGCCCGGTTTTCGTGTTACACCCTGTATAACAAATTTCAAGAATAGAAACAACGCAAAATTTATAAACTAAAAACTTCGAATTTCAGATTTATCCGGGAACACATAGGTTTTAGATATGTACATCAAACAACATTATTGTTTAACACAAAAATATTACCAATTTTCTGTAAAATGTAAAAAGTATTTACATTAATCAAAATTCACTTTATTCCATATTTTCTGATAACCATCTCATACTATGATATTCTTCCGTGTCGTGGGTTCGTATCCAGGTAGCGGCAATCCGTGTGTATTTTGTGGTATGCTTCCAGGTCCATTGGAAACAAATAAGTTTGCTAAGCGATCAGAAACGGCGCGAACACTTGGAACACTAGAGGAAATGCGTTCCAGAAGTGGTCGTCGGTACATCCTGGAGGCTTCCCGACGCTGTTCTGGAGTAACGCGGCGGTCGTCCAGGTGTTCCAGGGTTGGAAAGAGTGAGATCATGAATAGTCTGAAAAATGGAAAATAAAAAGATAGCATTATAGGTCTGAGTTACAATACATTTCAATTGAGTCCTCCATATTGCAAAGAAATAGGAAATTTCAATAATTATAAGGTAGCATACTTTGCAACTAAGAATTTTAGTAGAAAAAAATTATGGAATATTACTTCGTTGTAATAAAAGTGTTTCATTATAATCGATTATTATAGTAATGTTTCGGATGAATGGCGAACTAAATATGCTATTCGTTGCTGTTGTTTGATTTCATATGTACATACATAAAATCACGCGTGTCCCACTTAGTGGATTAGCAAAAACCCGAAAACAATAGTAACAATAAGAAAAGGGATGAGTAAGAGCTCAGCTGACTTACTTCACTCTTTAACAACATTCTTCTTTCGCCTTGTCCACATTCTGAAAAATATATCGAAATACTATTTATTTTAAATGCTTTATTTATTAAACATTTTTCCTTTTTTCTGTATTTATTACTAATTAATTTGACAAGTGAAAGACGCTTTAATTAAAAATAATTGCCTAATGCAGACAATGTAGATATCGCTTCAATTAAACTGTTTGAGATATAACCAAATTGGGCTCTTGACGTCATAAATAATTTGAGACTTTCATAAATTCATATCTTGCATACAATTTCAAATTTTAACATCGCGTTTCACCAATACTCCTATATATACAGTGTGTCCCATTTAAAAGTGCCACCATTGGGATCTCGAGAACTATAAGAGATACGATGTCGGTTAAATAGAACTTTTTGTGCGCCTTTGGGAGGACATCTCAGATGTGCTTTTGTTTTTCCAAAAATTCTCATAGGGCACTAGATAATGACGAAAAACTGAATATTATTGATTTTTTTCTTTTTCAAATAACTTCTAAACTATTAGTAATTGAGAAAAACGTTTGAAATACAAAAGATAGATATTTTTATTAACTAACCAGTGGCGTACGAAATAAATTTTTATATCCGTAAATTTTCGAGCTATAACACAAACTTATATTTTTTTAAATAGAACCCATATCTGATTTTAGTCTCAAAAAATTAATTATTTTTTTCTCTTTTCAATGATGTAAGGGTTATTATGTTTTATATTTTTTTACTCCTAAAATTTAATTTTTTCTTTATTTTCCTGAAATTTTCTTATTATTTCCCAAAAAAAAAACATTATTATTTTTATTAATTATATTATATTTGATCGATAAAATTTATTTTATGCCTTTATTACTTAATATTTTCATTCTAGACTCATAATTACAAATTACACTATAATGCACTAAGGGAGACCTGACACAAATATTATAAAAATTAATTTGATACGAATTTTGAGCAAAATTTTCTAACGTCACTGGTTCGTTAATAAAAATATCTATCTTTTATATTTGAAACGTTTTTCTCAATTAATAATAGTTTAAAAGTTATTTGAAAAAGAAGAAATCAACAATATTCAGTTTTTCGTCATTATGTAGTGCCATATAAGAATTTTTTAAAAAACAAAAGCACATCTGAGATCGCCTCCCAAAGACGCACCAAAAGTTCCATTTAACCGATATCGTATCTCTTATAGTTCTCGAGATCCCAATGGTGGCACTTTTAAATGGGACACACTATATATATATATATATATATATATATATATATATATATATATATATATATATATATCTATCAGAAAAATAAAAAGAAATATTTAACTTTTACGTCCAAATTGACGGAGTAATATTGGCTAGAGTGCTTGCAAACTTCGTAGGACGCCTCCAGAGATGCTTTAATGATTGACTCTACATACAAGATGTTGTTTTCCGCACTTTATTTTGTCAAATATTATGTCATTACGAACTCAAATCTGTCAATATTGTTTTTCTTAAGCAAAAAGTATCAATTTTGTGACGTTTTAAAAAACGTCCGTCCTTTCTGCCCAACCCAGAGTTAAATTCAATAATAGTATAAATCTCTTACCTATATTGAAGATATTCGTAAAAGCTACCACCATTTAAATACGATGGTGCTGCTATATTTCCCATTAAAGATATGTATTTGAGCTTCGGACACGATTCTCTTAAATATTTTGCCCATGGGTATAATTCAGTTATCTGCAAATAAATTTATGCAATCATTATTGTCCTTAAGTTCTAATGAGCCTGTTCATTTTTTCAAAAGAATTTTATACGAAATTTTATGCAATATTTTTCATAGTAATAATAAAAATAATGATAATTTATTGCTTTTTTCGTAAATAATTAAATAAAAAGATAGGCGCCAGAAATAGTAATGAAAAACATCCTCTCACTACTGTGGCCGCGTGTCTAAGTGTCTGGTTGCGAACCTGGGGGAACCGGGTTCGATCCCGACAGACGCCAAATATTTTCTTTTTTTAATGGCATAAAAGTAACCCCTGTGGTGCAGTCTCCACACCAGCTATGAGTGCCCATGAGGTGATGCCTGGTAAGCGCCCACACGGTAAAATATATCGTCATCATTACCGATGTCTACATGTGTTGTAGATACTGGCACACCCAGAAATGGGTAATATGCCGTGATGATATATTTATTTATTTATTTACTACTGTGACGTCGGAGTACATACAGCAAGTCATTCCTAGCCAATAGGAAAACAGATAACGTTATTTATGTAGGTAAATAAAAGTAGGCGATAGTTTGTTACGTGTTATACTGTATGTACTCTGACGTCACATTCTGTTTCTGATCACGTGACTTTAAAATATTACGCAAATTTCAATACCTAATGGATATTTTGTGATATTTTCAAATTTGAGGCTCTTTAAAGAACAATATCTTAAAATTTACTACTTAAAAATCGCATAAAAATTCTTGCAATAGCCCTGTCATATTAAATATACATACTTTACAGTAGTTCATCCATAAGATCCTAAGATGTGGCATTTCGGGTATCACAGTATTTGAAGTTATATTATTATGATCACATATTAATGTTGTTAACGAGGTGAATTCTTTTAAGAAGTTTAAATTACTGCAACAAAAATTAACATTATTAATCTATTCATATTTTGATATAATTAACTTGCTAAACGAAAGTTGCAAAACACAATAAAACTGAATATTTACAACTTTTATACCGTTAGTATTTTTTAACGTGAAACATTGGGTTTGTCATATCCATTGTTACTTGACATTTGATTGACAGCAATGTATTTGCTCGTTCCGTTTAAAATGAAACATAGGGAACGAATTTGACATTTGATAAAATGTCAATGGAGGTTAATTTTGTTTAAATAATTATACCTGCATTCTAAATTAAAATTAGTTGTAGAAAAAATTTAGTGAGTACCTTGTACCCGAGTGGTTATCTGACTCGGCTAAATTTCTTACAATATTTAAATATAATACTTCTGTCAAATTCATTCCACATGTGTCATTTTAAATGAGAGACAAATACATTGCTGTCAATCAAATGTCAAGTCATAACTTATAGGAAAATTCAACGGTTATCTCTCATATTGACAAGATGTCTTTAGAAGTTAACTTTGTTTAAATAATTATACCTGTTTTCTAAAAATTAAATTTAGATGTAGAAAAAATGCTGTGTGCACCTTGTGTCCGAAATATGTTTAGTGTTCTCGAGTGGTTTTCTGACTCCGCTAAATTTCTTACAATATTTAAATATAATACTTCTGTCAGATTCGTTCCCTATGTTTCATTTTAAATGGAACGGGCAATTACATTGCTGTCAATCAATATCAAGTCGTAATCATGGATATGACAAACCCAACGTTTCACGTTAAAAAATACTCACGGTATGTAATGGATTAAACGCAAAACAAATATAAATTTCACTTTAAAAATATTTATACTTACTCGAATTCATTATTACTAATGTCTAAGGTATGTATGGTTGTTGCAAATTGATCTAAAAGAGTTTTAGGAAATGAATGTAGCCTTTCATATGCTAAGGATAATCGTTTCTCATCTTCTGCTGGTAAGTTATTATCCTCCTTTTGACCTGAAATCAATAAAATTATAAATATTACAATATATTTACTTATTAGAGTCATAAGAGTATTTTTTGTGCTTCAAATGATAACTGAATTTAAACCTTATATCTTTGAAAGTAAACTTACTTTTATAAGGAACAAATGTAGATTGAATATGTATTTGTTTACTACTTGTAGTCATTTTAAATAAATAATCGTAGTCAAATTATGAACTGTGTCACATTAAAAATGCTACAATGAAATTTCTGGCTACATCAAATAAATTCACAAACGAGTATTAACAGAATTTCAATAATTCTTAGACAGGGACGTAGTCAGATTATTTTTCAGGGATTAATGTTCATAAAAAGTCTCATTTAATTAACCTCAGTTTCGAAGATCCCAATATTGATATTTTAAAAGGCGACATATATAATTTATTTAATATTGTTACGCAGATGGCTATATTTGACAAGATTCCACTATAGAATTTTGTTAGAATATGCCCATGAAGTAAGCTGACACAAATCCAAACCGAAGGGCAGGCGGAAATTGCCGAGCGAATATAATAGGAATGATCTGGTACAGTAGTAATGCGAGAAATGTGCTATTCCACTATGTTTATTTATTATTTTAAATAAAACTTCATTCAGTTTTGAAGCAATTCATAGTATTAAAAAGTCTTAATTGTTCCTAGTTTAACAGTATTTTATTTTCGAGAAATCAGTGTAACGTCACATTCCCCCTATACTTGTCTTTCTCACACACATAGCTCTGAGTACGCTACGAGAGAAAGATAACAATTGTATAACGTCAATTTCCCCTTTTAGCAAATGTGAAATATCTCGTAAAGTAATTATTTAAAAAATGTTTTCATTGTTTTAACTATTATTTATTGAGCCATACTTTAAGTTAAATTGATTTTTTTTAATTTTTTTGTTTTGGTGGAATACCCCATTACATATGGGAAATTGACACTTGATACAAAACGAAACAAGAATATATCAACAATGATTTCATTAATATTACTTTATTGAATTATTAACTTACACCCAATTCCTCTACATCAGAAGGAAGATCTACATATATCGGCTTCAGAAGACATTCAGAACTCATTTTCAATGATAATACGCATGCACTGACTAGACAAGCATTAAATTAAAAAATCTGATGTGGCCAACACAAAACCTCCCACTATTTAATTTTTATTAATTTAAATACATACGTATTTACTAACGGTGCAAACTGTTCCATTGCAGAAAACCATTGCTTTATTTACTATTTTCTTTTTAAAATGTCACTATTATTAATTTGAAGTGATAGGTTTTCTGACCTGTGACATTTACTGTCATTTACATTCATTTGAAAAATGAACCGTGTAACAAAGGAATAGTTTTTATCTTAGGCTTCACGACTAATAAAAAAATATATTTTTCAGAATTTTCTGAATGATAGTATTTGAGTTGGAGCGAAGACAAAATCCATACACATACATACACACATACACACACACATACACATATACAGACATCATCGTGAAAATGTTAAAAATGGATTCTAGGGACCTTAAAACGTGATCATTTACTAAAATCTCGATATGAGATTTTTAGCACGATCCCTATACCTCCCTAATTTTTTGTATATAATACGTTATGACAAAGTGATATTGTTTGACTCACATAATTTGCAAAACTCGCTTCGCTCGTTGTGGCAAATATTATGTTTATCAACACTGTAAATTTTAGTGTGGTAAAAAAAAAACATTAAAATTCTTAAACCCACATTAAATAAATAAAAACATAATATTATTAATTTGATTTTAAAAGAAATTTCATTTTAAATATGAATGCTCTTGATTCTTGTGTTTATTTAATGAACTTGGTACTCTGCTAAGTTTATCAGTTGTTTTCAATTATTTAAATTATTATTAATGATAATTTTATTATTTTTTTCCTAAAAGTGCGAATAAACAAATCTAAAATTACATTACCTACTTAAAATATTTTAAACAATATTTGTTATTTGTATAGGAATGGAAGCATGTACCTACCATGTTTATGGTACAAAATAGGGATTTTTACTAAATTTTGATAATTTTTGTTTTTCTTTATACAAAAATAATATATACAGTAAAATTTTTGAAAGAAGTCCGATCAAGGCCATCTACGAATTGTATCTATGAATTAAGATTTTATGCTGTCAAATTTAGTAGTGTCTTTTACATAGTTTTTATGAGAGTACATAATATCTTGTGTACCTCATAAAAACTATGTAAACGACACTACTAAATTTGGCAGCATAAAATCTTAATTCATAGATGCAATTCGTAGATGGCCTTGATCGGACTTCTTTAAAAAATTTTACTGTACGTATTTTTTTGTTTATTCGTATGGCCCATTTCGCTTTTTTTAATAATAGCCCATAAACTACCACTTCATAATGAAGTAAGCAAGTAGAATATTTACTAGTAACGACACTAGATGGCAACTGAGGAGTAGTAAATGAAGAAAAATTTCACTTATGCTTATCAAGTTGACATGTCTGAACATTTCTAGTTTTTTGTGTTTGGAGGTCACTGTAATTGTAAAGTTTCATGACTAGGGTACAATTCAGGGTCATGTACTATGTACTTCTGCGTCATCATCTAACGGCGTTTTATCAGAGTAAAGTCAAATGTTGACGTCATTTTACGGCACTAGATACTGTTGCAAAACGATATAAATTTGAACTGGTATTTAAAATTTATTACAAACATAATAATTTTCACAATAGAATGGGCTACTTGCGTACCTTTTTTTATTTAATATTTTTGAAGAGAAGGTAAAAACTTGCTACCCATATTTTTTCTTTTCACAAAAATTTTATTAATTAGCCAGAAAACAAAATAATGAAATTTGATTATTTGAATTCCCGCCACGAATGACGTAGAATTACACCGCACCAATGAATAGTCGTAAAGCCACAGCGTGGTGCCGTCCCATAGTAATGGTATGTTTGTGCGGGTAATGTAGATCACCTGTTTAACGTTTCAATAATAGTTGGAGGTTAGTATTTTAGTTTATCTTTTTGATATCGATATTTTAAATTACAAGTAACTACCTATGTGTTTATTTATAAAGTAATTAATGTATTTGAGAGACCAGAGAGAGAGAGAGAGAAAAATTAACTAATGTCAAATTCAAATTAAAACTTTCTCGCGCGCCATGCCATCTATTGATAACATTCTTAAACATGCTTCCCCTCCCCAGTTCAATATAAAGACGTCACAGAAAATTTTCTTTCTTAATTTAGTAAAAAATAAATAATTATTTTAAAATAAAATTTATATTTTTATATATGTTTTCAATATAATATTACGTATATAGTGACAGAAATCGGCTTATTTATTAAAAACAATATTTATTAATAACATTTCCATTTTCTGAAACTTTTAAACAAACCACGGATGTTATAAATCACAACAAGCCTTAGATGTCTTAAAATCCTCGCTCTACCGACAACTGCGGCAGTTATGATACTCATAACGTATACTAGGTATGTTAATAGCTACAATTTTTGACAGGTATAACGTTCCTACATTTGTCTATCATATTGTTTCAATTCCATAGGTATGAATGCAATTTGTCGTCTTAATAATCTCAATACAGAAGTTTTGCTAATATTTAATTGATTTGCCAAAACTTTTGTAGGCATCTGTTTTTTTTTCTCCTATTGCAAGTAGTAAATTATTTTTATTTTCTACAGTTCGCGCAGTTTTTGTCCTTGCCCTTTTCGTATGAATCTTATCTAAAAATCCATCACTTTTAAATTTTGTAAATATTTTATAAACTGTAGAAGGATTTGGTCTTGTACGTTCATGAAATAAAATTGGCATGTACGTTCAGGTGATAAATTAGCAAACATTTTACAAATATTTTGCAAACTGTAACTAGCATTGTATCAACTAACCATTCGATTTTTTTCTTCTTTATTAAATATCTTTAAAGCGTGATTTGACATTAACAACTTTGACAACCTATGCTGCATTTTATCTGGAACAGTGCGTATGTATAACTAGCATCCAAATAAATAAATATATCATCACGGCATTTTACCCATTACTGGGTGTGCCATTATCTACAACACATGTAGACTGGTAATGATGACGAAATATTTTACCGTGTGGGCGCTTACCAGGCGTCACCACACGGGCACTCATAGCTGGCGTGGAGTGCATCACAGGGATCACTTTTTTGCGATTAAAAGTCTGCCCTGGCTGGGATCGAACCCGGGTCACCAGATTGGCAACCGGACATTATACACACACGGCTACGCGACCCCATAGTAATTCATTAATGACAGAATAGTAAATATGGCATTTTAGCTGCTGAAACTCACGGTATAAAATCATGAATTCTATTTCGGTTACACAACGTGAAAAATAAAATGAGATTTTTGAAATGGATGCGGATGCAGAATACAATTTTAATTCTCTACAAAATTTATTTGGAAAATTATTGTCTAAAATTAATAGGCCAGTTTCGTTCAAGGAAAAACTGTTATTATGTCTATTAATTGTGTTATCATACAATGACAGGAAAGATAATAGTAGTTTTAGAGATTAGATTACGAATCTTTGAAATGTTATTTCACGTGTCGTGATATATACCAGTGGTTCTCACCCTTTTCAATTCTGCGGAACACTTTTGTAAGAATTCTTACAAAAGTGTTCCGCAACCAGTAACAATAAATTCTTATAATATTCAATTTCAGTATAACTAAAATAGAAGTTAAATATTATAAGAATTTATTGTTATTGAGAGCACAGAAAAACAAAAATTAATTAATCAATTACAAAATCTAATGTGGCCAGCACATTTTATGTATTTTGTACAAATCCCATAGCAAAAGTCATTTGGAAAAGATTCTATATATCCAGTAAAATTGTAACACGATTTTCTAAAAAATTCCACACCGAAAGTTCCTTGGAAAAGATTCTATAAATCCAATAAAATTATAACACGAACATATACTATATAAATTGCACTTGACACTGACATCCGTCAATTAGAATTATTTGAATATATCAACTGCTTCCGTGATTATAGCAAAGTTGACTGATTTATGAAAGTTAATCTCTTTATAATCCTTTAACTCTATTATCTATTGAATATGAAGGAAAACGTATAATCAAACCGTATAGACAATAATTTGATATTCTTTCATATCGATAATTACATAAAATGTCAAAAAATAATATTTAACTGCGTTTGTCCAGAATTTTTTTTAAGAACTTCAAACAAGGGGACTTTCGGTTGACCAGTTATAATCAAAACTAATCAGCTCTTCATATGGATGTAAAGAAGAGGAATACAAAAAAATATAATTTTTAGAATGGGGTATGTGACCATAATCGAATTTCAATATATGTCATAATATATAAAAACAAACCTCTATAGCTTCTCATTATAATAATAAAAACGAAACATTTGTTTGTAATAATATTGTTATTAGCAATTTAATGTTTTGGAGAAGGGATTTGTGACGTCAGTAGGGTAGAATGGTAGAAGAAGACAATTAGACTGAGATAGATATATTGTAATAGGTTATGGAATGGCGAACGTGACAGCTGCTGTCACTTTCGCCTACCACATTATATCTATCTCAGTCTAACTGTCTTCTTCTATCATTCTACCCTACTGACGTCACAGATCCCTTCTCCAAAGTTTTAATAATTATTTTCTCGTAAACTACGAATAATTAATCAATTTAAAAAAATACGGGTATTTTATTTTTTGGTCTAGTATCATATATGTAAAAATCAAAATTTAATCACATACCCCATTGTAGTGTTGGAGTTATCGTTGTCACATACACACATACACGCACACACAGACACACACATTTCTGAAGGGCTTACGGAACACATGATAAGAACAATTGGTCTATACACCCGTACAAAACATAAATAAATTCTTCTCGCATGTTAAGAAACAGTTAAACCCTCTTCACTTTCGGATAATAAAGTCCCAAATACATCTCGAATCAATTAACTTGTGGGCTGATAAACTAGGGTAAAAGGCTTACTTAGAAAAACGAGCGTGCTGAGCGCAGTCATGCTGAAGATGTCCACTTCATCATTTATGGAGTTGTCGAACTGGTACCAAGTGGGGATGTCTTTAATGTCGATGACTTCAATGCCGTGGCCATATTCAGGTCTAGAAAGTAATACATCACAATACACAAATAGAAATAGAACAATTAAATTACTGAATTAATTATAATATAATAAGGTATTTTACAAGAAAAAAAAACTATTTTAAGCTTCAAGTAATGTACTATTTCCGATTGCCTGATTTACAGAAAAATCTTTCTATGTTAGAATAAGGTAGAAATACAAGGTTTAAAAATTTTCTGAATGGTAGTATTTGAGTTACTCGTACACAAATACAGACATCATCGTGAAAATGTTCAAATCGGACATGTCATTTTTAGCGCGATGCCTATATCTCCCGTAACAAGGGCAGCAGGAGGTAATAAAAAAACCATAAAATAATAGATATTTACAAACCAAGTGAGCTAAGGTAATGTTTATTCATTTCTTTGAATGAATAAACATTCTTAACTCACGTGGTTTATACAATACTTTATTCAATTTTGACGAAATAATAATAATAGTATATTATACGCCAAGGTTGAGAAGATAATCATTATTGACCCAGCGCCATTATTGTAACCCGAGGGCGCAGCCCGAGGGATACAAGGCGCCTGGCCAATAATGATCTTCTCAACCGTGGTTTATATACTATTTTTTTCACTACTAGCACATTAATCCTATCTGAATTTTTTTTTATTGGTAATAACAATCATTTTGACATGAATAATTGCTTTACTTATTTGTTAATATTCAAAAAAACAAAGTAGGCTGCATTTGTTTTATTTGACTTTTCGCTCATTGCGTTGGTTTGATAACCTCACTTGTGGGCCTTGATTTGAATTTGATTTAATTATTTAATAAAAACACTTTGTTCTGTTACAGTCAGCAGCCTTAATAGTTTGTTATTATTTTTAAATAAATCTATTGAAATGTATTTACCTACAAATACAAAAAAAATAGTGATTTATTCATTTATACATCTACACATGTTTCACATTTTCCAAAACAGCACAGTGGCCGGGGCCGGCGAGGCGGCAGCGTAGGTCAATTTAAAATTATAGTGGCAAATTTAAATTATATACTTAACACCTTTCTTGAGTTTAATGAGTTAAATAATATTTGGATTTGGAGGCTTGAGTTTGATTGACAGTTTGCATTATAAACCAAGGTTACTAATAAATTATTCTTGACCTAAGTTACCATGGTTACAAGCAAACGATAATGAAAAACAATTTCTCATGTCAAATAAAGGTAAATAATAGCGGGTTCCTAGGCTAGTAGTGAAAAAAAAACCATTATAATATTTAATTTTGACAAAATAAAAAACTAATCAGTTAGTAGGCTGAGCATGACAATCGTCGCTGATAGACGTCAAGTCATATATTTAAAATGCTTTATTGTCTGTCATTTGTGCCGTGAAAAATAATGAAAAGGGCTGATAATGTCTGATAAATATTATGGGGAGTGTTTTTTTCGTACCTGATGTTATTTTAAATGCATTATTTGTTGCAGAGTGAGTCAAAATTTTGAGAGAGTGATTTAAAAATGTTTAATTTACTTGTGAATAACGTGTTACTTATAGTTGTTGCTATGGATTTAATAATGACAATTTAAAACGTCAAAATTGAATAAAAAAATATAATACTAACAAAAAATTATTTATAATGATATCAAAATTCATTGCAAATAATTAGTTGTCATTAAAGTTTTATATTTATTCTATTTATCTAATGTTTCATTTACAAATTAAATGTTAGACTTATCAATTAATTGCTTTATTTATATCAAATGTTACATTTCGTTAAAAATTGGTATTTTTATAGACAAGTTAATAATCATACTTATTATTCAAATAGTTCTACATCTATAAACTATGTCGATAATTTGTGAGGCGTATACACATGTAAATGAACAATATTCAACATATATGTATTATCACCAAATAAACAAATGCGTAGGTAATAATAAACATACATCTTTTCACGTTTTGACACATGGTTTTAATTATCATGAAGGTAATTAAAAGATTAATCAGACACTTAAAAAGAATACTTATCATCTATCTACAGTGAAATAGGTTATTGATTTTATCATAACACTTTTATTTACAAAGTGCTATTATTGTTTGTATCAAATACAATATGTGTATGTATATCATATCACGTAGCAACTCAAAAAATATATTGATTTAACCTATTATTCTTCAATTCTCCACGAATTAAATTTATACATAATGTCCGCCTATATACAGTTGGTCAGGAGGACCTGGGCTTTTTTGGAAATATATTATTCCATTAATTTTATAGTGAAAAATTATTTACTGATAAAAATGTAGTGAAATGTATGCTGTTTAAGTTATGTTTGGAAAATAATGTCTGAGAGATATTGACCACCTTCATCGATGCACTTTTCCACTCTGTCTGGTTCCAACAAGATGGTGCAACATCCTGTATATATATTCTATTACTTAAATGTCAAAATTATCAAGAAATTTAATAAGACTTACATTTCTCCACAGTCTTCCATATTTTACAAATCACAACAATCTTTACGTAACACCAATCACAGAGATGTAAAGTACAAATCGTAATAAACACGACTGACGTTGTAAGTTGTAATCATTCATGTAACACACTATCATCCGTAGTAACTTATCTCTAGACGTTGAGAGGAACTTATCAATATGGTAAGATAAGAAATAGAAACTAATATTGTATGAGAAATCTTTTATTACTTCTCAGAGCAAATGATGATTAATTGTAAGCATACACTAAGCAAGTTTATTTATAGAATAAGCAAGGAATATTGTTTATATGTTATTGTGTGTGAAGATATAATTGTTTTTGTATTGATAACAATGTGAAAAATAAATTTTGTGATTGGTGAACGACGTTTTGGAATATTTTGGAATTTTGTTTTTGTTCTTGATGGTATATACAGGGAGTTGTACAATGTATGTACGACACTATAACGGGTAATATAATTCTCCGACAAACAGATTTTTTCGAAATTCGCAAAAATAAGTACATACAGTTTATTTAAAGTAAACATTTTTTAAACCACCAGATTTCTATACATCTCTAATAAAAACGTAACTAATGTTTTTTTTATTTCTCACTAAAAATCTAATAACTATTATTATTATTATTATTATTATTTTTTTTTTTTTTGTTGACAATGCGTACTGTAAGTATAATTATATTTGTTATGTTAATATACTGTTCTGTGCCTGTAATTGAATTTTTCATTTGTTTCTTAATAAATTTAATTTCTTTCACCCCAAAAAATTAATAATTGATGTATTATTTATGTTTAAAACAAAAATATCTAGACTAGTTCATAGCCTACGTTATTAAATACAAGCCCGGGAAACAATTCAAATTTTGTTTAAAAATCTGGCCAAAAACTTTAGTTCCAAAACCGCTGATGAGGGCGCGACTTATTCCCGCTGTCATTCAAATGTCATTTTTAGACTGTCAAAAAAATATATTGATATTATCAATTTAGCGGTTATAACCCCAAACCCGTACGTCAAAAAAGACAGCCATATGACAGCGAGAATAAGTTGTGCCAAAGCGTCGAGTTTGGAACTAGTTTTCGTTTGACAGATATTGTGATCGGCCTTATATTTAATAACGTAGGCTACGACTAGTTATACATCATCAAAAAACTTATAAAATAAGGGATAAGATGAAACTATCTTCAACATATGTTCCTATTTAAAAATAAAAATATGTTTATCTCGAGAATTATTAGGTTTTGGAAAAATATAATTACGCTATGTTATTCTTCTTAAAAGACTGTATAAAAATTATCTAAACATTTTTTCTTTATCTTTTATAATAAGCGAGATATAAGGCATTTTCAAAATAAGCGCAAATCAATTTTTAGCCTGTAGCTCAAAAACAAAAGACGATCGAAAATCCTGTGGTGTCTATTAAAGTTGTCTCAAAAAGTTGGCCTATAAAGACCTACATCAATTTTCTTTAGGGTGAATAACAAGAAAGTTTTTCATATAGGGAACTTGAATTTGTTCCATCCTGTACATGTTTTTGTTTTAAAAGTAAAATTAATGTTTTGCAAAAATATTTATTCACTTTATTTTTCATACCTCCTGATGTTTATCACAAATATTTGAACAAATCAACTCTTATTTTTTTAAAGTAGCTACATATATACGTAGTAGCTTATTCTAAATTCTAAGGCCCGAGATATCCACCTCCTAATAACTTTATTTGGCGAATAATTTCTATGGTAATAATTATTGATACAATTGTATCCATAGTTATTATTCGCCAAATAAACATATTAGGAGGTGGATATCTCGGGCCTTAGAATTATAAAACTAATTTATCTATTTAAGGGCCGATATTATAAACATCCAAGTAATTGTAGTTTCATAGAAAATATATCAAAATTGAAAATTTCGAATCAATTTGCATGTTCATATAAAATTTATATTAATCAAAAAATAGCGTTGCATTTGTTTACTTAATTATATTTATTAATAATAAATTTAACATAAGACCTGTCGTTATAATATTTAGGGCCGGTATTTTCTTTGCTAGTTAAATTGTCCGTTAAAAAAAAAAATATAACGTCGATATTAAGATATTATAGCATAAGATGTAAAAATTACACATGTGTCAATTTTTTGATGCGACGTTTTCCGTTTTAACTTTTAAATGACAGTAAAATTAACAGACGATTTAATCAGAGATGACAAATACTAGGTACAAATAAATAACAAATTCTAATAAGATCTAATATTTGTGCTGAACATTTATGAAAAACTGCATAGGCATAGATCATCAAATAAAGTACCATTTCCGATTGGCCAAAAAATCAAACATACAAATCACCATAACCCTAAAACGTGCTTATTCATTAAAATTAACAGTCACATTGATTTTATTTTTATAGACAAAACTTCCCTTACCTATAACTAAGTAGGTAAGTATAAGTAGGAAGTCGAAAGGTTTACGACTGCTGATCTAAATATGCAAACAAAATGCCACAGAAACTTATCAGTTAAAATAACAATACAACTATAATCAAAATACAAATTTACTTTAGTCAGAGCATTTATTTAAACTTAATAAATCAACTGAATACATACTTCATTTTGTTTATTCCGGGTACGCATTTATAGAAAACATTTCTAGTTTATTCTTTTGCTTACTCTCCACACTATTCCATAAAAAAAAACGCGCGTATTTTAAATCAATACGTTAGTAACATGAATTACACATAGAAATATAGAAAGAATACGTACTTACCAGGTAAAAAGGAGTGAATTTTTGTGTGTACAGCACGTATCACAGATAACGAACAGATCGGTTGAAGTTGACACTGTGAAGGCCTGCGCAGTTGTTCGTATGATATTCGATATTACATCATACAGGACAGGGCCGTATAAAGGATATATTTAATCCTTTATAGTGCAACAATACTTATAAAATAATAGATTGCAGATGGCCGTGTTACCGCATGCTAAAATTGAGGCACGAAAATACCTAAATACCATATTTACAGCAGAGGCTGCAGTTTAATTGCCTCGGCTATGAATGCTGTCGAAGCTGTAAATCTGGTATTTTGGTTCCATGTTCAACTCATTGGGCCAAATTCAGCACTCTTTTTTAGCTAAAGAAGCTTAACTAAACATAACAAAATAGAGAGAGACATATGCAGTGATGCATTAATAAGAAAAAGATGCAAGCTGTTTCCATAGTTAAGCCTGTTCTACAACTGAGTCGTTTGTCGGTTGTCGCTTGTCGTAAGTCGTTTGACGTTAGCGGCACCCGACATTGGTTTCTACAATAGTCGGAAGCTGTCGTAGCGAAATGTCACTTTTAAGTGAGGTTATGGGTACTATATCTCTTCCAATTTATTTTAATTTAATTGTAATGTAGCTTCAAATAATAAAACTACGATGGCCGATGCAAAAGAGATTGATGTTAGGCAAAATTTTGGTGCGCACAGAATATTATTTTCATATTTCAAGGCAAGTGATCACGAAGACTTTTAAATTTACGAGAATGTCTGAACAACAATTTTATCAGTTGCATGATATTCTGAAACCACGATTACAGAAAACCTTTGCCAACTGATATTAAACTTGCTGTTACACTAAGGTTAGGTAGTTAATTTGAAACAAATTATGATTATTATTTGTCCCCAAATATTTTTTTTTCTTTTTAAATCGTTGTATAATTTATTTATTTTGCCATACAGACTATTGTTTTCTTGTACATAATATATTAATATTACATCCAACGTCATATCATTCATTTTCAATTTTCTGTTGACGTGACCTTCAATGTCGTTGTCGAAAAAGATGGGAAATGACCAACTTGCGTTCCGACTCCGACAGCCGACAACTAGCAACGCCTACCGCCAAATTTCTGCGTAGTGCGCACGCGTACGACATCCGACACCGACTAACGACTTATTGTAGAACAGGCCTTATTAGAGACGATCACTTGAATAGTGAAGAGTGATGAATTCGGCCCATTATTTTTCTGCCGATTTTAGAATTAATATTAATTTAGTAGTTATTTTTAATACCTGTTTTGATTTTGAAGGTTATCACCATCAAATTACGTTGCTATGCGTTTGTTGAACGGTTGCTATGCGTTTGTATAGCGGTTGCTATGTAGGCAGTAAAAATGGCATTTTACAGACTGTTGGCTGTTAAAAAATCACACTTTTAATGCCGATTGATAAAAAATATATATTTTACGCTGATTTATGGGAGTAATACTATCAAGTGCTGAATTAGTAGAGAATATAAAATTACTTAGGCTACCACCATATCCGATATGTACTCTTACGCAATACGCAATCAATAGGCTATTCCACGACATTTTTTAAAATTTTTTTTCTTGAAATACATAAAAATATAAGACCACATGTGAAAGTCCGAGTTAAAAATTCCTCCAAATAAGCGAGATATTAAGGTCCGAATTTTAAATCTGCTTCGTGACGTAGGTAATGTGGATATACCAGAAGTAAACAAACAGTGGTTCACAAACCACGATAAATTGTTAAACAAATTACAAAATAATGTATATTTAAATTGTAATATTATAATTCATTATTAGAGACATAAAATAAATTATTTCACTTAATTTATTTCTCATTTTATAAAAATAAAGAAATTAGAACGTCACCCGAACTGCAGCCGAACAAATCCGACACACTCGAAGAAGTATATTCTTAGTTAGGGCGGGCTTCTGAAAATCGGAAGTCATACTTGGATCCTATTTGCTCAAACACTCGTACACATGTCCTGCATCATGAAAAGCAAAACTCCCCGTGTCTTCTAGAAGGAATAATTTATAATAAAAGAAATATGGTTTTCCTTATCCTTTAACTATTATCATTCTTATTTTCACTAAACTTTTACTATTTTTGATTACTGTGGAATAGCCTATTTTGACTTGAAGATTGTTTGTGTTTTGTATGTACTTATTTATAAAATACTATGGTTGCCGGCAAATAAGTATGGACTGGAGATTTCTACATTGTTGTCATTTCAGAGGCCATGTTGAAGAAGTGGCAACACCGCAGGGTAGAGACCAAGGAGCGGCGTGCGGAAAAGATAAAAGTTGAGCATCAGACCATAATTATTTGACGGCAAGTATAAAATATTGTATTTGATGTCATTTGATGCATATTTTTTTACGTCTGTTGAAAAAGTACAGTTTTTTCCATTTTAATGGATTTATTATTATTTATTTTTTTTTTATATGGGGTCCCGTGGCCGCGTGCCTGAGTGTCTGGTCGTGAACCTGGGGGAACCGGGTTCGATCCCGACCGGAGCCAAATATTTCCAATTTTAAATGGCACAAAAGTGACCCCTCTGGTGCACACTCCACATCAGCTATGAGTGCCCGTGAGGTGACGCCTGGTAAGCGCCCACACGGTAAAATATATCGTCATCATTACCGATGTCTACATATGTGTAGATAATGATACACCCAGAAATGGGTAATATGCCGTGATGATATATTTTTTTTTATTTTTTTATATAAAGTATATCTTTTTTTAACACAATACAAGTGTGAAAATGGAAATGGAACTCGTTCAAATTATTTAAATTATAGTAAAATCGATTCATAAATGCATAAAAATTTTGCTCAATATTAAAATTTATTTGATTGTACCGAATGTATAAATAAGGACGAAGAGAAAATTATACTAAATAAATATTTACAATAAACAAATAATAGTATTCTCATAAGATAAAAAAATTAAAATTTTTCGTCATTTTTTACATTACTAGAAACTTTACAGGGTTAATCATAAATAATACAAGTCTATAGTTTTTAATTTATTTAAATGTAGTGTAGGTATTTTATAACTAAATTGTTAAATAATAATGTATAAGAGAGTAAGTATATTAAAACATCTTTAAATTATGAGATATATTAATAATTATAAATAAATTATTGCTGTAAAATAATTTTCTGTTCATACTTTTTCATTACTTCAGTGTGCTTCAGTCCTTTAAATCCAAAAATTAGATTAGCTTTAGCAAAACTTATCTCTAAGATTTAAAATTAGGAAATGAATATTTCGAAATTTTGATATTAAATTTTCGTAACTCTGAGAAAATGATAAATTTAGTATGCAAAATGTTTCTTAGTGAATTTATAATTCATTCTAAATAACGTACATAATTTCATTATCTGCACCAAGTAAGCTGTAGTCAATAACAATAATGTTCTAAAAGCATCATGAAAATGATTACGATAGCATATCTGAACTTATTAAATTAATATACGAGTATGCACATGGCTTAGTTCACTATAAATATAAATGAAATTTGCGGTCAATAAAATGTTTTTTACAGATTATTTTGAGGAAACATATCAAAAATAAGATTAGTTTTATGTTTTTTGATAGTTTACAGAATGGAACAAAATTTTTAATGAAGATTAATATTATTATAATGCATGAAAATGAGAAAGAAATGCATTTTTTACCTTCCGTCACCTTTAGGTAAGGAAGGTATTGTCTTTGGTCAAAAAATTCGGTGGTGAGTTTTTAATGAATAAGCACGTTTTAGGGTCCCTACAATACGAATATACCATTTTTAAGATGATGTCTGTATGTATGTGTGTGTGTGTGTGTGTTCGTGTGTGTGTGTGTGTGTGTGTGTGTGTGTGTGTGTGTGTGTGTGTCCGTGTGTGACAAATTTTTCTCCGACGATAACTCCAATACTATAATTCAAAAAATTATAATTCTTTTGTATTCCTCTTCTGTACAACCATATGAAGAGTTGATTAGATTTTGGTTATAATTACTCCACCGGAAGTACCCTTATTTGAAGTTTTTAACAGTTTTTCATAAAAAAAAAACGCAGTTAAATATTATTTTTTGACATTTTGTTATTATACATATTAAAGAAAATGCTCTTCTTTATATGGTTTATTTATTCATTTTCCTTCATATTCAATAGATGTAGAGTTAAAGCATTATAAAGAAATTAATTTTCAAAAATTAGTCAGCTTTGCTATTTATCATGGAAACAGCTGATACATTCAAAATTGACAGATGTGTGTTGCAAGTGCAAAACCAAATGTGGAAAGTATGGGATGAAAAATTAGTATTTCATAGTGGTCCTCTCAAGTGACGTGCAGTGAAAGGCTAAAAAGAAGATGGAAGGTCTGTATCGCAGAAGACTTGAGAAAGGAAGGACTGTGTGAAGAAGATGCGTTGGACAGGAATGAGTCAAAGAGAAGAGGAAACAGCGACCCCTAATAAAATAGGGGAAAGCTGAAGCAAAAAGTAAAATGTGTCAAGTGCATTTTTCTTAGTGTATGTTTATGTCATAATTTTATTGGATTTATAGAACCTTTTCAAATGAACTTTTGGTATGAAATTTGTAAAAAATAGTACGTGTTCGTGTTCGATTTCATATGATATTATATAGAAACAGATTTTTTTATTATACATATAAGTACCTAAATACAGTTGTTCAGAAAGAAGTATTCTATGAACAAAGAAACGTATGTCTGATCATTATTCAATTCAAATTCAAGTTGTCAAAATTGACCTTGAAATGTAAGTTTAAAGAGAAAAGGTAATAAAGAAGGATACAGAACATTGCCATTCACCGTTTTGTAATTTATTTCTATTTCTAAAATAATGATTCAGGAAGAAAAGCTTTAATTTCTCTAGATATTATTTTTGACAATATCTTGTGTCAAATTAACATTTAATTAAATACTTTGAAACTGACATACGTTTTTTTGTTCATAGCTTACTCCGAAATAGTATTTGAAACGAATATTTCCAATAATCACAATAAAAATTGCTAAAAAATGTAATTATTATGGTAGAGGTATAATTGTTAGTATAATGAAAAATTACTTTTGAGCAAGAAAATGGTTCCTGTATTTATTCAAACTATATCTAAATTATTACATTTACTTTACATTATAATAAATATAGTTACACATTATAATAAATGAATCCAAACATATATTTTTGTATTTTTATTGCACATAACACAACATGGAATATAATATTCACATTTTATTATTAACAATTATAATTAATCTAAGCTTTACAGTACATTCTTTATTTATTATAATTGTAATCCAGTTTCATAACTATTCAAATATTATAGTTACAGTTTGTCTCTATGTTCGTATGTTTGTGTTTGTGTGTCTGTGTGTGAGTGTGTGTGATCACGTGACTGATATGCAGAGGAAAAGAGAAAGAAGATTTGACGGTCTCTGTCTCTTCACATGTTGTTTGGGCGAACTTCTTGCGAGCTTCTGTAGGCTTGTAACTGAAAAAAAAAAACAACAGAGTTATATTTTGTTTTACTTATACCCACGAAGAATTTGTGGTGACTGAAATCTTCATAATCTCTGTTTATCCAAAAAGAATATTTCTGTTGATATTTCGGATAGCTTCGACTCGATATTAAATTTTGCATACAGTGTTTCTTTGAAAATTTATGAAAATATGTATTCAGAGATCAAATTTTCATCTAAAAACAAAGGGTAGTTTAATAAAATGCTCATTCCTAGAGTTGATTTTATTATGGTATTGTCTTTGGTCAAAAAATTCGTTGGTGAGTTTTTAATGAATAAGCACGTTTTAGGGTCACTACTTTACGAAGTTAGTATTTTTAAGATGATGTCTGTTTGCGTGTGTGTGTTTTGTGTGTGTTTGCGTGTGTGTGTTTTGTGTGTGTTTGCGTGTGTGTGTTTGTGTTTCAGTGTGTGTGTGTGTGTGTGTGTGTGCGTGTGTGTGTGTGTATGTGTGTGCGTGTGCCCGTGTGTAACAAATTTTTGTCCGTGTGTGACAAATTTTTCTCCGACGATAACTCCAATACTACAATTCTAAAAATTATAATTATTTCGTAATCCTCTTCTTTACATCCATATGAAGAGCTGATTAGATTTTGGTTATAATTGATCCACCGAAAGTACCCTTATTTGAAGTTTTTAACAGTTTTTCTTACAAAAACGCAGTTAAATATTAATTTTGTTATTATAAATATTAAAGACAATGCTCTTCTCTATACGGTGTGATTATACTTTTTCCTTCATATTCAATAGATATAGAGTTAAAACATTATGAAGAGATTAACTTTCAAAAATCAGTCAATTTTGCTATTTATCATGGAAACATCTGATATATGCAAAAAATTCTAATTGATAGATTGCAGTGTTAACTAAAAAACCAAATGTGGAAAGAATTGGATCAGAATGCCGGGAGTATGTTATAATTTTATTGGATTTATAGAATCTTTTCAAAGGTACTTGATAATGGCATTTGTAAAAAATAGTATGTGTTCGTGTTATAATTTTATTGGATATATAGAATCTTTTCCAAGGAACTTTTTTTATAACATTTATACATTTTTATTTCAATACTTTTATTTCTAAAAATTCACACAGTTGTTCAAATACTCTAAAAATGCATACATTTACGTAACATTCTCTTTACAATCAAATAATATTAGTACCAAGTTTATATCTCTACCCATTTTTGAATTATTGCCCCAAAAGTCAATATACATTACATTTAGATAAAAACTTCAAAATTATCAAAAATCTATTTTTTATGTATCTAGATACTTCTCAATACGCTGATTTCAAATTTTGAAACCGCAGGTCGATATCTCGTTTCGTTCTCGAGATATTTAGATTTAAAGTTTTGCTAAAAACTGCCCATTTTAGGGTAATAACCCAAAAATGGGTCGAGATATGAATTTGGCGACAACACCATTCGATTGTACGGGCAAAATTACATAAGTACACCAATTTTCAGAATTTTTGAACACCGCATACAATCTCTAAAGCAAAATAACTGAAAATGGCCAAAAATCGCAAAAATCTAAGGTGTACCCCTTACGATTTTTTCAGATTTTGGTCATTTTCAGAGGTTTTCAAACTTTTATTCATAAAAAATGAACCGGTTGGAGAAAAACTATGAAAATTGCTATACTTATGTATTTTTGTCCGTAGAATCAAATGGCGATATCGCCAAATTCATATCTCGACCCATTTTTGGGTTAATACCAAAAAATGGGCAGTTTTGAGCAAAATTTTAAATCTAAATATCTCGAGAACGAAACAAGATATCGACCTGCGGTTTCAAAATTTGGAATCAGCACATTGACAAGTATCTAGATACATAAAAATTAGATTTTTGAATATTTTGAAATTTTTATCTAAATTGGGGCAATAATTCAAAAATGGGTAGAGATATAAACTTGATATTAATATTATTTGATTATAAACAAAATTTGTACAAAATACATCAAATTAACGGGAGGTCTTGTGCTGGCCACAACAGATTTTTTTATTATGCAATATGAAAAGATTTCCAAATGTCTCCGAGGCGTAGTGGTTAGAACTGCCTCTGAAATTTTGGATTGGAGTACGATTCCCCGTTAGGGTAATTATTTTATATTTTTACATTATAATTGTTGAACTTTTAAAAATCTGTCTTATATCCATTGAAAAATAATAATAACCTTGTAATAAATATAGAGAAAATAATTGACAATAATTGATTACAATAATCAAAATATTGATATAATAACAATGCATTGTATTTTCCTTTGATATTAATAAAAATAACTGAAATATAATAAATTTGTGTAGATATTATGTTTTTACTGTATTTATCAACTATGGTAATGAAACTACTCTATTTGTGCTGATAAAAAAATCTCTCTGTATACTACGTATAATTAGCAGTATAACATTTCAATTAAAAAGAAAATGTTACGTTATAGAAGAATTGTAGTTCACAAGTAGGATTTGTTTTAAGAGAATTATTTGTTATTCTTTAAAAAACTATACGATATGAAATAATAACAAATTAATCTGCTTATAGGTTTTATAGCAGCGAATGATTTTATCTGAAGCACTTTAAGAAATATAATTTTGCATGGAATATTGTAATATTAGTAAATGAACAATATATTTGACATAAGTTCATAAGTCTCTGCATAAACTTCTTAATAATATACAATTTAATTATTGTTAACGAATATAAACGAAGATACACTAAAATATTTATTTTCTCTAGCTTTCAAATTTTCCTAATAACTGTTCTAGACAGAACCCTTTATCACGTAAACAATACGTATATTAGTTTAAGATAAAATACTCATAACCAAAGTTTGTCTTTATGTGAAAGAGAAGAGCGTATTAATTACAAAACTCAAGTTATGTTTTAATTTAATAAAAACTTATCACGGCTAAAAGCCTCTTTCATTTTATGCCTTTTATGAACCTACAGAAATTTTTAAGTAAACTACATTATACCGTAAGAATTGTAACATGAATCTACGATATACTCAGGGGCTCAAAAATTGATTCTCTATGTCAGAAATTTTCAATTTATATGCAATTTTTAGTTTTAAATTTACTTCGTTGTTTTTATTGGTCAAAAGGTAAACCGAGTTCACAATATAGAAAAAAAAAAAATTGTCAGAAGTATTTAAATAAGGTTTTGAATTTATATTTGTAATTTTTATCAAAAGTATCGCTTCCGATTGATCGTTTGTAAATAAATTGTTGTCCAATAAATAGAAAAGTCTGTAATACGAAATTTTGAATTACGTTTTATTGTTTTTCCTCAAAAATCTGTTAGAGCTCCAAATTAAGTACTACATCCGATTTATCATATATGGTCAAAATCTAATATGTTGTTTCAAATTATATATGAGTTTTAAATATCAAATTTGAGACGTTTTGGATCATATTTTAATAGATTTTAAGGAAAAATCGTCACACACACACATTATTATAAAAGTCAGCATCAACTTCCAGGTGCTCTAAAACGCAATCTGTGTAAATTCTTCGCCGTACATGATCAATTTTGTAAATGTGTAGTTGTAAATTAATATTGATTTATAGTGCTGCAAACATAGAAAAATTAAATCAGATCATCTAATGATGGAAAATATATTATTTTTTAAAACTTTAATTACATTAGAATTAAATATTTTACCATTATATTCTCCTTAACACGGTTTCATTATTACCTTCCGTCACCTTTAGGTAAGGAAGGTATTGTCTTTGGTCAAAAAATTCGATGGTGGGTTTTTAATGAATAAGCACGTTTTAGGGTCCACCCTACAATACGAATTTACTATTTTTAAGATGATGCCTGTATGTATGTATATAAAGTTAATTCATTTCTTTGTATGATGAGAATAGTGGAGTTAGGACTGTCTATAAGCGATATACACATTCAGCGTGACTATAGCGATTACTTTCGCTTTCTTGGTGAAGTATATTTCTTTCGTATTCCTCTTCTGTACATCCCTATGAAGAGTTGATTAAATTTTGGTTATAATTGATCCACCGGAAGTACCCTTATTTGAAGTTTTTAACAGTTTTTCTTAAAAAAACGCAGTTAAATATTATTTTTTGACATTGTTATATTTATTAAAGAAAATACTCTTCTCTATATGGTTTGATTATTCATTTTCCTTCATATTCAATAGATGTAGAGTTAAAGCATTATAAAGAAATTAATTTTAAAAAATTAGTCAGCTTTGATATTTATCATGGAAACAGCTGATACATTCAAAATTGACAGATGTGTGTTGCAAGTGCAAAACCAAATATGGAAAGTATGGGATGAAAAATTAGTATTTCATAGTGGTCCTCTCAAGTGGCATGCAGTGAAAGGCTAAAAAGAAGATGGAAGGACTGTATCGCAGAAGACTTGAGAAAGGAAGGACTGTGTGAAGAAGATGCGTTGGACAGGAATGAGTGGAAGAGAAGAGGAAACAGCGACCCCTAATAAAATAGGGGAAAGCTGAAGCAGAAAATGTGTCAAATGCATTTTTCTTAGTGTATGTTTATGTCATAATTTTATTGGATTTATACAACCTTTTCAAATGAACTTTTGGTATGAAATTTGTAAAAAATAGTATGTGTTCGTGTTCGATTTTACATGATATTATATAGAAACTGTTCCACGGTACTTTTTACTTTTGGTATGGGATTTGTACAAAATACATCGAATTGACGGAAGGTCTTGTGCTGGCCACAACAGATTTTTAATTTTAATGTAATTGTTCCATGACAGTGACATTTGTTTAAATATATCAAAATTGTTATTAAAGTATTGTTTTTGTTTGACACATAGGCAAGAGATGATGTATAAAAATAAATTATTTTATAAATTTATATTTAAAGTTATTTAAAGCTATTTACTAAATACTATTAGAGTAGAATTGAAGACTGTACCATTATATTCAATTTTTATTAGTAAAAGTTGCTGAAAAATTATATTCAATGAATTTTTTAAAAGAAAAATTGTTATAAGCTTGTATAAATTATACTTTCGGTTATCCGATATACACCAAAAACTAATAAGCTCTTCTCACATTAATATAGAATGGGTATACAAAATTTCAAAATTTTCTGATTGATGGTATTTGTGTAATATTTTTGGATGGCACTGTAGATTTCGGAAAATATGAACTCCATTTGTAATATTTTTGCACCATTAGAAAAATATCCCATGAATAATAAATGTAAAAATTATGCTTCATTGTTATAACTTTAGAAGAAATACGAAGTAACAAGTTTATTACTTCAGGAAACTCGTTATATTTAGTTTTACATATATTTATATGGAAGTTTTACTTTATTCCGCATGTAAAAATTCATGAGAAATTAATGTTTATTTTACAAAATTTATCTACACGTGTATGCAATTTATTAAATCACTATTACATTTTTCATACCTTATTGTTACATATTCAATTAATAATGACGGTTCTTATTGTTACGTATTACAAATGATATTCAAACAAACATTATCATTATGTTAGTAGTTAGATACATAATATATTCTGTGAGAACTAACTTCTGTTTCCTGTTTGGCGTAAGTTTAGTTATGGACAGCGTTAGTCAACAAAAGTTTAGCAAAACAAATATTTCATTAATACCAGTTTTCATCATATCCCATACGTGCTCTATAGGATTTATTCCTACAATATTTCAATATTCATATGACCTCTTCTACGTATCTCTGTTCATTCATGATCTCCCACGAAGCACCACCAACTCTGTACGTCCCTCGCCCCTCAAAACCAATAGCTCCACAGTACATTATTGAACTACCGAAAAGGTATCTCGTGGAATAATATTACACTGAGTATAACACTGTCCAGGTCTGCTCCAAGTACGGTCCCTTTCTTCGAGCATATACTGACTATACAGTGTCCCACACTCTATCTTCAGTGTGGCGGAGAGAGCCAATGTTATTCTTATGGAGGTTTTCTGTACCATGTTGCCAATTTTTCAATGTAATGTAATATTGAAACTTTCATAAATTTTCATTGCTATACCAAAATTAGTCAACACTGTACAATTTAAGTTTTATGAGGGTCTCTTATTTACCCAAGGGCTTATTGTATACACCCAATATTTGTCTAAATAGTTTTATATACAGGGCTATTTGTACCTGTAATAAGTAATATTTCAATACAATATTTTAAAACTGCCCAGCATACTAATCTTGATTAAATGCATTAGAAATTAGAATTTTAAAATATTATAAATTCAAATTGGAGATTACAAAGAAAGAATAAAGACTTATGAACTATGCAAAATATATGCAGTATTTCTATCAAGCTTAAATATTAGTAAATTATCAAATAAGAAGAAATAAATTAAATAAAAAATATGTATTATTAAACTGACCAGTGTGTTATTCAATTTCATTTTTTTCTTGGCACCTATGCTATTTTACATCTATATATTGTACTCGTATATGTATTAATTTTATATCTTTTCGTAGAATGGAAATATATAACATAGGGAATTTATATTGTTAACGACGATTGTAAAATGTCCAATTAAGTACAAAAATGTTTTATATTATTTACTTTAAATTGACTAGAGTTTATATGTTAATTCATTTCATTTACCTATGCTTGTTATAATTTTATATCCTACTTACATTTTGTATTTGTATTATTTTATATTTTTTGAAAATTATTAAACTGACCAGTTCATTATTTAATTTAATTTTTTTTCTTTTCACCCACCTGTTTAGATACACTGAAAGTACACCAGTCATAAATACATTCGATTAAGTACCCAGAATATTTCATTTCTTTTTGGGTATCTATTTTGCTCTTTCTATCTTGCAGATTTACAGCAGGTAAATATGGCAACATGGTACTCCATAAGACCCTATACTGAACATAGAGTGTGGGATACTGTATAGAATAAAATGGCGACAGTGTTTCACATTTTCCTCAATATTTTTATATTTCATATTTAACCCAAATGATCCTAAATTACAACAATGTATTCGGATTAAGTTATTATACTTTTATACTTTTAATAAACTTTGAAAGCGTATGAATATATAAATATAATGAAATTAGAAAAGTAGTTGTGGGTATTATTAAGCTTTTATGAATATCAAGAAAGTTCCCATATGAATACTTAAGTTTTATTGACTGTTATTATAAATAGAACAATACACGAACTTATTAAAACATATACCATGTCTTGTTGAACAAAAGGTTGTTTGATATAGTTAGAGAAAAATATGACCCTTCTTCAAGTATAGAAAATAGAGTTACTCTTTGATAACTAACATAATGATATTAAAGCACTTCCATTGTGTCAACTGTTTGTCATAAGTTTGAAATATTGGATTCAAATATCTAGTTATAGAATGGAGAATATTTTTTTAAAGATAAAGACACTATAATTTATAGAGTAAACTACTCGCAGAGGCTAAGGCACTAAGGAAACTAGTTGACAAATTCCAATGTTTATAACATAGTTTGTAAATGACATATGTCATTGTCAAATATCAACAGTTTTAGTGACATTCTGATATCTTTTTCTGGGAAGTATATTTAATCTTTCTTATTGTGTTATTAATTAAATATTTGAAATTATAGGTAAAATGCATATATCCATCAGAAATACCGTCAATCTGGGTAATGAATTGGAAGAATCTCTGACATTTAGAAACTTACAATGAAAAACAGATATAATTAGAATTATATGTGTGCAGAAGACATGTTAAATACAATAAAAAACAATATTTGAGTAAAGTTCTGTAATTTTTTGTTATAAAACGACGGTTCGAAAGCGAAGTGCAATACAATACTTATATAGCCTAATATGGAAATAGCGACAGGTCTTGTGCTGGCCACAACAGATTTTTTACTTTCGTTTTTGTAAATGAATGCCCTATTTTATGCCTGTATTCCCTCACGCAGCATTACGGCATTTTGTTTGGTTATGTAATATCGCGACAGAGCAGTCATTGTCAGATTGAATTGTGGAGGTGGTAAATGTGTAAGTAACTACAGCGCCATTAGTTCCTGACTAAATGTTCCCATTAAGAATGTAGACAAGAGACATTTCTCAACATTTTATAGTTAGAAATTCGACAGCGAGCGCTTTTTCTACTCTGTCGCACATGGGCAGCAAATGCCTACTTTGTATATAGACTACAGAAAAAAAATCTTTTCGTAAAAACATGTGTAATACAGTATTTGGTTATCTGATTATAAAAATCATTGTTGGTGTATAATTCCTGTATTATTTTGTACAGGAAATCTAGTAACCACAGTGCGACCAACAAAAATTTAGTTGACTTAAATAATACGTCTAGTTTCATTTTAGTCAAGGATTCTACTAGTAATTAATTTTGATAATGGTATAAATATAAATCTCCAACCCTTGTATTTTTATCGAGCTTTATATATTGTCGTTTATGTGACATTTTTCACTCAAAATGACCTTTCGAATAAGCTGATAAACTTTAATCCGCATTTACTAAATCATCCATGTTACAGCGGAGATAAAAGATTATAAATCGGTTTTATCAAAAAGTACTCTAAAGTTTATTTTTTGCAGGATTATTTAAACAGGGTCGCTCCATTCGGTTGGACAGGTTGCTATAAAATGCTCTTTTATTCGAAAAAAAAAAAAATAATAAATAATAGATAATAATAATAAAATTATACAACTTGCAAAATAAGGCGATAGAAGTGAACGATGTTTTTTAAAAAATTGTTTGCATTAGAGCTCTTATTATAAGCTATACCGGCCGTTTATCTTCACTTTAACACTTTAATAACTTTAGCCCTAAGTGAGTACTGCAGCATTACTTTAAAATAGAGATAAAATCTTAATAGTATATTAAAGAACGAATGTCATAATTGCCATTTTATTTTGTGAGAAGGAAATTTGGATCACGACGCGCAGCGGAGTTATCCAACCTTTCGAACAAAATAATCGACAATTATGACATGTGTTCTTTATACTATTTTTTTTCTATTTTACTCTTCCTATGCCTTTTTTTAAATAAAAATAGTAATGTCAAAATTTAGGGAATTTTGTCAGTTGGTGGTATTAATATGACGTTTGATAATTCTTTTGACAACCCCAACCTTATTTTTGTAACACCATACGAAATTTACTACTTTATATCTTCTCTTCTTCTTATTCTTAGTTTTAAATTCAAAATTATATGAAAATAAAATTCTTAACAATCGTTTGTGTTTGTTTATTTGACATATGATACTTTTGAAATTCTTAGCTACCAACTTTATAAAAATAAATTGTACTAGTCTATTACATTACTCGAATGGGCTATTAACAAACTCCTTTAGGTGCTGTAATAGCTTTGTTACAGATGCAAAATAGAAAACACAACTTTAAATTTAATTTAAAGTCTTAAAGTGAAGATAAAGTGTATTATGAAAACGGCCCTGAATAAAACAATCTTACCAGATATTTTTCTAGCATTATTGAAATAATGACTGTCAACACTGTGAAGGTGATGATAACAACAAAGAATATTTTGATTATAACTCAAGAATATTGATTACAAGAATGAAGCAGACATCCAACAATGAATTCAATATTTAAATATTAGCATTTTGCGAAGAATCAGAAGCTTATGATTTACAATTCAGAAATCTTGATATTGAATTTATGATTTCCCAGAGTTACTATTAAAATTTAGTTACTAGAAAGAAAGTAAAAAAAATATCCTGCCTCTTGCCATACGGACAATTTTCTGCCATTTTTATGTTGCAAACTATAAATTGTTGACTACAACAATGATTATAAAGAAATTTCATCATTATTTAACTCTAAAGCGTGTGTTAATTTGCAAATTATACAATATGGCGTCTCTGAAATAAAGTTTTGCACAAAGACGCCTCTTACCTATGGAGTGGCACTGATTTAAAACGTTTTTATTAGTTAACACATAAGCTTTCAGCTTTTTAAATAATTATTGGATTGTATAATCTGTGTAAAATTTTGAACTGATTAATGTCGTAATTAATTAAAAAATTAATTATAATTCTTTTTAAGTCACGTTCTTCGTTTTCATGCATGGTTAGTACACAACAGATATCATATACCCTTAACACGTTTGTTGAGGGTGCTAGAGAATTAAATTAAAAAATCTCGCATTGTAGAAACCCACACCTTTGAAATTAGCTTTCAAGCGTTAGTTCAATATAAAAAGTTAATTCATTTCTTTGTATGATGAGAATAGTGAAGTTAGGACTCTCTATAAGCGATATACACATTCAGCGCGACTATAGCGACTACTTTGGTATTCTTGGTGAAGTATATTTTCACATTTCGCGAAAATGATCAAATTTACAAGTTTATTTTGGGACTACACTTAAAAACAATGGCTGATCTCGATACTGACAATATGGAAAACATATAAAACTATGGGGTCCCGTGGCCGCGTGCCTGTGTGTCTGGTCGCGAACCTGGGGAAACCGGGTTCGATCCCGACCGGCGCCAAATATTTCGAATTTTAAATGGCACAAAAGTGACCCCTGTGGTGCACTCTCCACACCAGCTATGAGTGCCCGTGAGGTGACGCCTGATAAGCGCCCACACGGTAAAATATATCGTCATCATTACCGATGTCTACATATGTTGTAGATACTGGCACACCCAGAAATGGGTAATATGCCGTGATGATATATTTTATTTATTTATTTATTTATAAAACTTACCAATATTAAGCACAAATAACTAATTTTTTAAGAGGTAAGTTTAAAATATATAATTAATTTGTAAACAATTAACATAAATATTGAATTAAATCATTTAATACTAGCGGAAATTCCGCCGATCTGGCAACATTGCCAACGAGAATGATGCCTAGAGTCCTAGAGACAGTGCAGCGCATTGATGTGCTCAGAAAATGCCATTAGGCGTGTTTCTTCGGACTGTGATCATGATTTTCTAAATAATGATTTGTTCAATAATGATTCCTTCGAATCATGATTAAATTTAATTCCAAAAAACAACAAAATTAACTCGATCGACGCGAAACCTACACAACGTCGAACGAATTAGCGGCAAACGTCAAATGATAAATCAGCTGTTTTGATTGAAGTAATACCCAAATCGAAAATAGTTTAAAGATGGATTGTGCTGAAGCAGAAATAATATTTTTGGTATGGAATATGAAGTAAAATATGAAAACAAGTTTCTTTAACTTTTTTTGTACCTGTAGTATCTAATATTAGAAAAATGGAAACCAATAATGAATGTTGAATCTACTGACTCAAGTTCTAGTAGTTCGGATGATTCTAATGTAGACATAATTCTGCACATTCCAATATTTCATTGCTTGCTTTTACCGCCATTTCAAATCTTTTGTTATTTCCATCACAGTGATCATGCGAAAAGCCTGATTCAGAAGGGAAAGGGGAATGGTGTGTTGTGATTAAAAAATTGGTTCATAACTGATAAACCTACATCAATGGGGTATTCCACTCAATTTTTTTACCTTCCGTCACCTTTAGGTAAGGAAGGTATTGTCTTTGGTCAAAAAATTCGTTGGGGAGTTTTTAATGAATAAGCACGTTTTAGGGTCCCTAGAATACGAATTTGCTATTTTTAAGATGATGTCTGTATGTGTATGTGTGTGTGTGTGTGTGTGTGTGTGTGTCCGTGTGTGACAAATTTTTCTCCGACGATAACTCCAATACTACAATTCTAAAAATTATAATTCTTTCGTATTCCTCTTCTTTACATCCATATGAAGAGCTGATTAGATTTTGGTTATAATTGATTCACCGGACATTTTGTGATTATCAATATGAAAGAATATCTTATTCTCTATACGGTTTGATTATACATTTTCCTTCATATTCAATAGTTATAGAGTTATAGAGACATTAAGAGATATTAACTTTCAAAAATTAGTCAGCTTTGCTAAAATTATGGAAACAGCAGAGATATTCAAAAAAATTTAATTGACAGATGTCAGTGTCAAATACAAAACCAAAGTTATATGTGAATGTGATAGAGTGTCCCTCGCAAGTGACTTGCAGTTGCGCCTCGCCTGAAGATTTGAATTTTCAATGCCGGAAGTACGAGAAAGGCCAAAGAGAAGATGGAAGGACTGTTTACTGTGTAGCAGAAGATTTGAGAGAGGAAGAATTGCGTGAAGATGTGTTGGACAGGAATGAGTTAAAGAGAAGAGTAAGAAACAGCGACCCCTAATAAAATAGGGGAAGGAACTTTCGATATAAAATTTGTAAAAAATAGTGTGTTCGGGTTACAATTTTACAGGATATACAGAATCTTTTTCAAGGAACTTTAGGTATGGGATATATACAAAATACATCAAATTGACGGAAGGTTTTGTGCTGGCCACAACAGATTTTTTTAAATAAAACTTCATTCAGTTTTGAAGCAATTCATAGTATTAAAAAATCTTAATTGTTCCTAGTTTAACAGTATTTTATTTTTGAGAAATCAATGTAACGTCACATTCCCCCTACTTTTGTCTTTCTCACACACACTGCTCTGAGTACGCTACGAGAGAAAGATAACAATTGTATGACGTCAATTTCCCCTTTTAGCAAATGTGAAATATCTCGTACAGTAATTATTTATTCATTGTTTTAACTATTATTTATAGAGCCATACTTTAAGTTAAATTAAAATTTTTCTTATTTTTTTGTTATGGTGGAATATAGTTTTTTATATAAGGAACTCGAATTTGCTCTGATGATATACAGGGTGACTCTTAAATAGGGGGACAAGGCTTAACATATTTATTCGTGTTATTTATAATAATGGTAGTAAAATACTATTAGGCCGAACAAACAGATGTTACTAGTTTCTGAATATTGCGAAGGTATTTTTTGACAACCCATAAACAATTGTTACTGGCATTAGAAATTCGTTGACATTTGGATAGATTGCTAGATTAAATTTATTTAAAAAAAATTCACGAGGCAGTCACTCAGGTTTTATTTATTTCTGTCTGAACCGTAACAGATATCACAAATTACACAGAGAGACAAAAGTTTACTATTGAATGTATCTTTCTGAAAAAAAAAAAATAATTTCGCGTTATCGGCTTGGCCATTAAAAAGTTATGGTCTAATCAATGTTGGGACACCTACGTTTCATACACTAGTAGTTCATTAATAATAACAAGTATCATCTTAAAAGATGACTTATAACCATATAAACTGTCATACCAAATTTCATCCAAATCGAATAAAGCGTCCGGTTATTATAAGCAAAACTAATTTTTTTTCGAAGAACTTTGAAGCAGAATTCTGGCTAAATGGTACACTTTCCGGTAGAAGCAAGTTTGGTTAAATCGTCTTATTTTAGCCTCATGAATCTGTGGTTAAGCCATGTCCCCCTATTTAAGAGACACCCTGTATTTATTTTATTTTCATCAGTTGAGCCGTTCGTGGGTGTTGTTAAACAGTATCCTTGATTACCTACGTGTCCACAAATAAACAGCAACCCATCTTTCTCAACTTACCCACTGCCTCAACAAAGGCTGTAAGCTAAACTCCTGCCTCTGGGGTTGGTAGTCCGGTAAGAAATCTCTTTGGCGTTGAACAGGGTCGAGTAGTGCGTCGGATCTTGGCGCTGTGAACACCACGTCCCGAAGTCCTGGGTACATCGCCTCTTCAGGTGCTGATGCCTGTACGGCTCCGGGGTCCATGCGTTTACCGTGTCCACCGTAGCAGGAGTGACCGAAGGCTGAACAACCACCTGGAGGACAGAGAAATAAAATAGCAAAAGAGAATATAGTAATGAGGGAATGAAATAGTTTGAGAGAATATAATCCTTTGGGTTCAATTTTTACCTGTTGCTAAGAGAGGTATTGGATTCATGCTAAAATTCGCATATCCAGATTTTAGTGGATAACCACGTTTAAGGTCCCTACACTCAGATTTTAACATTTTCACGATGATTGTGTGTGTGTGTGTGTGTTGATGTGTGTATGTATGTGTGTGTATCTGGATGTTGGCAGGACGATTCCTCAAAAACCATAAGACTTAAAACCAGTTTAACTTCGCATTCCTCAATCTGACATTCATGGGAAGAGCTGACAAGGTTTTGGTAACAATTGGACAACCGGAAGTAGTAGTTTCTTTAAAAAATTCTTCTAAATATTATTTTTTGAAAATTTGTTTTATTACTAATATTGAAGAACATAAAATTCTACATAATTTTAATAATTATATACATTTAATTTTTACACAGCTTAACAATTAACAAAAAAATCTGTTGTGGCCAGCACAAGACTTTTCACCATTTCCATATTAGGCTATATAAGTATTGTACATATTTGACATTTCTGATACACACAAAAACACATTTTTATATTTTTTAATATATTCTATTTACTTTTATTCTTCTAATGTTCGAGATTCTTCCAATTTATTTATGAGATTGGCGATATATCTGGGTATATGTAATATATGTATCTATAATTATAAATATTTAATTAATAATAAAATAATAAATATTAAATTTATTTCCCAGAAAAAGTCTTCAGTAATGTCTCTAGCTTTTTGACATTCACATTTATCTGTCAATTACAAACATTTTAATTTTACCACTTGTTTTCCATGGCCTGCGAGATACATTTACAACTAAATATTATATTATAGAAGATATAATAAAATTTTTAAAGGTATCGAATAGAGTTTTTTATATTCTTTAATATTAGTAATAACAGAAATTTTCAAAAAATATTTAGATTTTTTTTAAAGAAACTATTACTTCTGGTTGTCCAATTGTTACCAAAATCTAACCAGCTCTTCCCAGGAATGTCAGATTGAGGAAACTGCAGTTAAATATTTCTTTGCCTTCCTGAAGTGTAATGGGAACTTTACAATGAGGTCATGCAAAAAAAAATAATTGTACCTTTTTTCTGTTTAAATCGAAAAAGGATAGTCTAATTCATCGATCAGTATGATTAAATTATTTTTTATTTATATTTTTTGTTGTATAAAATCGTTTTAAAGTATGGTATTTTTAAAAAGTTGCAAAAACCAGCCATGTTTTGTCGTCACAACGTTACGAACGAAGTTCAGACTCATTTCAAACAGATATTTTATATGGACACATAATTTCTAAAAGAAAAATATATATAAACTATAAATTGAGGATTACATATCTAAATATGCTATATTATATTAATATAATATCGTTCTATTTATTTTTATAAATATAATTTTCATTTGGCGTGAAATTATCTACGTTACATCAGATGTTTCTTTCACTTTTGAATCTTTGAATTAGACGGTAGGAGGTTATAAACGCATATGAGACATTGAATATATTCCAGAATATTATTTTATTCTTTATTTTGGCACGAAACAACGTTCCATCGACATGTTTACTTTCATAAATTTTAGGTTATCTTTAAATGTCACTTTGACGTTTAAGACAATGTGAAAATCAAAATGGTCGTGCTTCTCACTCTATGACGTCATTGGACAAGGGACGAAGCGGGGGTCTTCAGCCGCATTTTAAAGAATGTCATTTTCAATTACAATTTTTTCATGATTAAAGATCGATTTGAGAAAAAATAAAAAATACGGGTATATTATTTTTCATTACTCTATCGATTAAAGTTATAAAAAAAAAAGTCGTGCATGACCTCATTGTATATACAGCAAGTGTAACCTACATTTTACGGTTACTGTGTTGTAACTTGTCTAACTATGCGGTAAAATAATCAAAATACACTGCACGTTTATGGGCATTTAGAAAAGAAATCATCTTTACTATAATAAAGTTCATGTAAAAAAGTACTACCTACATAAGTTATTTTTTTACTTTCACATTTCCTATATTTAAAATTAATTTATATAAACCAAAATCACGGCAGCGACATCTGTCATTATTGTAAAATCTGCCGTTACCGACATAGCCACCGATCGATATACCTGTCAAATATGCGAGGCGAACTTTGCTGAAATGTCAAATATCGACACCTACCTATTATTTATTACGAAGCAAACATGAGCAAATAAATATATTATCAGTCTTAAACAACGTCTATTATTACAAATAAATTTTCGCTACAAGAAGTACTCTAATGAAGGTATGTAAAATCAAATTTGGAAATTGACTTAACCCCAGTATTTTAAACTAACCCTTTTCATAAGTACAACCTATCTCATTAAAAAAAGTGATTTTCATTATCGTCGACCAAAAAGTTTGATACAATTCTCGTGCGTGAAGTATTTTACACGCACTCGAATGTAAATAACTATTTAAGTTTTATAGTATTTGAGAAACCGTGGTTCCAACGACCTACACTTTCAATTTAGAGAAACTTTTAAAACAAGCAAAACAATTTATTCTGGTTCGGCAGCATTTCTGCAAGATCCCTCACTACTCTCGATACGCAATCAATAATTAACAATTAATTAAATAATAACCGTGCACATGACTTTTACAATGAGACGATTAAACGTTTGATCTTCACAAAATATTATTATTATCACAGATATTAATTACTTGCAACAAATCTGCTGATATATCAAAATTCAAAATTACACCACGTAAATTATCCTTTAGAAGTGCGGTAATACGTGAAATAAATTACAGATGGCAGCAACGCCCACACTCGCTCGGTTCAATCCTAAATATTCCGAACTTACTGGTTTTATATGAGTATTTGAGTTGCACACGGTTATAATTGATCAACTTGGCGGATAATCGCCGAACAATCGCTATCGCTGATTAATTGCTGGGTAATAATTGGCCTCGGGCCCAAACAAATATTAAATTTGATTTGGAAGTTTACAGCCCACGTTATGAGTTATCTGTGGCAGTCAACGGTAGCTGATATTGTTATAACACGCGTATCTATTAGAGCGGTATCTAACTAGTAATTAGTAATTAATGATGGAATATAGCTTTATAAACGAAGCTATGGATACGTGAAGTTTTTCCGTATGTAGCTATACCTTAAAAACGAACAGGGACTTTCATTTATTAACCATTACCAGATATCTCAATATTTAACATAACTGGTAACGTGGTGTCATTGGTGACCCCCATCAACCAAAACTTTTGAGTGACATTTCATTTGTCTTTTTAAAACCAATTATATATTATTTGAATTTGACCATTTCATTTTATTTTTCATTTTTTATAGGCGCCCTGAGCCAAATTAGATTAGAGCCACCACCCGTTACAAACATTATTTCTGATTTTTTTTTACTTAAAAGAAAAAGACAAACTTAAAAGTTGATAATATATAAATTATAATCATTAGCAATAAAAACACTATGAAATTTACAAAATCAACATAAAAAATCTGTTGTGGCCAGCACAAGACCTCCCGTTAATTTGATGTATTTTGTACAAATCCCATAGCAAAAGTTCATTGGAAAAGATTCTATATATCCAGTAAAATTGTAACGCGAACATAATACAATTTTTTATAAATTCCATACAGAAAGTTCCTTGGAAAATATTCTATAAATCCAATAAAATTATCACATGAATATACATTATGTATACTCATATATAAATACTCTAAAAATTCGTACACTTACGTAACAGTCTCTTAACAATCAAATAATTTTACTATCAAGTTTATATCTCTACCCATTTTTGAATATACCCCACATTTAGATAAAAACTTCAAAATTTTCAAAACTCTAATTTTTATGTATCTAGATACTTCTCAATACGCTGATTCCAAATTTTGAAACCGCAGGTCGATATCTCTTTTCGTTCTCGAGATATTTAGATTTAAAGTTTTGCTCAAAACTGCTCATTTTTTGGTAATAACCCAAAAATGGGTCGAGATATGAATTTGGTGACAACACCATTCCATTCTACAGTCAAAATTACATAAGTGCGCTAATTTTCATAATTTTTGTCCAACCGGTTCATTTTTTATTAATAAAAGTTTGAAAACCCCTGAAATTGGCCAAAATCTGAAAAAATCGTAAGGGGTACCCCTTACTATTTTTGCGATTTTTGGCCATTTTCAGTTATTTTGCTTTAGAGATTGTATGCGGTGTTCAAAAATTCTGAAAATTGGTGTACTTATGTAATTTTGCCCGTAGAATCGAATGGTGTTTTCACCAAATTCATATCTCGACCCATTTTTGGGTTATTACCCAAAAATGGGCAGTTTTGAGCAAAACTTTGAATCTAAATATCTCGAGAACGAAAAGAGATATCGACCTGCGGTTTCAAAATTTGGAATCAGCGCATTGAGAAGTATCTAGATACATATAAAATTAGAGTTTTGAAAATTTTGAAGTTTTTATCTAAATGTGGGGTATATTGACTTTTGAGGCAATAATTCAAAAATTGGTAGAGATATAAACGCGATAGTAATATTATTTGATTGTAAAGAGAATGTTACATAAGTGTACGCATTTTTAGAGTATTTGAACAACAATACCTACTTTACCTAAAGGTGACGGAAGGTAAAAATACTTCTCAGAATTTAAAACAAACGAGAATCCAAGAATGATTAAATTATATGGTCACTTTCCGTGCGTTCACTATCGCAAATTTATGTATCTTTTCTTCCTGACATGCAATGGCATGTTCAATAAATTACACAATTTATTTACACAAAACTAACTTTGAGGGGCTCCAAAACTTAATAATACAGGACAGGTATATATTCCATGCATTAATTTTTTTTGTTTATTTATATATTTATCTTAAGTTTTTATATTTTTTGGGCGCCCCAAAAAGCCAGGCGCCCTAAGCCAGTGCCTAAGTGGCTCACGCCTTAAGCCGCCACTGTCGCTAATAGAGGTATTGGAATCATGCTAAAAATCGCACATCCAGATTTTAGTGGATAAGCATGTTTTAAGGTCCCTATAATCCGATTATAACATTTTTACAATGACGTACTGCAGTTTCCTCAATCTGACATTCCTGGGAAGAGCTGATTAGATTTTGGTAACAACTGGACAACCGGAAGTAATAGTTTCTTTAAAAAATCTTCTAAATATTATTTTTTGAAAACTTTTGTTATTACTAATGTTAAAGAATATAAAAATCTCTATCCGATACATTTCAAATTTTTATTATGTCTTCTATGGAGTTCTTTAACATGTAATATTTTCATATGATAGAACCTATAAAGTTGTCAATATCTTTTATGCTTTTTTACACTGCAGTATTGCATTGTCTGTTTATTCGTTAAATAAAAAAATTCATGTTATTCTACCTAGAGAAGAATGAAACAGTAAAACGAATGAAGCAGAAAAATGTAAATAATTCGTAGATTTATCACATGCAACAGTATTTACGGATTGTGAATTTTTTCCTGTTTATTTAGTTTAATGAAAATAATGTGATACTATGTATATTTTTGAACATTGATTAAAATACACATGAAATTTTCGTTTAAAATTCTAAATAGCAAAATACCCGATGGCAATATGTTAATTATGTATGACAACAAATATCATACTTTTTATTTTTAAATATTTTTTATAATATCAATGTGATGTAATTTAATCAGAAATATAGTTGTACGAATTTTTAGTTGTAAAACAATCTACAAAATATAATTATATTTGCATAAAATATATCCATACGTATGTACGTATTTTTCTATAGAAATTTATTATCATTTTGTTTATACAAATTTAATTTGTAATAAAATAAATAATTATTTATATTTTAATTGTGCATGTTGAGATAACATTCGTACATCATTTAAAATAGAAAGAGCTATTTATCCCTGCAAACGTATGCATATATACAAAAATCTAATGTGGCTAGCACAATACCTACCGCCATTTAATTTTTATTAATTTAAATGCATACCTACATATTTACTAATGCTGGAACCTATATTAAGTTCCTTTCTATATAACTATTGTTCTATGTACTATTTCATTTTTAAAACGTTACTATTAATAATTTGAAATGATTAGGTTTTTTGACAGTGATATTTATTTGTCAGCTACATAATTTGAGATCAAAACTGAGTCAGCAAGGAATTGTGTTTAAAGTGTAGGCTCTGTATTCTAAAAATCTCGAAATGCGATTTTTAACACGATCCCTATACCTCTCTTGCCAAAGGTAACGGTAGGTAAGAAAATAATAATAACTGCAATGTTCTAATGATGAAATTTTTTGTAATAAGAACCACAACACAGTGTATAATATGTACACAAACAACTTGAAGAAAGTTTGAAATTGCGTTCACTAGATCTAATTTGATGTTTGTCGCACGACGCTTTATTAATGAAAGAACAGCTAAGGGAGTAAGAGATCATTTTGTTCTAAGTTCTTTTCTTGACAGTGTTGCGCACTTAAAATTTAATACAACTTCACTTAAAAAATATGAAACTACTAGTTTGAAAAAGATTATTAATTATAAGCTAAGCGACAAGTACTACCTTACTCCATTACATTTTTGAATAAATTCAAATTTGCGCTCTAAAGCTGGGTCCACAGTGAAACGCATATTGCTAGCTGACCATTTTTTGCAGATTTTGCCATTGCAGTGGCGTGTTGTGTCTCTAAAAGGCGCCAAAAAGTAAAACTACTTCATACTTTTATTGGTACATTAATTAGTGGTGCCAGTCCATTGACGTTAGTTGAATTAGTATGTTTCCATATGCAACTAAATTCACGCTGATCTAGTGGCGCCAATATTAGCGAACATTCTAAAAATTCACTCAGTTGTTCAAATGCTCTAACTATGCGTTCACTTACGTATCATTGTCGTTACAATCAAATAATATTACTAGCAGATTTATATCTCCATCCATTTTTGAATTAATGTCCCAAAAGTCAATATACCCCATATTCAGATAAAAATTTCAAAATTTTAAAAAATCTAATTTGTATCTAGATACTTCTCAATGCGCTGATTCCAAATTTTGAAACCGCAGGTCGATATCTCTTTTCGTTCTCGAGATATTTAGCTTCAAAGTTTTGCTCAAAACTGCCCATTTTTGGGTAATAACCCAAAAATGGGTCGAGATATGAATTTGGTGACAACACCATTCAATTCTACGAGCAAAATTACATAAGTACACCAATTTTCAGAATTTTTGAACACCGCATACAATCTCTAAAGCAAAATAACTGAGAATGACCAAAAATCGCAAAAATCGTAAGGGGTACCCCTTAGGATTTTTTCAGATTTTGACCATTTTCAGGGGTTTTCAAACTTTTATTCATAAAAAATGAACCGGTTGGGCAAAAATTATGAAAATTGCTATACCTATGTATTTTTGTCCGTATAATCGAATGGTGATATCGCCAAATTCATATCTCAACCCATTTTTGGGTTTTTACCCAAAAATGGGCAGTTTTGAGCAAAACTTTAAATCTAAATATCTCGAGAACGAAAAGAGATATCGACCTGCGGATTCAAAATTTGGAATCAGCGCATTGAGAAGTATCTAGATACATTAAAATTAGATTTTTGAAGTTTTTATCTGAATATGAGGTATATTGACTTTTGGGACACTAATTCAAAACTAGGTAGAGATATAGCCCAGAAATGGGAAATTTTGAGAAAATATTTGAGGTTGAATATCTCCAAAACTAAAAGAGATATCGACCTGCGTTTTCATGATTTGAAATCAGTGCATTGGGAAGTACGAGTTACATGAAAATTGGATTTTTGAATATTTTCAACTTTTTAACCAAATGCAGGTATTTATGACTTTTTAGGGTAAAAACAAAAATGGGAACAGTTATGAACTTGGTGGTAATATTAGTCAATTTTACACACAATATTACATATGTAACTATACCAATTTTTATGAGTGTGAAACAAAAAGTTTAACAACGCTTTAATATTCACATTTTCTACAATTTTGCACAAATACCGAACTCATCGGGTTTTTAATTTAACAAAACAATCTGTCCATTTTTAATTCAGATGATCTAGTGTATGCCTCAACAGAAAGAGTCATAGAATATGTCAGAATGAAAGACCATGTTTTATTATATAAGGCTCGGTCTAAAATTAAAAGAACAGCCCTCGTGTTTTTTACCTCTCGCTAAAAGAGGTATTGGATTATAGTGCAATACAATATGTATGTAACATAAAATGGAAATGGCGGGAGGTATTGTGCTGAGTACAACATATTTTTATTTAAGTATACGAGTAGTGACAATAATACTAACAGCACAATAGTATTATTATGCTTTAATGAATAACCTTGAATTCTTGAAGTGAAATAACATATTTTTATTTATTAAGATGTGAAGTATTTTGCTATTAATTCATTTTGAGCTATATTAACTCCATCCATTTCCATTAAAATATTAAGGAAACTGTGCATTTGATTGGATTATAGATCTTTCGGGCCGGCCTGAATAGCTCGATTTTTCGGTCCGGGCAAAATCAAAAGTCCCGGTAAAAAATATCTTCGGCCGGGTCGGGCCGAAGCTCGAGATCGAGTGCATCCCTAATGTCACACTGTTAGCTAACAATGTTAGTTTCAACAAATTTAAATGATCGAACTATTATTTTCAGCCTTATGATACTGTATAATTAATTTTTATAAATTACTTTGAGGTCATAAACCTCTATGTAGTTCTATAGGACAATAACAAAGAAGACGCGTGTGCGGCTGAAACAAAACAATGTAGCATATTAGGTGCGACAGTGCTGCCACACATATATTCCGGTTTACTCTAATCCTGTCGGAAGGGAAACTCACACGCCACTTCAGCCATACCACAAACAATCTTGAAAACTTTCAACAAGATTGATTTACATTTTCTTTATTTATTGCTAATATTGGATACTTTCAGAATCTGTTGGAGGGACTATTTCTCAAATTCTATAAGACTAAAGAACAACTACTTATTTCTTACTCTGACATTAATGGGAAGAGCTGAAAAGGTTTTGGTAACAATTAGACAACCGGAAGTAGTAGCTTTTTAAAAAAATCTTCTAAATATTATTTTTTTGGAAATTTATGTTATTACAAATATTATAACTAAAGAAAAAACCCCTTAACCTTAACAATAAATTTAAAAACTATATACGTATTTCGAGAACTAAGTTCTCATCATCAGTAGAAACTACAAAGTAAACACAGAGAACAGAGAAGTTAAGATTACTCAGCATGTAAACCATGCCAGAGGTCAAAACAGCTCTGAGGAAAAAGGGAGAGAACACGGATTATATAGGGACAGAAGTCAAAGGTGAGTGGATACCTAATTGGGTAACTAAGATTAAACAGAGTAACTGTCTTATATTAACTCATATAATTTAGAATTTGGGATGGGACCTAGGTCCGCGTTCATTAATTTATCTTTAAATTTATGTATTATCAAACTCTCATGAGCATCTAAATATCTATTATTATCAACTTGTTTCAATAATTTTATATTAGAATTGTCAATTTTATGATTATTAATAAACATAAATGTTGTGCTACACTAGATTTATCAGGATTACCGCTTTTTAAATGATAGAAATGTTCTTTAAATCGAGTATCAATTTGTATTTTAGTTTGCCCAATATAAACTTTATTACAATCTTTACAGTTAATTTTATAAGCACCGGACTCCATTTTAGTTTTATAATTACAAATATTAAAGAATATAAAATTCTCTATCCGATATACTGAATATTTTTATTATAACTTCTATAGATTTAGAGATAAAGATTTATAAATATATAAAATAATCCATTGTAATAAATCTTACAGCCCAAATAACTTCACGGAAACCAGTTGAAAAATTAAAATGTTTATTGACAGAAAAATATCAGCTTTAAAAATCCAAATACATTACTGAAGGCTTTTTCTGGAAAGTACATTTAATGTTTCTTATTTTATTATTAATTAAATATTTCAAATTATAGATAAATATTACATATGCGCATCAGAAATATCGCCAATCTCGTCAATAAATTTGAAGAATCTCGAACATTTAGAAGAGTAGGAGGAAACTTATTTATAGAATAAATATAAAAATTTATTTGTGTAGCAGAAATGTTAAATATAATATGTACTTATATAGCCTAATATGGAAATGGCGAGAGGTCTTGTGCTGGCCACAACTGATGTTTTTTGGTAGATTTCGGTAATTTGTATCGTTGAAAGCGTTTACCAGGCGTCCCCTCGAGGGCTCTCAATAGTCATTTTTCCGCAATTTTAAATTGGAAATAATTTTCAATTTGACATCTGTTTAATTCGAACCTTATCCATCATAATTACAACAGGTCACATAAAATTTCACATATTTGTTACATCATAATTAAAATATAAACAATCTATTCATTAAATACATTAACTAAAATATATTATGCATACATTATATTAAACAATATTTGTTGTTTATTCATATTATAACTATTTCTATTGTGACACCCGTCATGATAACGTTTTAATTTAAACCCAAATTTCATCACCGTTCAAAAAACTATATAATCTAACGTAACCCAGGTGACAAAACCAAAATTAATCTACACTACCCTGCTGTTCCGGAGTTATCCTTCCTCTGCAGGAATTATCAATTCAAGGATAAAGTTTCAATTAAACATACAAACATACATTGTTGTCATCAGAAGATTCATGGCGTCAAGATCTGCCTGATTAAAATTAATTTATAGAGAGTAGAGTGATAGTAGTTCACACTTTACAGAATTGTTACATGTGTTTATGAATTATTAAATGTGCGGAAGCGAAAGGAAAAGCAAGGTTACAATAAGGTAATACCGTAGCATCAAAATGAGTCATCTATTATAATTTATTGTTCTACCTATGTAACGTTTGTAAAAAAAAGTTTTGAGAAAAATGTTACGCTTCAATTTTATAACTAAATAAGGTGTAATCTAATAAATATATAATAGTTGTTTTAATGCACCATGCTAAAATTGTCAGAACAAGTTTTGAAAGATTTTATACAAACTTGAAATGGGATTAGTTGGATATGAGTAGTATTAAGAATAATTTTAAAAATAACAATAAGTGGTTTTTATGCTGCCAGTTAAAAGGAATAAGCGTAAGAATAAAAGTAGCGATATTAAATTTTTTTAGTCTAGTAAAAAGTAGTTATATTTATTATTCTGATATTGGTAGCGACGTTGACTTTACATATATATATTTTTTGTACAAAGAGATTATTACCTTCTGTCACCTTTAGGTAAGGAAGGTATTGTCTTTGGTCAAAAAATTCGGTGGTGAGTTTTTAATGAATAAGCACGTTTTAGGGTCCCTACAATACGAATTTACTATTTTTAAGATGATGTCTGTATGTCTATATATGTGTGTGTGTGTGTGTGTGTGTGTGTGTGTGTCCGTATGTGTGTGTATGTATGTTTGTGTGTGACAAATTTTTCTCTGAAGATAACTCCAATACTACAATTCTAAAAATTATAATTCTTTTGTATTCCTCTTCTGTACATCCATATGAAGAGTTGATTAGATTTTGGATATAATTGATCCACCGGAAGTACCCTTATTTGAAGTTTTTAATAGTTTTTCTTAAAAAAAACGCAGTTAAATATTTTTTGACATTTTGTTATTATATTTATTAAAGAAAATACTCTTCTCCATATGGTTTGATTATACATTTTCCTTCATATTCAATAGATGTAGCATTATAAAGAAATTAATTTTCAAAAATTAGTCAGCAAAAAATTCTAATTGACAGATGTCTGTTGCAAGTGCAAAACCAAATATGGAAAGTATGGGATCAACAATTAGTATGTCATAGTGTTCCTCGCAAGTGACATGCAATGAAAGGCTAAAGAGAAGATGGAAGGACTGTATCGCAGAAGACTTGAGAAAGGAAGGACTGTGTAAAGAAGATGCGTTGGACAGAAATGAGTGGAAGAGAAGAGGAAATAGAAAGAAAGAAAAATATGTCAAGTGCATTTTACTTAGTGTATGTTTATGTCATAATTTTATTGGATTTATAGAACCTTTTCAAATGAACTTTTGGTATGGAATTTGTAAAAAATAGTGTGTTCGTGTTCGATTTTACATGATATTATATAGAAACTGTTCCACGGTCCTTTTGGTATGGGATTTGTACAAAATACATCTAATTGACGGAAGGTCTTGTGCTGGCCACAACAGATTTTTTTTTACTCATTTTGGTCTGTATTATATACCCTCAAAATGTTTACCCTTTCACCTTGTATTTCTTATTCTTATTTCTAAATTTTACGAGCATAAACTCACCTGAAGATTTCAAGTATTTGTTAACACCTATTTTTTTTATATTGTACATTTATAATTATTGACTATTATGCTCGCAGTACGGCGTTTCTTGTTGTTGCAAGGTCGGTTGTTAGTGTTTTGTTAATTATACTCTTGTAGGGTGGGCGTATCCAGGATTTAGTTTCACATTGTGAACAGCTGTTAAAAGAATTCGGAATCGTAGGTACTTTCCTTTTTCCTTGCAAAATAACCCTTGTAAAATTATATCATTTTGCAGGAACCCCATAACATACTTGTTCATTGAAATAAAATGATAATCATAAATAATTATTAGTTTCAATATATTTGATGAATATAATATTGTAACAGAAATAATACAAAATGAAATAACATGAACATATCAAAAGCAACAGGTGTTGTTTCCCAGTATAAAATACGATTCGAACTAGAATCCTCATAAAATATAATATATTTAATAACAATAAAATCCGTCGTTCAAAAGTTTTTTTATAAAAGATATTTTTAATTAAAATGTTTTTGTAATCTGTCCTGAATTTTAATCGTATGGTACAAAATTGAGTAAAACGAAAAGCATGTTTAACGAAAATACATGCACTGAATTAATTAGTGAAATGAAAATTTAAAAATTATTTCCGTATAATTTTTTATGGAGATGAAAAATAATTCTGATGTTCATTTAGCAATATTGAATATGAACATGAACATTTGTTATTTTAATGGAACATGGGTCATACTTCAAGAATACATCTGAAAGATATATTGCAAATTATCAGGGTATTTGAAATTCATATAAAGTACCTACCTTCATATAAATTTTGAGCAATTACATGGGTATGACAACACATGAGAACAAGTTCATAAATATCTAGTGAAATAAGTTGTAATTCATTTTCATTTTCGAAACGAGATGAGAGTGGATTGTTTCTCGTCGTTTCTCGTCTCGCGGCATCGTTAAATACGGGCATTACAGTCATTTAATATATTCAAAATTAACAAGCAATAATAACAACTTCATATCTTTTAAAGCAATGTACGAAATCATATATGCGAACCTTTGTCTTAAGACAGCTTTTTAAAATTATATATAAACTAGCTGACCCGCCCCGGCTTCGCACGTGTAAAGCTAGAATAACGATTAGCTACACGTCTTCCAGTAATTTACTTCGGAGACATGCGCCGCGTAGGGAGCCGGCAACCTGCCTCGCATCGTACATGGAACAATATCAAAAAACTGTCAACAGTTAAAAGATAAAAAAAATAATTGAAATCATCCCCTATTGTACCGCCTTGAGGGATAATTTTTCAAAAACGCTAAAACACTCTTTATTTCTTACCAAAAGTATAAATAAGAATTTTTATATCTCTAACTTGAGAAATGATGGGTTCTCCATACAAACTTTCATCCCCTATTTCACCCCCTTCAAGTTTTATTTTCGCGACAAAGGTAGCCTATGTGCTTCTCCAAGATCCAATCTATCTCTATACCAAAATTCATCAAAATTGGTTCAGCGGGAAAAATGATGGATTCTCCATACAAATTTTCATCCCCAATTTCACCCCCTTCAAGTTTTATTTTCGCGACAAAAGGTGGCCTATGTCTTTCTCCAAAATCCAATCTATCTCTGTACCAAAATTCATCAAAATTGGTTCAGCGGAACAAATTATGGGTTCTTCATATAAACTTTCATCCCCTAATTCACCCCTTCGAGTTTTATTTCCGCGACAAAAGGTAGCCTATGTCCGTTCTCAAGTTCCAATCTATCTCTATACCAAAATTCATCAAAATTGGTTCAGCGGTTTAGGCGTGAAAACGTAACAGACAGACAGACAGACAGACAGACAGACAGACAGACAGACAGACAGACAGACAGACAGACAGACAGACAGACAGACAGACAGACAGACAGACAGACAGACAGACAGAGTTACTTTCGCATTTATTATATTAGTATAGATTGACATCCTTTTGCGAGAACGTAAATTGATATCTGAAATTACAATGGATTCTATCGTAGATAAAATATTGTACGATGCACATACAGTTTTAACTCTGACCCATTCGTGGTTAAAGTATAGCTTTAAGTACTTGTATCATAAATAAATATTAATAAATAAACAGTTACTTATAGTTGCTGCTATGGAGTTAATAATTACAGTTTAAAACTTCAAAATTGAATAAAAATATTATACTTCAATAACTCCCGCTGTAAAAACTGCAGGCCTCTTTTATGGAAGCCGATTGGTCGAGTAGAAATCTACTATTGAGTCAGTTGACATAGATAAGTTAAAACAATACCATCCCTCGTATTCAGTTTTTCATAATAAAAACAATTTCTTGCATTTTATTTTCAAATCGCAATCAATCTTTCTAGATTCCACATATCCTTGTTGCATGTAAGAAGATGAACCCTCTACTTCATTTGCTGTGCATCTCAGTTCGTATCTGGGTTCAGATTGCACAATTTTTCAATCTGTGATGGTGGAGCATTGTTAGCGATGTTGTTCCCTTGTTCAACGTGATGTATTTCTCTGTTTTTGCAACCAAACAAGATGTTTTGTTTATTTGCTTCACTAAATCTCTTTTATCGAATGCTCACATGTTGGAGATACATGTATCTTGTGTATTAAAGACGATTTTTTGTCTGATTGTTGTGTATTCAAGAGAAGGGTAATCGACCTACTTTAAAATTTTTTAAAAAGGACGGATTTTCATTTTGAGTGAACTGGAAATTTGGTTTAGAATAATACAATATAATGTAGGTACCTAGTATTCTCCATGTAAGAATGGTATATTGTGTAATAAAAAGTGTATGATTCTAGATAACACACGTTGTCGAAGTATAGTAGAAATGATTTGGCAGAGACTTACGTCATCAAAAAATATCACTAAAGTAATGACGTCATCTACTATAGTCTATTTGAGAATGACTGGCAGTAATAAATCATTCTGTCAAAGACATTCCAGTGGCGCGCTAATAATTGTTTGCACAGGGATAGTCGAAATGACTAAATTCGGTAGAGAACTATAATTTTAGGTCTAAGTTGTTTTTCAGGGTCAGCCATTTATAATTTCAGTAGGACAAGATTCAGAATCAGATTCTGATTTTTAATAATTTATGTATAAATATATAAGTATATGTAATGTAATATGTATATTTAATAGAAATATGACAGGTACCAATATCTTGACAACACACATGAAATAAGTATAAATTTTAGTATGTAACAAATAAAAATGTAAATATTGAATGTATGTATGCAAATATTAAATGTATGCAATATAATAATAATGACTGAGAAAGTTATATTTAAATATTAAAAACTTTTATTTTTAGTAAATGTATAAACAGATCACTCTACAAATCCTATCTACGTCTATGACACAGTCCGACGGGGATTATCGGACGGCATTTCTATTGTTCGACAAGTAAGTTTCGTTCCAGGTACAAAGCGTGCGGCTTATTTTGACCATCCTAGTGTAGTTACAACTGATTTTTCTGGTAGTTTTATTTGCCGCATTGCTGGCAAAAATCCAATACTACTCTTGCAAATAATGATTTATTACTGCCAGTCATTCTCAAATAGACTATACTACGTTTACATGGGATACTAATGTATAAGGCGCGAGCAGTCATGTGACTTTGTTGGTCTTTCTTGACAAGCAGATAATATGGGGGACCCGTGACAGAATGACAGCTAGTTATGTACATGACAAATCTCATCATTTTTCATTCCAAATTTCATGATTTTCCAATTTCAGGTAGTTTATCTTCTGACTAACGGTTTGAGTTTGCGCATTTATACGATTTTGGTGAGCGGACCAACACTATCTATTCTCAACATTATTTGACGTGATATTTATATGACATTTATTTGCCAAGAACGATGGCGAATATTTCACATAACTTCTTCTGATTTCTGACTTTCTAATTTTTTCTTGTACTTGCCGTGCAGATCTGTCAGCATTTTTGTATGATCTACTGACGAAGAATACTTATACACGTTACGGTTTTTAAAATTACATTTAAGAAGAAATGAGAAATAGATGCATTTGTGATTTTTACCTTCCGTCACCTTTAGGTAAGGAAGGTATTGTCTTTGGTCAAAAAATTCGGTGGTGAGTTTTTAATGAATAAGCACGTTTTAGGGTCCCTACAGTACGAATTTACTATTTTAAAGATTATGTCTGTATATGCGTGTGTGTGTGTCCGTGTGTGTGTGCGTGTGTGACAAATTTTTCTCCGACGATAACTCCAATACTACAATTCTAAAAATTATAATTCTTTCGTATTCCTCTTCTTTACATCCATATGAAGAGCTGATTAGATTTTGGTTATAATTGATCCACCGGAAGTACCCCTATTTGAAGTTTTTAACAGTTTTTTTGAAAAAACGCAGTTAAATATTAATTTTCGACATTTTGTGATTATCTATATGAAAGAATATCTTATTCTCTATACGGTTTGATTATACAGTTTCGTTCATATTCAATAGATATAGAGTTATAGAGACATTAAGAGAGATTAACTTTCAAAAATTAGTCAGCTTTGTTAAAATTATGGAAACAACAGATATATTCAGAAAAATTTAATTGACAGATGTCAGTGTCAAATGCAAAACCAAAGTTGAAAGTATAGGGTCAGAAAGTTATGTGTGACTATGATAGAGTATTCATCTCCCTCCAAAGAGACGAAGATGGAAGGACTGTGTAGCAGAAGAGAGAGAGGAAGAATTGGTAATTCATTAATTGGACAGGAATGATTAAAAGAGAAGAGTAAGAAACAGCGACCCCTAATAAAATAGGGAAAGGAACTTTCGGTATAGAATTTGTAAAAAATAGTGTGTTTGTGTTACAATTTTATATTATATTTAAGGAACCTAATCGAATGTTTTTTTTTTTTTTTACGAATAGAGGAAACTAAATATTTTGAAGAAAGTAGTCATTTGCTTGACTGTTACTTTTGATTTTTTTTTTTTCAAAAATACCGACTTTCAGATTGTTATTATCAATACTTGTATTCAAATTGAAAAACCTCAACATAACTCGCAAGAAACTGACTGTTTTCTCTAATATTTTCACTTCCCTCTATAAATTATATAATTCAGCAATTAATTTGGAAATATTTCTCAACAATTTTAGTAGTTAGTTTCAAAGTAAAACAGATTTCTCAAGCTTGTAGGTTAATCTGTCTCCTTTAATTCGTACCACAATTCAAGAACAACCAATATTAACATTTCGTAATTACAGAAACGTATGACTTAAATCAACAATAAACTTTCAGTGTTAATACTATTAATACCGAGAGTAATCTTTCTATGAATCTTGATATTCTGCACTATTAATGTTGATAACAAATGATACTAATTTCATGTCTTAAACTCTCTGTGCTACTAAAGCCCTTCGAAATTTTCCTGCCATGTCTACATTGGTTATACTTGCCATCAAATAAATATGGACTGAAGATTTCTGCATTGTTGCCAGTTCCATTGGTCTTGTTGAAAATTCTAATTTAGCTACACCCTATGGTACGGCACAGGGTGGGAAAAAAGAGAACCATATTTTTTTTTATAATTTCATCTGAAAATATTAGGAAAACCAAGACTATTGATGAAAATCCGGTGAAAAATTCCTATTAATAAGCGAGTTATGGTCTCCCGAATTTTGAAAAGATTGACGTGACGTCACGCTTATGTGTTTTTATATCAAATTGTTTTCATCATGGACCTAAATGTTCTTGAAATATATGGTATTTTAATTTATAATTACATAAAATAAATGAATATTATAACACTGTATAAGTCTACATACTTTATAATTACAGGTGTATTTAAATTATTAAATTTAATGCAAGAAATTTATGTTAAAATAAAAACTGCAGTACAGGAATGTTAGCCCCTCCTTTCGAATTTGAATTTCTTAATTTCCATTGGTAGTAACTCCCACCTCCTAACACGCTATTTGTTATGCATGTATAGGAAGTCTTTCGGCCGCCAATCAAAATATTATATATTGATTTCATATTCGTGTCGAAGCGCTATAACAAAAATCCCTTATTTCCGAAATATCTCAATTACATCATTTCATTTTTTTATTAATATTCGTAATTCAACATATATATTCGTATTTTTTTACTATTTTCCTATAATTCGATTGAGCTGGATTCCCCTATTGAGTATCCGTCCATATTTATTTGATGGCGAATATAGATTCATATTAAATATTTTTTCGTTTTATGATATAAAATTTCTAGATTGTTTTGGTATTTAAAAATCCAGCAGATGACATTTTGATCAAAAATTGATATTGGCTGTTTTTGAATTAAGCCAGCCACTGAATTTCTTTTACTGATGATTCAATAAAACATAATGCAAGAAGATAATGCTTTATAATTGAGTAAAAATACATAATATACTCTTTTCTGATAAAGTTGTAGTTCGGTCTACATATTTCAATTTTATTTGTTATAATGAAGTATTGAAGTAAGTTGTCATTCACTTTAAGGGATGTACAGTTTGTAATATGTTCCAAACTATTCAGAGGAAGCAGAAGCAGTATTATTTTGTTAATTAATAGTTGTTTTCGGAATTTGAACACGACTTTCCGTTTACTAAGTATAGGCGAGTACGCTACCATTGTTTGTGACAATGTTAAAACGTGATATTGTTTAAGCGAACACATGCCCCTCAAGGCGATATGAATGATGCACTTGGTTACCATTTCGTGGTTTATGAAACTCTGAACTATTACATTTAAAAGAAAAAGACTTGAAAACTGTGAGAATTTGGAATAGAGCAAATATGTTACGTAGATGCAGAGATGAAGACATGGTATTAAAAATTGATTATTTTAAAAAATTATAACTTTTTTGCACGATCGTTTTTTTTTTGTCACTTACCGATCAGGAAGCGGGGCGATAAGTAAATAAAAAAATCTGTTGTGGCCAGCACAAGACCTTCCGTCAATTCCATGTATTTTGTACAAATCCCATACCAAAAGGTCCTTGGAACAGATTCTATATAATATCATGTAAAAACACATACTATTTTTTACAAATTCCATACCAAAAGTTCATTTGAAAAGGTTCTATAAATCCAATAAAATTATAACATAAACTACACTAAGTAATGTCCTTCCATCTTCTCTTTGGCCTTTCTCTGCGTGTCACTTGCGAGCAACACTATGACATACCAATTTTAGATCCTATACTTTTTTCCATATTTGGTTTTGCACTTGCAACTGACATCTGTCAATTAAATTTTATTGAATAATTATATTAGATGTTTCCATGATAAACAGCAAAGCTGACTAATTTTTGAAAATTAATTTCTTTATAATGCTTTAAATTTACATCTATTGAATATGAAGGAAAATTTATAATCAAACTGTATAGAGAAGAGTATTTTCTTTAATATATATAATAACAAAATGTCAAAAAATAATATTTAACTGCGTTTTTTTAAGAAAATCTGTTAAAAACTTCAAATAAGGGTACTTCCTGTGGACCAATTATAACCAAAATCTAATCAACTCTTCATATGGATGTACAGTAGAGGAATACGAAAGAATTATAATTTTTAGAATTGTAGTTATCGTCAGAGAAAAATTTGTCACACACGGACACACACACACATACACGGACACACACACACACACACACACACATACACACACACACACATACAGACATCATCTTAAAAATAGTATATTCGTATTGTAGGGACCCTGAAACGTGCTTATTCATTAAAAACTCACCACCGAATTTTTTGACCAAAGACAATACCTTCCTTACCTAAAGGTGACGGAAGGTAAAAATCGATCAAAGTTTACTTTAAAAACGGCAATCAAATTTTTACCTCCCGCTACCCTTGGCGAGGGAGGTATAGGGATCGTGCTAAAAATCACATATCGAGATTTTAGTAAATGACCGCGTTTTAAGGTCCCTAGAATTCAATTTTAACATTTTCACAATGATGTCTATATATATATATATATATATATATATATATATATATATATATATATATATATGTGTGTGTGTGTGTGTGTATGTGTGTATAAGTATGGATTTTGTCTTCGCTTTAACTCAAAAACTATCATTCAGAAAACTTTGCTTATAATAACAGAACGTTTCATTTGATTTGGATGAAATTTGGTATGACAGTTCATATGATTTAACTCATTTTTTAAGATGACGCTTGTTATTATTAGTGAACTACTAATGTAAGAAACTTAGGTGTCCCAACATCAATTAGACCGTAACTTTTAAAGGACACGCCGTTAACGTAAAATTATTTGTTTTCGGAAAGATACATTCAATAGTAAACTTTTCTCTCTGAGTGTAATTTGTGAGTGACTGCCCCGTGAAATTTTTAAAACAAATTTTATCTAGCAGTCCATTCAAATATCAAACATCGGCTAAAGCCTTTTGTTATTATAAGATTATTTTTTTTTGAAGAAGAAGAATTTTGAAGCAGAATACTGGCTAAATGGTACACTTACCAGTAAAGGTAAGTTTAGTTAAATCGTCTTGTTTTAGCCTCAGGAATCTGTGATTAAGCCATGTCCCCTATTTGAGAGACACTCTGTAGATGATCTACGTTCTAATTTATTACCACTGTGGAGGACCCCATTATCATCACGGCTTATTATCATTATCCATTACTAAATGTATTAGGTAATCTGCATTATAGTCGCAAATTAGTTAATGATGTCTTTGAACCGTAGACTGAACAGCGATTGTTGTAGAAACTTCAAAACAGGTGTCACTTTTGTGCAAAAAGTGTTTGAAAATACAGCAAGGCTGTAATTTATAATTTCACACAAAGTGTAAACTAATTGAAATTGCATTTACAATTTCAAAGCTAATCAGCATTCATAGTTTTGAATACACGTCAAATCGCAAGCATTAAAGATTGAACTAATAAATTAGAAAACAATTAAAGATACAAAACATCGTAACAGAAGCCATTCGCCCTAATTAATTCTAAATTACTCATTTGATTACTGCCTGCAGGTCTTAAAATCCGTGCAAGTAAACGTTCTAACTTCTAATTCAATCGGAGATCAAACATTCAAATATAGTTGGAACAAAATAGCTCTCAGTGTCTCAGAGTAATTGAAATCATTCCAAAATAGATCCCTGGGGGTGTTTTCATATTCCAGTGTAGGAGGACAAAATACAGTGCATAATAATATGTTCTCGCATAATCATAGCCCCCAGTAAGAAAGGTTTGTTCGTAACTGTAACCAGTAATGTGAAAATGTTTATACAGGATGGAATAAATTGGAAATCCTTATACGAAAAACTTTCTTATAATGCACCCTACAGAAAATTTATGTAGGTCTTACAGGCCAACTTTTTCAGACAATTTTAATAGGTGCTACAGAAATTTTCGATCGTCTTTTGTTTTTGAGCTACAGGCTAAAACTTGATTTTCGCTTATTTTGAAAATACCTCATGTATCGCTTATTATGACAGATAAAGAGAAAAAATAATTTTTATACGATTTTTTGCGTAGAATCATCATTACCATCATCATCATCACCACCATCATCATCATCATCATCATCATCATCATCTACGGCACAACAACCCTCGATTACTATGCAACTACGGTAGCGGAAATATTCCTACAACTAGCACCATCTATGTTTAAAGTAGACATCTGATCAAGTAGCCGCATGCACACTGGCGTATATTAACGTGCTCTAATTATATTTTTTCAAAATTTATTAACTCTCCAGGCATAACACACACATAATATTTTTTTAAATGGAAACATTTATTGAAAATATTCTCATCTTCAGTGATGTATAAGATATCTGTCAACATTCTTCATGAAACATGAATTATTAATTTATTAAATTAAATAAATAAATATATCATCACGGCATATTACCCATTTCTGGGTGTGCCAGTATCTACAACACATGCAGACATCGGTAATGATGACGATATATTTTACCGTGTGGGCGCTTACCAGGCGTCACCTCACGGGCACTCATAGCTGGTGTGGAGAGTGCACCACAGGGGTCACTTTTGTGCCATTTAAAATTGGAAATATTTGGCGTCTGTCGGGATCGCACCCGGTTCCCCCAGGTTCGCGACCAGACACTCAGGCACGCGGACACTGGTGGAAAAAATTGAAAATTATTAAGAAAAATAAAAAACAAATTTTGTTTATTTCTAAAGTTATTTTCTATATTTTTACTAATTTTTTTAATTTATGTAGGTACTTCAGAAAGCTTATTAAAGAATTATACCACATTTTTCGATAAAAACTATTTTAACTAGCCCAAAAATAATTGACTAAAAATAATTTTGAGAACTTAATTACCAGGTATGGAATTAGAATAAACAAATGATGATCTGTAATTGATTTTTTCATTTGTTTTTTAAGAATTTTAATTTTTTAACGCCAATAAATTAAAACTCATGTTTTCTTCATGTTTAAGACAAAAGTATGTAGACTTTTTATACATTATTGAAAAGCTTATAAAACTGAATTAGTATGACTATTTGCAAGAGAAGACTCATATTTAGCCAAGAAAAACTGTCCATGTCCAAATATTGATTTTCTGACGTCACTACAAAAATGTGCCCTATGACCAAGTCCGTGGATGATAATTTTATACTGGTAAATATTACCATGTCCTATATACAAGTAACTTGGTCACTTTTACCATAAATAAAAAATGTATTAAAAAAATTAAAAACTAATTATTTTTTAGTTTTCTGCTCATAACAATTATATTATTTTTATAATTATTAATATCATTAAAAGCTGTTAGTTAGTTGATAAATTAATTTTTATGGTTTTTTATTAAGTCCATCTTCTTTTAATTTTTAGGCAGATAAATCTGATCAAATCCTTTTGAAACTTTAAAACGCCTGTAACTCAAAAGTATAAATTTTGGATTTGATCACTTTTACCAAGAAACCGACGATATATATATATATATATATATATATATATATATATATATATATATATATATGTTCCTATTTAAAAAAATATTATGTTTGTGTTATATCTCGAGAATTATTAAGTTTTGAAAAAAATCTAATTACTCCAAGTTATTCTACATAAAAAAATCCTATAAAAGTTATCTCAATCTTTTCCCTGTATCTCTTATAATAAGCGAGATATGAGGTATTTTTAATATAAGCGAAAATCAAGTTTTGGCATGTAGCTCAAAAACAAAAGATCAAAAATTCCTGTGGTACATGTTAAAGCTGTTTCATCTTAAAAAGTTGGCCCGTAAAGACCTACATCAATTTTCTGTAGCGTGAGTAATAAGAAAGTTTTTCATATAAGGAACTCGAATTTGGTCCACCCTGTACTCGTATGCTTCACTATGAACGAGTGCAGCAATGTTAGATTGAAACTTAAAATGAAGTCGTATATAACGTAGGATATGATGTTTGCTAGAAGATTTAGTTAATACACAAGTAGGTAAGATAGGTGTTCAAGTTTTGCTTCTATTACTTTCAGTAAAACTTGTAGAAATGAAATATAGAGTAAAAATATAATAAATTGTTTTTAAATAATTGTATTTATACAAGTATATGCTCATGAAATAATATTACTTTAGCTATATGAAAGTGTTTCAAAAAATAACAGCGATATATAGGGGAGGTCTAAAAAATTACGGAATAAAAGGGAAAAAGATTGTTTCAATTAACTCTCTTACGTGTTGAAAAATATTAAGCAACTTATAAATTATAGTTTGCCAAGGGCAAGAGTCTCCGTAAATTGTTGATATTTCTTCAAAAATGATTTGAGATTTTCATTGTATTAAGAAACTTAATTACAGACAGAAACTTCATTTTTTCCATACTTGTTTTTCTTTAGCGATATTTCGAATACTATTGACGTAAATATGTTAATATCTGGTTTATAAAATGATATACTAAATGGCATTAAAAAAATATGTTGTGGCAAGCACAATACCTCTCGCCATTTCCATTTTATGTTATATAAGTATTGTATTGCACTTCGCTATCGAACCGTCGTGTTATTACAAAAACATTGCAGAACTTTACCCAAATATTGTTTTTATAGTATTTAACATTTCTTCTGCACACATACAATTATAATTATATATATTTTTCATTGTATTAGGAAGTTCCTAAATGTCAAAGATTATTCCAATTCATTAACAAAATTGGCGGTATTTCTTGTGGTTATATGCATTTTACCTACAATTTAAATATTAAATTAATCAAACAATAAGAAAGATTAAATGTACTTCCCAGAAAAAGCTTTCAAAATGTCATTAAAACTGTTGATTTTTGACAGTGACATCTGTCATTTACAAACTATGTTATAAACATTCGAATTTGTCAACTGGTTTCCTTAGTGCCTTAGCCTCTGCCATTAGGTTATTTTATATATTACAGTGCCTTTATCTCTAAATCTATACAAGATATAATAAAAATTTTAAATGTATCAGATGTAGAATTTTATGTTCTTCAATAATAGTAATAACAGAAATTTTCAAAAAATAATATTTAGAAGATTTTTTTAAAGAAACTATTACTTCCGGTTGTCCAATTGTTACCAAAATCTAATCAGCTCTTCCCAGGAATGTCAGTTTGAGGAAACTGCAGCTAAATATCTTTTGTTTTATAGAACATATTTGAGAAACCGTGGTTTCAACATCCACACATCCAAACATCCACACACATACATACACAGTGACATCATCGTAAAAATGTTATAATCGGATTATAGGGACCTTAAAACGTGCTTATTTACTAAAATCTGGATATGGTAAAAATGAACAAAAGTACCGCCACTCCACAAAGAAAACTATAAATGTCAACTTTCAAGCACTGGACTATACAAATTGATTTAGATTTATATTCAATGTTCAATGCGTCAATGCAACAATAAATTTTATTTTTATAGCCTGATACACATTAAAAATTAAGGTAGCATAGCATTCTGCTTTTATTTGAATTTTAATGTAATTGTAGACGACCGTTGTAAAATTTTATACCTTTGTATACAGTGCGATTTAATTAGTTGTATACACAACTTTATAGCAAAGACAAATGAGTAGAAGTCGTTGTACTTACATTTTACGAGAAAATAATGACATGTAACTTTGTAGCCTGTTTATCTACCGGTTACTACGAATATACATAGATGTATAAATTTTGCAAATGAAAAAATCCATATCGTTGTTAAACAAATACGAAAGAAAATGAAAACGTCAGAATTAAATAACAAAAAAATAAAGAAATATTTTTTTACCCTCCATAGTTAAATAGACATTGATTCAAGCAATTTTATCATCTATTTTATATTCCAATTTGATTTGAACTTGTGCAGAATAAAATTTTCGTCTTATCGTTTGAAATACTATAGTTTTCTTCAGGAGCGTTCATTGAAGTTAGTAAATTTAGCACTTGCAAATCTGTGCGAAGCTGTCAAAACTCAAAACATTGTATATTGGACGGTTTGCTAGATTATTGGTAGTTTCATGTTTGAATGTAGGGAGCATCTATTGATTATGAAATGGGTTCATTGTCGATTTTTATCTTCCGGCACCTTTAGGTAAGGAAGGTATTGTCTTTGGTCAAAAAATTGGTTGGTCAGGTTTTAATTAATAAGCACGTTTTACGGTCCCTAGAATACGAATTTACTATTTTTAAAATGATGTCTGTATGTGTGTATGTGTCCGTGTGTCCGTGTGTGTGTGTGTGTGTGTGTGTGTGTGTGTGTGTGTGCGTGTGTGTGTGTGTGCGTGTGTGCGTGTGTGTGTGTGTGTGTGTGTGTCCGTGTGTAACAAATTTTTCTCCGACGATAACTCCAATACTACAATTCTAAAAATTATAATTCTTTCGCATTCCTCTTCTTTACATCCATATGAAGAGCTGATTAGATTTTGGTTATAATTGAGCCACCGGAAATTACCCTTATTTGAAGTTTTTAACAGTTTTTCTTAAAAAAACGCAGTTAAATATCATTTTTCGACATTTCGTGATTATCAATATGAAAGAATATCTTATTCTCTATACGGTTTGATTATACATTATCCTTCATATTCAATAGATATAGAGTTATAGAGACATTAAGAGAGATTATCTTTCAAAAAACAGTCAGATTTGCTAAAATTATGGAAACAGCCGATATATTCCAAAAATTTTAATTGACAGATGTCAATGTCAAATGCAAGACCAAAGGTGAAAGTATAGGGTCAGAAAGTTATATGTGAATGTGATAGAGTGTCCCTCGCAAGTGACTTGCAGTTGCAGCCTCGCCTCAAAATTGGAATTTTCAATACCGGAAGTACAAGAAAGGCCAAAGAGAAGATGGAAGGACTGTGTAGCAGAAGACTTGAGACAGGAAGAATTGTGTGAAGAAGATGCGTTAGACAGGAATGGGTAAATGAGAAGATTAAGAAACAGTGACCCCCCAATAAAATAGGGAAAGAAACTTTCGGTATAGAATTTGTAAAAAATTGTGTGTTCGTGTTACAATTTTGCAGGATATACAGAATCTTTTTCAATGAACTATTGGTATGGGATATGTACAAAATACATCGAATTGACGGAAGGTTTTGTGCTGGCCACAACAGATTTTTATTTATAAAATCATGAAATTCATTAAATAAATATAGTAATAAAAAAAATACGAAAAATGCGACTTTTTATTCATAAATTTGCTAATTTAATATTTCTTATTATATTACTAATTAACTATTTATATTTATAGATATATAGATATGTTACATATACCATTCAGAAATACCGTCAATCTCATTAATGAATTGGAAGAATCTCGAACATTAGAAGAACAGAAGGAAAATTGTTCGTAGATTGAATTACAAAATATAAAAATATATTAAGAAGATATGTGTTTTTGTGTGTACCACAAATGTTAAATATGTACAATAATTACATAGCCTAATTTGGAAATGGCGAGAGGTCTTATGCTGGTCACAACAGATTTTCTAAAATTAAATTAACTTTTTCTACAGTCACTATAGAAAGTAGCCATTTGCGGTCTCTTTTGTCAACGCAAAATGTCACTTTGCCGCTCATGCGCGACAAAGTAGAAAAAACGCTCGCTGTCCAAATTTCTAAGTATACAATGTTGAGAAATGTCACTTGTCTACATTCTTAATGAAAATGTTTAGTTAGGAACTAATGGCACTGTAATTACACATTTATCACGTTCACAAGTCAATTTGACATATGTTCTGTCGGTATTTAACATAACCTAACAAAATGCCACACTGCTGTGAAAATGAAATAGGGCATTCATTTACAAAAACGAAAGTATAAAATGCTTAGATTAGATTGAATAAAAACTCAAGAAGAATGGAAAATAAAGATAAAATAAAATTAAATATAAAATAAATTGTGTGAACAGTTATGTTTAGTAATAGGAATGATTGTACACAGATGGCGGTAGGATAGTTGCGAGTCGTACTGACATCTGATCTCTAGTTAACTATTTATTTTGATTACAATAAAGTTATTAGTTATTTCGTTACTTAAATAATTGCGAGAAGTCAGTCAATGCACATACATGTCTATATAATCACAAATTCCTTGAAATATTTGTTAATTTTTTCAGTGTGACAGGCGTGACAACTAACCACACATTTTGCTACAAAAACTCATCAAATCATCACAAATCCTTGCTTCCACGCTCTAATTTTGGTTTTTTTTTATGGAATAGATGGTTAATGTAACGATATAATCATTTAAAAGCCTTTTTAAGTTTAAACCGTATCTTTTGTATTAGCCAATCGTTATTTATTGAGCAGTACTGTAAGTATAAAGTGTACATTTTATTATTTTTTTATGGTGGAGGACTCCATTGTGGCGATTGAATTTACTTTTTCTGAAACTGAAGTTGTAAAACTTTCTTCTGAACCGATCTATGCCAAAATTTATTCCATGAAACCTGCAGTAAAACTAAAACATTTCTTTATTTACTTTTTATTATTTGTTTCTTTACGAACAAAATGGCAACATAAAAATAAAGATCGCGTTTGAGGAAACAAATTTAAATAATGCGATGCTAAAACAAAACTAGAGTGAGCTTTGTTGCAAGCTCATAAAAGCATTCCTTCAAAGCTTCCACTTTCACCTTGCACGTCAGATAAAGAAAGAAATACTATTCCAGAAGGAGAAATTAAATACTTGCTGGCTGACCACGTAGAAACCGAAAGTGCAAATAACTTTTTTATTTTCTCTTCTTTTTCTTTTCGCACCGATACATTTAAAGTGTAAAGGGAGCTTCACAATGAAACTCTAGCTATAAATAAAACATGTGTGGTTATATGTTTTCAACAAATGACAGCTAAATTTACAAGTGAATATCGATGTTCACTTTGTGAATGACAATTCGCTTTTTTTGATGCTCTTTTATTATGAAATGTTCTTTACACATCATTAGTTTACGTTGCTCACAAAAGGTTACTTTATTTTATTTTACAAATGCAAATATTCGAAACAAAAACAATCGAATATAAAATATATGTTACTAGGCGCACTCGGAATCAGGGCATTCTATTTTTTTACCTTCCGTTACCCTTAGGTAAGGAAGGTATTGTCTTTGGTCAAAAAATTCGTTGGTGAGTTTTTAATGAATAAGCACGTTTTAGGGTCCCTAGAATACGAATTTGCTATTTTTAAGATGATGTCTGTATGTGTGTGTGTGTGTGTGTGTGTGTGTCCGTGTGTGTGTGTCCGTGTGTGACAAATTTTTCTCCGACGATAACTCCAATACTACAATTCTAAAAATTATAATTCTTTCGTATTTCTCTTCTTTACATCCATATGAAGAGCTGATTAAATTTTGGTTATAATTGATCCACAGGAAGTACCCTTATTTGAAGTTTTTAACAGTTTTTCTTGAAAAAACGCAGTTAAATATCATTTTTCGACATTTTGTGATTATCAATATGAAAGAATATCTTATTCTCTATACGGTTTGATTATACATTTTCCTTCATATTCAATAGTTATAGAGTTATAGAGACATTAAGAGATATTAACTTTCAAAAATTAGTCAGCTTTGCTAAAATTATGGAAACAGCAGAGATATTCAAAAAAATTAATTGACATGTCAGTGTCAAATGCAAAACCAAAGTTATATGTGAATGTGATAGAGTGTCCCTCGCAAGTGACTTGCAGTTGCGCCTCGCCTCAAGATTTGAATTTTCAATGCCGGAAGTACGAGAAAGGCCAAAGAGAAGATGAAAGGACTGTGTAGCAGAAGATTTGAGAGAGGAAGAATTGCGTGAAGAAGATGTGTTGGACAGGAATGAGTTAAAGAGAAGAGTAAGAAACAGCGACCCCTAATAAAATAGGGAAAGGAACTTTCGGTATAAAATTTGTAAAAAATAGTGTGTTCGGGTTACAATTTTACAGGATATACAGAATCTTTTTCAAGGAACTTTAGGTATGGAATATATACAAAATACATCGAATTGACGGAAGGTTTTGTGCTGGCCACAACAGATTTTTTATAAACTTTTTCATTTATCTCTAAATCTGTAGAAGATATAATAAAAATGTTCAATGTATCGGATATAGAACTTTATATTCTTTAATATTTGTAACAACATAAATTTCCAAAAATAATGTTTAAAAGATTTTTTTAAGAAACTACTATTTGCGGTTGTCCTACTGTTTCCAAAACCTTTTCAGCTCTTTGGTTTAAACTAGAACAGACTTTTGTACTATACCTACATAATATATGTACTCTACATATCGAAAAGAAAAATATAATACGAATATAAATGGGATAAAATTACTTAAACTAGTTTGTAACAGCGCGTACGTAAATTATATTGAGAAATCGTTTATTTTGTCACCGTACGACAGCAAATACGTAAATTGCAACAAGTCATTTGGAAATGAGGTGAATATAATTTGACTTCAAACGAAATCGTAGTTTGTAAAACGAACCATGTGAGCAATTCAAAAATTATAGAAATAAAATTTTACAGGAAATACTAGTGATGTACCTATCTAATAGAAATTCTATGTAAGTATTTCTGTTATAGTTAAAGTTTGCTTCAAAGAATCTAAAAGCAGATCCAATTCCTCATTAAAGAAGTGTGTTCTGTTTGTTGTATAGGATAACAAGCCACGTGGTAAAGAAGAATTGTCAGGTATTTTAGAGTAAAATTGATTTAATAAATGATTTCAAGAATACGAAACAGAAAAACAAACTTTTATCTATGAAACTACATCTAAATTTAATGTGGTTTGTAGTCCTAAAAAGTCTCAATTGTTATTTATTACGGCTGTCAACATCCGATTTTTTTTCTATCGATATATCCAGATATGAATTTATCCGGAATCCTAAAAATTCGGTTTCCTGTTATTAAACCGGTCTCTGAATAATCCGATATCCGCATAACCGGAATCGGGAAAACCGAAACTCAGACAGTCAAAATCTGATATTCGGAAACAGAAATCCAAATCCTGTAATTTATCCCGTATCCGAGGAAATCTAAAACCGAATAATCCAATATTCGTAGAAACCGGATATTTCGATTTTTAGAAAAACCGGTGGTCTATCTAGATTAAATAACATGTTGAGTATTGTGAGAATCAGAAGATATAAGATATGTATTTGCAGGATAGGATTATAGGAATAATAATCATGCTCGACAAATGTAAACGAATATAGTCAGCTGAGACAGGTTTTACTAAATCAGCTATAGTGGAATTTCTGGTTTCATTCGATTCAATCTGGTTTCTGATAATATCTGGATTTCGATTTAATAATTTTCAGATTTCCAAGATTAAAAAATTAGGATACCGGATATTTTAAAATCCGAATATCCGGATATCCGGAATCCGTTGACAGCCCTATTATATATAGAACTGAAATATTTAAAAAAATATTTTATGATGTAATGGGCCCATCTATCATAATCAAAATATGATAAATTTGTGTGAAACATAGAATTTATATACATATAAAGGTTTATAAAATTCGTGTTGTCATCAGGACTAGTTTTGAAATGAAGCTTCTCATTGGTTAAACATAATTCAGAAAAACAACATAATGAAAACAAATTTATTTAAAGATTGTAATTCAACTTTCAGTTTTGAAGGTTAGAGTTACTTTTTCATAGATCATAGGTAAATCTAAAGTAAGTAAATTACCTGAATCGGCTTTAATAAAATCTGATTTTTCAAAAGGTAATAAATTTTTTCTACGACCACCATGAAAAGTTGACATTTGTGCTCTATTTTGTCATCGTAAAGTTGATGGTTACTAAGGAACGAGCAAAAAAATACTTAGTAAAGTAAAGTGCTCAATTTCTCGCTTAGATTAATACATATTTTTGCTGAAATCTTAATTTATTAAAATAATACTTACGAAATCTAAAATATAGGTTAGGTTCATTTTTTAGAAACGTGCTACAAACAATATACCTGAAGTTAGCCACATTTAGTTAGGTTAGGTATTTAATTATGTATAATATCAACTCTACTGGTGAATGTACATTGTATTACAACTTTAAATATTTAATAACACACATTTCATAATTAACAAACTTATTGGATTTAATTATTGGCGGATAATGTTAAAATTGAATGTGCACTTTTGGCAGTTTTGTATATTCATTCCAGAACTTGAAAACAGCTGACGAAGATAAATTAGATTCTGTGACTGTGACACTCACTAGAGTTTTCAGTTCTTAACTGCTAGTGTTGATTTTAGCATGGAATAAATGGACCAAAGAGAAGACGATTTCATTAGATTTTTACAAAAAGTAAGTTAGTAAGACATTTTCACTGTAATTCTTGATTTTTTTAACTTACATCATTCAATGGAGAGTTTATAATTCTTTTCGTATAATGCTTTTGATTTTGCAGATAATAAATTCAAGGAAGTAATTTGCGCCGTTTTAAATATATCTGGAGGAGTGCAAGAAAAATCACTATCTTTTACTGACAGAATTTTGTATTTATTTACTTGGATACTCACATCGTCATGGTTACACAAAACACAAAACAGAAATTGGTTGAGGTTGAATTGAATTTACTAAATAGGTATTATTATTTTTTTCTATTTTGGTTAGTAAAGTCGTAGAAAAAATTATGTGTGCATCTTTAGCGTAAAGCATCTATATTGCTCTCGCTCGATTGTAGTGCTCGCTACGCTCGCGCTTCAATTTTCGAGCGCGAGCAATAAAGATCCACTTTACGCTCTTGATACACAAATAACTATTAATATTCTCCAAAGACTCATGGGGCAAATCAAAGTCAAAACTAATATTCGTCGTATAAAAGAAAACGGGCCCTAGCTTTATATTAAATAATGTATGTTAAAGCTTAAGCTATGTTAAGTGTTGTAGTAATAAGATCAACTAGATATTATAATTTGGCACGATTGGAACATTATTTGCCAATTTTAATTTAATTCAATTTTTAATGAAATGACCAATTGACTTCCTTCTGGGCACAAATAAATTAAAATCGATATGGTCAATAATTATACTAATTAATCTGTAAATAAAATTTAATTAGTCTAATGAAATTTGGGACTTTGTTAATTCTGAATTAAAGTACGATTCATTTTTCTAAATAAACAACATTTTTATTCATTTCCATTTGCATATAGATTACAAATTCTTAAATAAAATTATTTATTGAGCATTTTTATCAAATATTTCATATAAGGCAATATCCCTCTTACCGTCTTACCTAAAGGTAGACGGTAGGTAAAAATAAATTAAATGTAAAAGAATGAACTGTAGTTTTAAATAATAATTCACAAACTTTTAATTGTTTCAACAAAAGTTACCGTCAGTCAAAAATTCAGAACTCAGTAGGAGGACAGATTTATTATTATAAAGTTTAATATTGTACCCATATTTAACATTTATATTCGAAAAATGAACGAAGTTGAAAAAAATTAATTAGCTATACCACAAAAAGTTTATTCAACTCCTCATTGGTTTATACACTCCACAAGAAAGGGCAATGTTCATATTAATTTCTGTCTCTTCTACATGAACTTGAAGTACCTAATCTAAAACATTAAGAAGTTAAGATTTTATCGTTTTCGTTAAATACTAAACGTTATTTTTGCTACAAATATAAAGACGAAATATTTTAATTATTACATTAATTACATTTTAGAAATGCCCTTTCCAAAATTGCCCATAAAGAAGATGAATCGTGAAATGTATTGTGTTAATATTTCTCTGGAATTTTTAGATATTCTGGACTTTGAGAAGATGTTAGAGAAAATTGTTTTACTGAAATTAACAGCAAACAAAATAAATCACAGAAACTGTGTAAAGAAATATATTTATTTTACGGCCTACTACATAATTAAAGTAATTAAATTCAAAAATATATAAATGCCATTTTTGCCGTCCTGAAGTGTAATGGGAACTTTACAATTGTATACACAGCAAGTGTAACCTACATTTTACGCTTACTGTGTTGTAACTTGTCTAACTATGCGGTAAAATAATCAAAATACACTGGACGTTTATGGGCATTTAGAAATGAAATCATCTTTACTATAATAAAGTTCATGTAAAAAAGTATTACCTACATAAGTAATTTTTTTACTTTAACATTTCCTATATTTAAAATTAATTTATATAAACCAAAATCACGGCAGCGACATCTGTCATTATTGTAAAAATCCGCCGTTACCGACATAGTCACCGATTGATATACCTGTCAAATACGCGAGGCGAACATTGCTGAAATGTCAAATATCGACTCCTACTTATTATTTATTACGAAGAAAACATGAGCAAATAAATATATTATCAGTCATAAACAACGTCTATTATTACAAATAAATTTTCGCTAGAAGAAGTACTCTAATAAAGGTAAGTAAAATCAAATTTGGAAATTGACTTAACCCCAGTATTTTAAACTAACCCTTTTCAGAAGTACAACCTATCTCATTAAAAAAAGTGATTTTCATTATCGTCGGCCAAAAAATTTGATACAATTCTCGTGCGTGAAGTATTTTACAGCGCGACAGCTTTGTTTAAGGCACTCGCCTTACGGGCTCGTGCCTCAAACAAAGCTGTCGCGCAGTAAAATACAACTTACACGCACTCGAATGTAAATAACTATTTCATGTTTTCTAAACTTACTTAAATCATTGTGGTACCAGTCGTATCATCACTTTATTATTACTTTGTTAATATTTACGTACAAGCACAAACAATAACTAGACAATGCATTAGAAATGTAATTATAATTTGAATAAACACTCCTCAATAAATTTATATACAATATATTCTGTGACTTTGAATCTAATGATATTATTGTAAGCAATTCAATACAATCCTTTGATTGAAATTAATTTAATAACAATCACTTGTGTCTCGTGTTTATGCAATCTACGAATAATATTTTTACCTCTCGTTGAGAGAGATATTGAATTCATGCCAAAAATCGCATGCCCAAATTTTAGTAAATAAGTACGATTTAAGGTCCCTGCAATCCGATTTTTACATTTTTTACGATGATGACCAGTTTAACTATGAATTCCTCAATCTGACATTCCTGGGAAGAGCTGAAAAGGTTTTGGTAACAATTGGTCAACCGGAAGTAGCAGTATCTTTGAAAAATTCTTCTAAATATAATTTTTTTGAAATTTTTGGTATTACAAATACTAAAGAACATAAAATTCTCCATCTAATACACTTAAAATTTTTATTATATCTTGTATACATAGATTTAGAGATAGACAATAAATACAGGTGTCTCTCAAATAGGGGGACATGGCTTAACCACAGAGTTCTGAGACTAAAATAAGACAATTTATCCAAACTTGCTTCTACCGGAAAGTGTACCATTTAGCCAGTATTCTGCTTCAAAGTTCTTCGAAAAAAAATTAATTTTGCTTATAATAACCGGAGGCTTTATTCCATTTGAATGAAATTTGGTATGACAGTTTATATGGTTATAAGTCATCTTTTAAGATAATACAGAAAGATACATTTAATAGTAAACTTTTCTCTCTGTGTGTAATTTGTGATATCTGTTACGGTTCACACAGAAAATAATAAAACCTGAGTGACTACACCGTGAATTTTTTAAAATAAATTTAATCTAGCAGTCTATCCAAATGTCAAACAACTAATTTTTAATGACAAAATTTCAGAAGTAGGAGAAGTTGAAAAAATATGTGGAGCTAGTATGAATGTTTAATAAATCTGTTTGGTATGCTAACTACGAAGAGATATAAGCACAAGAACTGAGTAAATAATTCACGATTTAAATTCAAACAAGCTGTCATAAATTCAACGCAATTTACAAATTTTAAATTTCTTCCACATTGATGTAAAAAGTTTCTCCGGAATAAATAAAGACGCGCAACGTTCTTTTCGATATTTAAATACAGCGCGTTATGAAGCTAACTCGCTAGAATACATAGTCGGAATGGCCTTAAAACTTGCAAATAGCATGGTTTTATTAAAAAATCTTGCTAATACAGCAAGCTGGAAATGAAATTTTATAGAAATGGGCTAATATCTGTTGCTTAACAGCAGTAAATAGAGATATGAAAACTGTTCTGTGTATTTTATTCGAGAATCAATTTAACACACTAATCAAACTTTGATCTAGTTACTTTTTATAGCAAGAACAAGGTTATTAAATTTATAATTCTCCAGTTTTCTCTTTGTTTTTTGTTACATAATTGTGCAAGTTTAATTTCCAGAAATAGATCTTTTCAAACACTTTTTGTTTTTACACATTTTTGTTTAATAAAATCGCATCAAACGTGGGTGTAACCAAGGAGTTGTTTATCGTAATAGTATATTAAGTAATAAGTTTTATATACGACCCTAAAAAAATTGTAAAAATGCTATGTACTATACTTATACGACTGCAAATTAAAACACATACTATTTTTTACAAATTCCATACCAAAAGTTCCTTTGAAAAGGAAATATAAATCCAATAAAATTATAACATGAAGATACACTAAGTAAATTGCACTTGACACTTCCTTCTTTCTTCTTCAGCTTCTTCCTATTTTATTTGGGGTCGCTATTTTGTTACTCTTCTCTTCCACTTATTCTTGTCCAAAGCATCTTCTTCAAACAGTTCTTGCTCTCTCAATTTTTCTGCAATATAATCCTTCCATCTTCTCTTTGGCCTTCCTCGTGCTCCCGGCATTGAAAGTTCCAATCCTGATGCGAAGCTGCAACTGCATGTTACTTGAGAGGAACTCTATGACTTATACTACTTTCTGATACTTTATTTTCCATTTTTGGTTTTGCACTTGAAAGTTAATCTCTTTAAAACTTTTTAACTCAATATCCCTTGAATATGAAGGAAAATGTATAATCAAACCGTATAGAGAATAAGATATTCTTTCATACTGATAATCACATAAAATGTCAAAAAATAATATTTAACTGTGTTTTTCCAAGAAAAACAGTTAAAAACTTCAAATAAGGGTACTTTCGGTTGACCAATTATACCTAATCAAAATCTAATCAGCTCTTTATGTTAAAAATTTGTTACATACATACACCCTTTCTCTCTCTCTCTCTCTCTCACACACACACACACACACACACACACACACACACACACAACACACACACGGACACACAGACACACCGACACACAGACACACGAACACACGGACACAAGGATACACACACACACATGCACACATACAGACATCATCGTAAAACTAGTAAAATCGTATTCTAGGGACCCTAAAACAAAGACAATACCTTCCTTACCTTTAATAACAAAACTAATATAGATGGACAATAAAATTCTTTATAAAAGTTGACTCCTAACATACGAAATTTATTCAAAAATACAATTCGAATAATAAAAATTTGAAAATATTTTGTGATTTAAAAAAAATAAACTTTATTTGTTAAACATTATTTCTTTCTCTATTTTCATAATTATTTTCATCGGGTAATTGAAAACTTCCTACAAACCAAACAAGTCCAGATGTTTTTAATTTTTAAATGAATGATGGATTGGAAAAATTGCCAGTCATACAATGAATGGTTTTGAAACGAAAATTTTCTGCACAAATCAATATATTAATTTGATATTATTTATCAATATTGGGTAACAAATATCACTTTTTGATGTAAATTGCTACTGTAATTATTTTAGATATTTTATTTAGTAATATCTAACAACATTACGACTTTCGTTCATTTTTTCTCAGTTTTTCTTGAATTGTTGGTAAAATTACGTTTTATTACCTTCCGTCACCTTTAAGTAAGGAAGGTATTGTCTTTGGTCAAAAAAATCGGTGGTGAGTTTTTAATGAATAAGCACGTTTTAGGATCCCTACAATACGAATTTACTATTTTTAAGATGATGTTTGTATGTATGTATGTATGTGTGTGTGCATGTGTGTGTGTGTGTGTGTGTGTGTGTGTGTCCGTGTATGACAAATTTTTCTCCGACGATAACTCCAATACTATAATTCTAAAAATTATAATTCTTTCGTATTCCTCTTCTGTACATCCATATGAAGAGTTGATTAGAATTTTGTTATAATTGGTCCACCGGAAGTACCCTTTTTATAGTTTTTAACAGTTTTTCTTAAAAAAACGCAGTTAAATATTGTTTTTTGACATTTTGTTATTATACATATTAAAGAAAATATTCTTCTCTATACAGTTTGATTATACCTTTTCCTTCATATTCAATAGTTGTGGATTTAAAGCATTATAAAGAAATTAATTTTCAAAAATTTGTCAGCTTTGCTATTTACCATGGAAACAGCTAATGCTAATATATTAAAAAATTCTAATTGACAGATGTCAGTTGCAAGTGCAAAACCAAATATGGAAAGTGTAGGATCACAAAATTGGTATGTCATAGTGTTCCTCGCAAGTGACACGCAGAGAAAGGCCAAAGAGAAGATGGAAGGAACGTATCGCAGAAGACTGAAAGGAATGCCTGTGTCAAGAAGATGTGTTGGACAGGAATGAGTGGAAGAAAAGAGGAAACAGCTACCTCTAATAAAATAGGGGAAGCTGAAGAATAAGAAGAAGTGTCAAGTGCATTTTACTTAGTGTATGTTTATGTTGTAATTTTATTGGATTTATAGAATAGAAATAGTATGTGTTCGTGTTTGATTTTACATGATATTATATAGAATCTGTTCCAAGGACCTTTGGTATAGGATTTGTACAAAATACATCGAATTGACGGAAGGTTTTGTGCTGGCCACAACAGATTTTTTTTTTATTAAAATAAAATATTTTAGAAAGTAACTCTTTCTATTAGTGTATTCCGAAATTGAACTACGCTAACCGCGGTTACTTTGTCAGTAACTGGTTATAATTTTGGAACGCGGTTACTGAAAGCTGGTAACTTTTCTGTAACCATGCTAACCGCGGTAGAACTGCGGTTGTGGTGTGGTTACATTTTGGTGCAGGACAAATGAGTAGTAGTAGTTTCAACAGCTATTTTAAATTTGTCAAATTGAGGTTAGCTGTTAGCTGGTTCGTTTTTTCAGTGCGGTGTCGGTGAAATTGTAACCGCAGTTAAACCGTAACCATTTTCAGTGGTTACCGTGGTTTAATTTCGGAATACACTATACGTGTCATTTGAAAGACAAAATGTCCGTAATATTAATAAAAATTGGCAATTATTTTAGCTATTATTTGTATAATACCTTTATTAATCTGAGAGAGAAATATGAAATATTATTATCTCTGAAGGTTCTTCTTGAGTGGAATGTTAATAGGGTTGAAAAAATTCCTGGATAAGCAGTTAAAATTTTATTTATTTTCGGCTTCGACCGGTTTCGGCACCACTTATGCTTATGTTATCAATATCAAAAAGCCATAAAGTACGTCCCTGTAGATAAAAAGCAGCGAAAAGTGAGTCAAAGCTGGTCAAAGCAAGTTGTGCTTTCTGGTTTACATATTGAAGCTCAACTTTTTTTGTAAAGCAAAAGCTTCTGGTAACGTGTTAATCAAATTAATTATAAATATAATAAATATTGTAGCTTTTTGCATCGACATACAGGTCACGTTCTTTCAGGCATCCTTCTATGCTGAAGCCTTTTTGTAAATAAATATGATAATTACATATATAAAATAACAAGGGTGGAATATACAGATTAAAATATATTTCATTTATTGTTTAACTAAATTATCCCACAATCTCATCATTAGTTTTAATTTACAGTTTATTTTCTTATTTTAAATTGCATTACCAACATTAAATTTATATGTAGATAATGAAGTTTTCCTAATGAATCTGATGTTATAAATACGTTGATGTGTTAATTGAAAAATGAAAACATCAGCTTTATGAATTTTTAACAAAATTACGCTTCGATTAGCTAACCGCGTTAAATTGATTTTTAATTTAAGAAGGAAGTTCAATCTGCAAGAAGAGGAATAAAAATAAGAAAGAAAAGTTGTGAAAAGCTACAGGTTATTTATAAATACCGTACCGGGTGTTTAGTTTTTACAGGAATAAATTTTGGTTTACTTCGTTCCAAAATGAGCTGAAGTAATAATCAAAATATGTAAAAATTGTATTAGATTTTTGCCAAAGATGCGGCAAATAAACCCACCGGAAAAAATAAATAAAACTTTATTATAGTAAGTCGATGTATCAAAAATTTAGAATACATTTTTTAAGTTGTCTTATTTTTGTGGTAGACTTATTTTAGGTGATCAAATTTAGATATATGTGGGTTTGTAGAAAACAAAATATTGAAATTTTTTTCATTAAATTATGAAGTTGAAAAAGTAGGAGTAGATAAATTTATAAAAAGTGATCAATCTGTACTGTTCAACAGAGTTTTTTTTCTTTTTGTAAAAGTTTTGTTTTTAAGTTCACCAAAAGTAACATACGAGTGCTTTTTTTGCAGTAGGTACCGCTAAAACAAAAGTTTATTTAAAGCTTTATTGATTATAATAGAAAATAAAAGCTGTTACACGGATTAAGATGAAAGGCAACAGGTTTTATTAGAGTACGAAAGACTTTGAAACGACTACATTTATCAAGCTGAAAGCTAAACAAAAGGAAAATGCTACTTTTAAAGTTATTTTTATTTTTATGACTGAGTCCCTTGTCAGTGAAGTTCATACGTCTATCAAATTTATTGATATATTTAAGGATACCCCAGATTGTTTTCACAAGGACTAATGACAAATTAAGTTGGCAAAAATTTTTCTTTTTACTTTCCGTCACCTTTAGGTAAGGAAAGTATTGTATTTTGGTCAAAAAATGTGTGGTGAGTATTTAATGAATACGCACGTTTTAAGATTTCTACAATTCGATTTTACTAGTTTTACGATAATGTCTGTATGTGTGCCTTTGTGTGTGAATGTGACAAAAATTAGATTTTGGTTAAAATTGGTCATTCGGAAGTTCCCTTATTTGAAGTTCTTTACAGTTTTTCTTGAAAAAACAAAGTTAAATATCATTTTTTGACATTTTATGTGATTATCAATATGAAAGAATATCTTATTGTCTATACGGTTTGATTATACATATTCCTTCATATTCAATTGATACAGAGTTGAAAAATTATAAAGAGATTAATTTTCATAAATCAGCCAGCTTTGCTATAATCATGGAAACACCTGATATATATTCAAATAATTCTAATTGACAGATGATTTACATAGTGCATGTTTATATTATAATTTTAATGGATTTATGGAATCTTTTCTAAAGAACTTTAGGTATGGAATTTGTAGAAAATAGTATGTGTTCGTGTTACAATTTTACTGGATATATAAAATCTTTTCCAAGGAACTTTTGGTATGTGATTTGAACAAAATACATAAAGTAATGTGCTGGCTACATCAGATTATTTAGTATAATTTTTACATGGGGGACAACCGGCCCTTAATTGTTATAACAGTCGCCTAACATTATAGGATCAAGTATTCCTAGAAAAATAACAGCATCTTGATGTACCGTTGTCAAGGAGAATATATAAATCAACAAAAAAATTGTTCAGTATGACAGAAAGAGAAGAATTTTATTATTTCATTATTTCTAAATATTTAAATTTTATTTTATTACAAAAAATCTTGAACGCCACACGGTCGATATGCAAATAACGAACTCGACTGATTATAAACCTCAGCTGCGTCCGTTATTTGCCTCATATCGGCCTAATGACGTTAATAACTATACAGTGTCCCACACTCTATGTTCAGCATAGAGTCTTATGGAGTACCATGTTGCCGTATTTACCTGCAAGATAGAAAGAGCAAAATAGATGCCCAAAAAGAGATGAAATATTCTGGGTACTTCATTGAATGTATTTATGACTGGTGTACTTTCAGTGTATCTAAAGCGGTGGGTAAAAAGAAAAAAAATGAAATTAAATAATGAACTGGTCAGTTCAATAATTTACAAAAAATATAAAATAATACAAATACAAAATGTAAGTAGGATATAAAATTATAACCAGCATAGGTAAATGAAATGAATTAACATATAAACTTTAGTCAATTTAAAGTAAATAATATAAAACATTTTTGTACTTAATTGGACATTTTACAATCGTCGTCAACAATATAAATTCCCTATGTTACATATTTCCATTCTACGAAAAGATATAAAATTAATACATATACGAGTACAATATATAGATGTAAAATAGAATAGGTGCAAAAGAAAAAAATGAAATTGAATAACACACTGGTCAGTTTAATAATACATATTTTTTTATTTCATTTATCTTCTTATTTGATAATTTACTAATATTTAAGCTTGATAGAAATACTGCATATATTTTACATAGTTCATAAGTCTTTATTCTTTCTTTGTAATCTCCAATTTGAATTTATAATATTCTAAAATTCTAATTTCTAATGAATTTAATCAAGATTAGTATGCTGGGCGGTTTTAAAATATTGTATTGAAATATTACTTATTTCAGGTACAAATAGCCCTGTATATAAAACTATTTAGACAAATATTGGGTGTATACAATAAGCCCTTGGGTAACTAAGAGACCCTCATAAAACTTAAATTGTACAGTGTTAACTAATTTTGGTATAGCAATGAAAATTTATGAATGTTTCAATATTACATTACATTGAAAAATTGGCAACATGGTACAGAAATCCTCCATAAGAATAACATTGGCTATCTCTGCCACACTGAAGATAGAGTGTGGGACACTGTATAGAATACCTTTCTGTGAGTGCGCCTACGTCGCTCGACTGCGGCACCAAAAGAAAAATTACTACCATTTTGTCTCCGCCATTCAAATTTATTTATATACCCAGGATAATAACATTATTACTTTATGTTTGTTATCCTTAAAACACTCTAGCCTTCTATTTGTCTGTCTCGGCCGGAGAGATTGTCATCAATAAAACGAGAATGCTGAAGATTCAGATAGTTTCAGAGGAGTTATTAATAGAGATTTGAGTGAATTTAAAAATTACATTAACATTATTTGTTGACAAATTATTATAGCATTTATCTGATTGTTTGTTTACTGTGTTTAGTTTAGGTTAGAAGTAATGGTTGCTACGTTCCCACAATACAAATCAGCCATTCTGTAAAATATACTCACAATCATTAAATATAGTATACCCAACATTATACCTGTCTGCTATTTACTTGTTTGTATTCCTTTCAATAAAATAAGAATACCTTTTGCTGATTTACCTCATTAGAATCTGGAATTGTAATTAAGGCTTGAGGGACAATACCGGTATAGAGACAGTGGAAGGCAGGAGAACAAGAATCCTGCTCTTGCTCCTGCTACATCTCATCCGCAAGACTTTAAATTACATCCGCAATCATTTGCCTGGTCGCACGGACGCCTTACCAAACCGCATTGCCAATATTTCTCAACGCAAAGCAGATGCAATAAAAAAAATAACAGCTAGAATTGCAGTAAAAAGTTTTCATTTCACTAGTTTAAAAAATTGCTCTTTAGTCTTTTATTTATCTTTGAAATTGCATAAGAAATAAAACTGTAATTTATTGTGTCAATGCCTGAGTGTCTGGTCGCGAACCCGGGGAACCGGGTTCGATCCCGACCAACACAACATATTTCGAATTTTAAATGGCACAACTCGCGCCCAAAAGCGAATGAGGAAACACGAACCTGTACTCGGATATGTAATTTCGAAGAAAAAAAAATAAAAGATATTAGAGAAAAGACGTCTTAAAATTGACCAATCAGAGACCTACACCTTTAACGTGTGTTTGCCGTAATTTTACGTTACTATGGTTTTATACAAATCAAATCTTCTTTAAAATGTGTGGGCGACTGTAGTTTTCGAAAAATATCAGTGTCAAATTAAATTTGACTAGGTGAATAAAAAAAGGCAAATTCTTACCATGTATTCAGCCGCTGATTACTTAGAAATGATTATAATTTTCGGAGAATGTGGACAATAATATTTTTGTTTAACACATTTTACACAGCTGCTACAACACGTTGCACTGTACGATATAAATGATGATCTCGGATGACACCTTCTAGAGATGCACTCGATTTCGAGCTTTGGCCCGGCCCGAGCCGAAGCCCGCCTCGATTACGAGCCGGGCCGAAGATATGTTATATCGGGCTGAATCGGGCTAATCATTTTCAAAAATCGAGGCGAGTCGGACTTTTGATTTTGGCCCGGCCCGAAAATTTTCGGGCCGGCCCGATCAAATGATTTAATAACAACATACTTCACATATTAATAAATAAAAACGTATTATTTTACTTCAAGAATTCAAGGTTATTAATTAAAGCATAATAATTATATTGTGATGTTGCTATTATTATTGTTATTACTCTTATACTTAAATAAAAGTGTTTTTGTTACTACCATAATGATTTCTTGTCCTATTTTTCAGCAGAAACAAAGTTAGATAAAAAATCCTTATGTAAATTATATTTTTTATATAAGATTTGTGAAAAAGTTGTTTAAATTTTCGAACGGCTTTGGTTAACAAAGTGTTAAATACTCGTAGGTCTGTAATTTTTATAACAAACTTACACTAGAATGGTCTCTTTTTTAACTACTTATGTTAACTAATGTTGTAAGTTATAAGAATGTAGACTGTAGAGGTTTTTTATAAGTTTGACACGAAGAAAGTTAAACATTTCGCCTTAAGGAATGCCGGATGCACCCAATTTCGAGCTTTGGCCCGGACCGGCCCGGAGCCCGGCCCGATTTCGAGTCAATTTTCGAACCGGGCTAGCTAATTTTTTTGTCGAGTCGATCTTCGAGTCGGGCCGGTAATTTTTATTTTCGGGCCGAGTCGATCCAAACCTCAAAGCCCGGACCGCCCGGCCCGCCCGGCCCGAATGCATCTCTAACACCTTCGCTAACCTAAATTTGTTGACAGTGAAAAGTCAACTCTCAAGTGTCAAAATTACAGTAAGTCAAACAAATTTTGTAACTCTTTAGTAGTATATTTAAAACCTAGCAACCAGTTTTATTTTGTAATAATATCATCACACCTCAAGATATCCTTCCGGGATTGGTGGATTAAAAAGTCTTGTAACTCCGTTATGCAAACAGCCACAAATTATTTTCTTCTATTTGTTGGCAACCTATTGTCGTCGGCAAGTGTCAGTTTCGTCTGGGGCGCGAGTTGTGCGACACCTGTATGTCACCATCATTGCCGATATCTGTGACAAAACAGATTGGCACGCCCAGAAATGGGTAATATGCCGTGATGATATATTTATTTATTTTACTAGTAGATATACGGTAGATTATTCAGCTATGTCCTGAGGGTTCTCTTTATCCTTTGCGGAGTATTGGTCAAGAATTCCACAAATTCCAATGACAATCACACTTACACTTCAATTGTTAGATCTATGTAGGTAGATGGTCAGTTTACTGTATATACAAAGGACCCGTAGTCTACATTACATTCTAATTCACTCAACACAGTACTAATACCCATAGCTTGTTTTGAACGTGAACTGAGTTGTTTCATTGATGATAAGGTCAACTCCCTCATAAAATTAAAGCAAATATTTCCCGACAAGTTTAATATAGTGTGATAAAAAAAACCTAAATCGGAATAGTCTATGAACAAAGAAACGTAGGTCTAATCGTTATTCAATTCAAAAGTCAAGTTGTAAAAATTGAAATGTAATTTTAAAAAGAAAATATAATAAAGAAGTCGTTCCATGTTTTCGGTTATCCTAATCAGCATTGCGGGTGTTATTTTTTCTAAGGCCCTGTTGCACCACTGTCACATAAATTTAAAATTAAAAAATTTGATGTTTCGTTTCGATACTAATGACAGGATTGGTCAAAACGCTGACACGTGACAGGCAATGAAACAATTAATTGGTTTTAAGAAATATCAAAAAATAATCGAGACAATAAAATATCATTGCCGGTCGCTCAGCGAAATCAGTTTCGTAGCTAGTATGACACTAGTGCAGACAAACTTCTTACGTTCCCCCACTACTTTTAAGATTGCTAAGTTTATTTCTCTCTATCTGCTTTTATATGTGTTTGTCCTTGTATAAAGCATAAGGGGAAAACTCAGCCCGTGTTGTGAAGCAAATTGTTGGAGTGAGAGAGGAGATGTGAGTAGTAGAGGGGGAACATATTCTCCTAACACTTTCTCATCCATAGTCTATCGTTGCGATTTCTGAAATAAGCGGCAAAAAGGGGTTTAGTAGAAATCAAATCACAGCTAAACTAAAAGAGATAATTTAGATTTTTTTTCACAGACTTACTACTAAAGGTGGGCGCTATGGGGGTGACCCAAACATTTTTTGTATAAAGTACAGTTATCGTGTTAAAAATAAATTTTAAAATAGCCATTTTTATGATGTTTTTCGAACTAAATTTAAATGCAATAGAAATTAATAATTATGCAAAATAATTGGTCAGCCCCATGCATTGATCTATCTACTATACAATGGTATCAAGTTTGAAGTTATAACTTAATATTTACGAGTGTAGTTTGATTTCTACTAAAGTGCTGTTTAGCGTAGCACCGGCAATCGCCTTAATAACTATAATATTATTAAACATTATTTCAAATAAAGTAATAAAAAGCTCATCTTATATCCTATTGTTGCACAAGCAATAAATACATCAATTAATATTATAATTCAACAGTGACAAATTGTTTTGCAAATGTTCGATTTTAAAATAAACTGCATTATAATAACCTATACAAATGTCATAAAAATTGTGATATTTACATATGACACATGTGTCACACAGTGCGATAATCCTGTTCCCATTACGTTTTCAAAATTAGTTCATATTTAATACTCATTTTGTATTGTGCTATTTAACTCCCCAAACAACAAACAGTGATGGTAATACCTATATATCCCGTTCTAATAACAGTTTAAAAACAATGATAGTAGAGTACAATACAAGTAACTGTTCAAAACATTTTCAAAATAATGAAACAATGAATTATAATTAATATTGAATGATATATTGTTGCAGTAGAAATAAACATGTTGCATATCGCGCAATAGTGTGAAATATAAATATTTATAAAAATAATTATAGATAAATCAAGATAAATTAAAATATCAATTTCAAATGCAAATATTGAATTAGCAAAGCTCATCAATTCATTAAATGAAAATTGAAATAATTTAACACTGTAAATTATTTTTCTATAATAGTTAATATTAAATTGGTACTAGAACATAATTTTCATTAAAATAGTTATTTATGATATAAGTGTTAAAAGTGACATTTTATGAGTGAGTGGGGAAGTTTGTGAAACGAGGCGAAGCCGAGTAAAACAAACCCCTCGAACGAAATAAAATCACTTTTAACACGAATATCATACATAATTTTTCCTACGACCCTAGTTATGTATTAGTAAAAACTAAAAATTATAGAATGACATTTATGACAGGCCATGATATTCTAACCTCTGCTTCTAACAAAATTCTAACCTCTACTTCCAACAATACTGTTTTAAATTCCAATGGGCTACTTGCGTACCTTCTTTTATTTAATATTTTTGAAGAGCACGTAAAAACTTGCTACCCATATTTTTTCTTTTGATTAATTAGCCAGAAAAAAAATAATGAAATTTGATTATTTGAATTACCAATTACCAATGAATGGTCGTAAAAACATAGCGTTTGTTTGTATGGGTAATGTAGATCTCCTGTTTGACGTTTCAACAATAGTTTGGAGGTTAGTATTTTAGTTTGTCTTTTTGGTATCGATATTATAAATTACATGTAACTGCCTATGTGTTTATTTGTGAAGTAATTTATATATTTGAGAGCCCAGAGAGAGGGAAAAATGAACTAATGTCAAAATCAAATTAAAACTTTCTCGCACACTATGCCATCTATACGTTACATTTTTAAACATGGTTTCCTACTCGAGTTCAATATAATGACGTCACAGAAAATTTTCTAAAAAACAAATAATTTTTTAAAAATAAAATTTATATTTTTATTTATGTTTTTAACATAACATCACGAATATAGTGATAGAAATCGGATTTTCAGTACCGCGCAAGTAGCCCATTCTTCAAGTGTAAGGAATTACTATAAACAATTGTAATAATTGTACTATAACAATAAACGTTCCAAAATAAAGTGTACTTCCAATAAAATACCTATATAAATAATTTCAGTACAAAAATAAATATAAAATGAAACTATATTTTATATTTTTTACACTAAATGTAACTAGATTTAGTTCTTTTTTAACACTAGTGTTAAAAGTAAATTTGTTTTTTACCTTTAATCCGTTGTCAAGGACAACGATTTAAAAGTATTCGCTTTGTTATAAACTGTTATTTTTAACTAGCTAAGCAACCGTTAAAAAGACTACTTTTAACAGTGGTCGTAGGAAAAGTATTTTAAATGAAAGTTTATGCATATTTTTCATTTTCATAAATATTTAAATAAAAAGATTGGCGCCAGAAATAGGTATGAAAAACAACTCCCCACTCCTGTAACGTCGGAATACATACAGCACGTCATTCATAACCAAAGGGAAAACAGTTTACGTAAGGCGATAGTTTGTCACATGTTAAAATGTATGTACTCAAAATATTACACACATTTCAATATTTAATTGTAAACAATCTAATGGATATTTTGTGATATTTATAAATTTGAATCATTTTAAAAAACAAATCTTTTAAAATTTAGTACTTGTTTGTTTCTGGTTCTTTAAAAGCCGTTAGAATAACATACATTTGCGATGCTTGTGTAGGAAGACCAATTTTTAGAATTTCCGTAGCATCAGTATACAAGTCACTTCAATCTGTCGAGTTAACCTCAAAATGAAGTGACATTCCTTTTCACCAGTCGCTGAAACTGAAATACAGTTTTCTTGCAGCCAGGACATTTCATTAGCACTCCAATATACGAGGCTGTATTGAAAGGGGTGAAAGAATATCCAAACGTGTCACTCATTCAGGAAAATCCTTTTTTGAAACAGAATTAGAAATATGTAGGTTAAGGTTATTTATTTATCGTTTTCCTTTTATACAAAAAATGAATAGTACAGCATGTTCAGAAAAAAACCTAATTTGGAGTAGGCTGCGAACACAGAAACGTATTGATCATTAGTCAATGAGCCTGTTTCACATTTTTCAAAAACTATTTTAAATGAAAGTTTATGGAATGATTTTCTTAGTAATATTTTATTTTAATAATTTGTTGTTATTTGTGGAAATAATTAAATAAAAAGATTGGCGTCCTGAAAAACTACCCCCCACTCCTGTGACGTAGAAGCACATACATTACATTATTAATAGCTAATAGGAAAATAGTTTTGCCATCACCTACGTTTATTCATATTATTTATATAAATAAACGTAGGCTAAAGTTTGTCACATGTTAATAACAAAATCTTTTAATTTGACATTTGACGCTGACATTGCTCATTGAAATTGAATAATAAAGTAATAATGACTAATTCAAATTACACTGAAGCTAAGTCGGACAATTTACTGAAGGTCGATAGTTGGATGATGGCTGAATTTATATCAGAACGATTGTTTTACTGCTACCGAAATAAGGGGTGTTAAAGAGTTGAGGTAAAATAAAATATAAAAATTGAATTTACTATATAAATTGATAATATATTTTACTTTAAAGTTCTGGTCGTGATTCTTATTGAATCTGCTATAGGACATGTATATCTACGTCGAGAAAAAAATATCGGTATGGTCAGATGTAAAGATTGCCCTGAACATAAAGTAAAGCTACAAAAATACACTGTTATCGTGAATGTGGATAAAAGTTGAAATGATCTTCACAAACATGAAGATACAAATTATCAGCTCTTCGACCTACTGCTTCTAGCCACAATTTTCTTTTCTTCGCATCTTTTGTAAAATTTATAAACTCTATAGTAGGTTTGTTCCTAACAGTATTTTTGTAAGATGGCACAATACAATATCGTAAATTATTCATTTCATTTTGAACTTTTTATTACCTACATATTATACAACTTGAACCAATCTAAAAATTTAACACTTGTTTGACAACTTTGACAATACACTTGACACCTTAGAACCGCTGAAGATGTATGTACTCTGACGTCATAGTCTGTTTCAGATCACGTGACTTATTCAAAATTTTATCCAAATTTCAAAAATTAATTGTAAAATATCTAAAGGAAATTTCGTGATATTTTCAAATTTGAAGCTCTTTAAAGAACAATATCTTTTAAAATTTAATACTTAGAAGTCATATAAAAATTCTTGCAACAGCCCTATTCAAAAGTCAAGTTGTGAAAATTGATCGTGAAATGTAATTATAAGGACAAAAGATAATAAAGAAGGATACAGAATATTGTCATTCACCGTTTTTTAATTTATTTCATTTCTAAAATGAGGATACAAGAAAAAAAGTTTTGATTTACTTAGATAATATTTTTGACAATATCTCCTGCCAATTTGACATTTAATTAAATACTTTCAAATTGATATATGGGCCATCCAGCGAATCAAGCGGTTTACGACATAAATACAATATCACTAGAAACAATAACATCATATGTTAAAAAGTTTACATGAGCATGTAAAATGGATTAAAATATGATCTGTGGGTTGTCTTCATAACTCCAAATCTTTCTTAAAAAGGTAACACGTCTGGTATAATTTTTTTCCAGCGAAATCCAATTTTATTTAAAATATTCTGAACGATACTGCCGTTATAAATACTTCATTCTTGTAGTACATGCAACAAACTATCTAGTATTATGTGGGATCCTTAAAAAAAATACAGAATACTGCACACCATACAATTTCTCACTGTTTCTGTACATTGCGTATAGCGTTTGCCACACGCTGTACATATAGATTTAATTTTCAAATTATTACTGACAAATAGAACGAAATAGTACTTCAACATTACAATTCAGTGAAAGTAAGAGCTCACCAATCTATTTTTCATTTTCAAAATAAGTCGACAAATTAACTACAAGCTCTTGAATTTGACATGACAGAGTATTTGACATTTTGTCAATGAATAACGAAACCAAAAACAAAATGAAATCACAATACAGGTTGAAAAGTATAATATAGACATATAATATTTAGTAATATACATGTTCAGAATTACCAATATTAAAAAAATATAATTAAACGTCATTTTGCAGAAATTTACAAAATTTTTGTTAATAATAATATATCCAAATATAATTATTTCTATTAAAGGTGTCAAATACATAATAATAATAAAAAAACAATAAAATACCGTTAATAAAATATATTTAAAAAAATAAAGAAAAATTCAAAAATCCCTAAACGATGACGTAAACCGCTTGATTCGCTGGATAGCCCATACGTTTTTTTGTTCATAGCTTACTCCGAATTAAGATTTTTTAACACACTGTATTTCTAATTCAGAAGTTAGTCCGAACGAATAAAAATTTTAATATTTTTAAAAAAATTTTTAAACATATTTTTTCTCCACAATGATTATTTATTTCATTATATTTCTCATTTGTTAGAAATAAAATGTTTCTATGGGGTTCCGTGGCCGCGTGCCTAAGTGTGTGGTCGCGAACCTGGGGGAACCGGGTTCGATCCCGACAGATGCCAAATATTTCCAATTTTAAATGGCACAAAAGTGACCCCTGTGGTGCACTCTTCACACCAGCTAAGAGTGCCCGTGAGGTGACGCCTGGCAAGCGCCCACACGGTAAAATATATCGTCATCATTACCGATGTCTACATGTGTTGTAGATACTGGCACACCCAGAAATGGGTAATATGCCGAGATGATATATTTATTTTATTTATTTAAAATGTTTCTCTGACACTACTATGGATATCACACATTCTATAACTAAAAACTGGTACAGAAGGAGCACATTCTATTACAGAATAATATTCAAATTTTTTTGTTCACCCATTTAAAATATGTGGAAAAATGTAATTGTTTCAAAAGTTGGCTTTGCTTGGCACATCGTTTCTTTGATTTTGTCGTCCCAGCCGTCAAATTATAATAGTATATTAAAGAACAAATGTCATAATGGGCTACTTGCGTGGTACTGAAAATCCGATTTCTATCACTATATACGTAATGTTATGTTGAAAACATATATAAAAATATAAATTTTATTTTAAAAAAGTTATTTGTTTTTTAGTAAATTAGGAAAGAAAATGTTCTGTGACGTCATTATATTGAACTAAAGAAGAGAATCATGTTTAAGAATGTAATTTATAGATGGCATTGCATGCGAAAAAGATTTAATTTGAATTTGACATTTTTCTCTCTCTGGTCTCTCAAATATATTAATTTCTTCACAAATAAACACATAGGTAGTTACATGTAATATAAAATATCGATAGGAAAAAGACAAACTAAAATACTAACCTCCAAAGTATTGTTGAAACGTCAAACAGGAGATCTATATTACCAGTAAAGTGTTTTAGCGCTGTCAATCATTTATGGATTAGTTTTGAGAAAAATACTTCAAATAAAAGTTGTGTACAATTATTTTTTCTATAACTGCTATTTGAAGTATTTTTCTTTAAAATAATCCATAAACGATTGACAGCGCTAAAACATTGCTAGTTATCTCCTAGCTAATCACCCTTAATCACTTGTTCATACTACCACCCATAGATTTTTACTTTTTTACAAAAATTTTAAATGTGACGCGATTGGTCAGTTTTAAAGGCTTCCAGTTCTTGTAGAAAGTATATTAAACAAAAAATTAATAACATAATGCTTTCATTATAGATTAAAAAAAAAAAAAATTAAATATATTGGATTTAGACTGCTATTTTTCCTCAAATAAATTGATACTGTTATCGTACGGAGACTTTTTGTTTGTCTGTACCAAGGTTTCTCGAGAACGCCAATTTATTTATCAATTTGTTAAGTATATCATTTACACTTGATTTTCCCATAACACAACACGTAACGGTGATGTCTCAGTTTCACAGATTTACTCCAGCATTTATTTGGGCCAATAAATTGGGAATGAAATATATATATATATATATATATATATATATATATATATATATATATATATATATATATAAGAAAACAAATAGCGGGAATGCAGTCTAGGAGTATATTGGGCTCTAGTAAATAATTGTCACTCTTTACAATTATTCAAGCTTTCGGTTATTTAGCTTAACCATCCTCAGGGTTCTAAAATATTTTTAAATTGTTACAAATAAATTACAATTTTGTGGTTTAAAATATTTGTTTACTTACATTGTGTGAGATTAAGTATTAAAAATTATATCTAAGTCGTACATCGTTTTTTGGAGAAAGAATTTTGGAAAATTTTTAGTTTAGTTCTTGTAACATTTTTAATAGCAGAATGTAATGAATTGTCAAAGTATCACAGTAAATTTTAACTAAAAAATATTTATCACAGTATATTTTATTAAATACATATTGCATTAATTCTACGTTAATTACGAAATTGTTTGTACTGTTTTCTAACTTTAAAATTGTTTTGACTGCATTTTGGAGTTAAATGGTAATTCGAAGAAGATATTCACTTATATATATATATATATATATATATATATATATATATATATATATATATATATATATATATAAGTGGGAGTAGGTGTAGGGTAATTGCCAATATGCAATGACATGTTTGCATTAATTTTCACAGATAATAACCATGTTTCAACACGTACATTCTTAGCTATCTTATTGCTTCACGTGTTCTATCTTATGATACGTAAGTGATACGTCGCTCCTTGTTCTTGTCACCGTCTTGTGTCGTGAGTCGTTGCCAATCACATGAACGTTTGAATCGAATTATAGGGCGCAGCAGATTTAAACGGTTATTGGATGCGTGCGATACAAGTTTGCACACACGATTAATCACATTGTGCATCAGCACAGCATCCGTGACTGACGGGAAATAGGGAATATGTCAGCGTTCGCAGATACAACGGTTCAAGCGAAGAATGTGGAAATATTTTATGATGGATAAAAATACGGTTTTGTATTGCCACCTACTGTATTGTAGGTTTGGAATTCAAGAATATGTTAATATTCAGACAAAATACTCTAGTGAAAATATAATGAAATGATAGATATTTATACACTAAGGGTGGATTGCATTAAAGTGGGTTAACCCCAGAATTACGCTAACCCAGGGTTACGTAGACAAAAAGAGAATTACCAGTCTGTTTAACAGCTAACCTTACGTCAAAAAATAATAATATGGCCGACAGTTGTCATTTCATGCGGCATATTTAACACAAGGAAAGTATTACCAAAATTACTTTTTTAGGTTAGCTGTCAAACAGGCTGGTAAAGTCTGTTCGCTCCTAGCTGAAACAAGCCGATAATTTATTACCCCAATAGTTATTACCACAAACCATAAACCACTTTCTTGAGCCTTTGTTCATCAAACGGCGGTCAGTTGTAAATGGAGTGTTGAACAAGGATTGTATTCAGTTCGTTTTGATATATGCGTTTGTAAATTTTTAAGAGAATTTTTTGAAATTATTTTGAAATGTATTTACAGCTAGGTATTATCATTGAATAGGTATAATTAAGAATTACCTGGAAAGACGTTTTCGGCTAATGACATTGTTTTCGGGTTTGGCTATCACTATAATTTCTAGGAATTATTTAATCTACTATTCATTTAAGTCACCCTTGATTGAATTTCGTTCCTTTATAATCCCGGTTTTCTTTCGTCTTAACTCAGTTTACATGTAACATTAGTTAGCAGCGGTTGTAAGTGAAATTTTAAATATGGAAATGTGGAGGCCCTGGGGTGTCGACAATGCTTCTGCCAGTGTTAGTGACGAAGTCAATACCTGTGACACAAATTTGTATATATTTTCCTGACAGTCCTAAGCCTGTAAAAAGTGTGAAGGAAAGTTGCCATTATTTGATTATTTTATGACGAGTATAACTGTATACTTGTAATAATGACATTTTCCCTTACTTATGCAGATTTCGAATACGTCCCTGTTCCATACTACCTGAGGATTTTCTATTTGTTTGTGGTAATATCTATTGGGGTAATAAAATATCGGCTTGTTGCAGCTAGGAGCGAACAGACTATAACACTCTGTTTGTGTACGTAACCATGGGCTGGCGTTAACCCATTTTCATGCAATCCACCCCAAGTGAGTTAAGATAATGTTTATTAATGAAATGAAATTTTAAGCCATGAACAGTAGGGCGAGTTGGTTAAATTAACAATGACTCAAGTGGTTTATGTTTATACAATATTTTATTAAATTTTGACGAAATAATAATAAAAGCCATTACTTACAATATTTAATTATGACAAAATAAAAAACTAATCAATTAGTAGGCTGTGCATGACATATATAGAATCAAATTAACACCCACAACGTCATAAGTAAATTATTTTTTCTACAACCGTGCATAAAGTACATACTTTACAATATGTAAAGTGTCACTTTTCAAACACTAGTACGTGAAAAGTAAATACGTGGCTAGACAACATGCACTTTCGGTTAATCTCCTTGACAACTAACATTAACAATATTTGAAGATGCCTCATACTCAGTATTATGAGAAATAACATTTCGGTTATAGGAAAAATATTCTACGTAAGTCGTGTGTAAATAATATTTTTTTTATCTCATGCTACTTTCCGCGTTTGTTTGGATCAAAAAAGTACTACTTTACACACTTGTTCCGTAAATATCTATTCTGCACGATCGACTTTTTTCTAATGTCTACCGATAGGGTTTCGAATTACTTATCGGTAAGTGATATGAATCATTAACCGATAAGTAAATATAAAAATATCCATCAACGCTTACTTTAAAAATGACAACTAAAATTTTTCAAATATTATTAAATGTAATAAGCATTACGGTCAGTATCGGAAGTATTGGATCCCGATCTCCAAAATCATCGTCAAGCAGTAGCAAGCACTTAATATTTACCTAACTACAACTTTTTCTACATATTAATCAGTATATGTATTTTAAGATTTTTATATAAATTTGTTATCGTTTATGTTTATTTGTTTATACTTATGCTTTATGTTTATAATTTTCTCATCTTTATGCTAAGTAGAAACAAATAGACGTGTGATTATTTAATTAGGGCATCGTCAGTATGACAAAAACGAAGTAATTAGTAGGTTGTGAAAGCACTGAGATGATTGTTGATGAGTTAAAGCTGTTGGTGTTGGCATGTAAGTTAGAAAATCCTACTATACGAGCTTGAAAGCTTCACTAAATGCCAGAGGGAGATCTTTATGTTCAATATCAACGTTTTATGACCGGACAGAGCTTTCGTTGACACAACTGACGTTCAAAGCAATATCTTTATAAAAATAACTACGTATGATGTAAGTTTTAAAATTTAATAAATGTGGGAAATTTTTCGACTGTGATATAAATAACGTGTTCACAATTTAAAATTTAAAATGATTTTAAAATTTAAAATGATTCATTTTATAAATTATAAATATTGAAAACAATAAAATTCTATGTTATTCTTTTTTATAGGGAAGTAGAATATGCATATAAAAAAGAATTGTATGTAATATGATCTCGCTACAAAGTTCATATACTTTTCAAATTATGTATACATATTACTTCCACAAATAGTAATGAATAAACATGATATCACTGTAATGTAGTACTTAAAAAGCAAAAGAAATTATTTTAGTTTTTCATCATCCTATCTTCCTAAGGACATAATTTTGTAGTATTTATAAACATTTTGAAAATAATTCTCTCATCTCTCTTTCGGAATATGAATATTCTGTAGTTCGTTTCACGTGTTATGTCTCTGATCACATAATTTAAGTTAGGTGGTGATATTTAACCATGCTTTCGATTTCGACTTTGTAATTTTTACCTCTAGGTATTGGATTCATGCTAAAATTTGCATATCTAGATTTTAGTGGATAAGCACGTTTTAAGGTCCATAATCGGATTAAAACATTTTTAAAATGATGTCTGTGTGTGTGTGTGTGTGTGTGTGTGTGTGTGTGTGTGTGAGTGTGTGTGTGTGTGTGTGTGTGAGTGTGTGTGTGTGTGTGTGTGTGGATGTGTGTGTGTATGCCTGGATGTTGGAGAGCCGATTTCTCAAAAACTATAAGACTTAAGACCTATTTAACTATGAATTCCTCAATCTGACATTCCTGGGAAGAGCTAAAAAGGTTTTGGTAACAATTGGACAACCGGAAGTAGTAGTTTCTTAAAAAAATTCTTCTAAATTTATTTGGAATTTTTTGTTATTACAAATATTGAAGAACATAAAATTCTCCATCTAATACACTTAAAATTTTTGTTATATCTTGAATAAATTTAGAGATATAGAATATGCGGATGTAATACATGGCAGAGACTAAACTACACTAAGGAAATCAGCTGACAAATTCAAATGTTTATAACATAGTTTGTAAATGACAGATGTCAGTGTCAAAAATCAACAGTTCTGGTGACATTCTGAAAGCTTTTTTTTGGGAGGTACATTTAATCTTTCTTATTGTTTTATTAAATAAATATTTAAAATTGTAGGTAAAATGAATATATCCATTAGAAATACCGCCAATCTTATTAATGAATTGGAAGAATCTCTGACATTTAGGAACTGCCTCATACAATGAAAAATAGATATAATTAGAATTGTATGTGTGCAGAAGATACATGTTAAATACAATTAAAAACAATGTTCGATAGCGAAGTGCAATACAATACTTATAATATATCGCACCCCGGCGAGAAAAGTGACAAAAGTCCAAAAAATAGTTTTGCGTAAAACTTAAATTAAAGAAGACATTTCTCGAATGTAAAGCTATTTACATTAGCTCGAAACGAAACGACATTAGCTCCATCTCTCGAAAAATATAATCTTTGTCACTATTCCTGATTATTAGAAGCATATTTTTGACCAATTTTATCATATGTGTCATTAGAACGATAAGATGTCTGTAATATTAATAAAAATTGGCTATAATTTGTTAGTTATTATTTGTATCATATATTAACTAAAGAAAATGAAATTAAAGCGGGTGGGCGAACTGATGTGTGACGGGCTTCGTATATGTTATTAACTAAGGAGGTAATACAACTACTAATATAATCTAAATTTACATATCGGAGATATTACAAAAAGTAAGTATAAGAAAAATATTTTATTCCACAATACGTATTGTAATAAAATTTTTAAAACTTTTTCTCCAAGATTTATACGAAAATTCACGTTTACACCTCTCTTAACATAAAAGAATATAGTCTTCAAAGGCCATGTGGGTATACTTGTATGTAAGGAGGTACAATTACATTTACAGCTACACTGCAGATATAAACATAAATGATTTTTTTTTTGCAGGAAAAAGAGGTAGGAATAAAAGATAAAATAGTTGTCCTTTATTATTGCCATCTTTCAAATTGGCAATAAGCTGAACAACAACTACAAGAAAAGTTTAAAATTAGACATTTGATTATTACCTTCGTACCTTCAAACATATTTAGAAATTGCGTTGAAAAAACAGTCATTAAGCAAAGTACGAAATGAGTTTTTGCTAATACTCTCCCCATAAATCGAAATTTTTCAATTACCCCAGAATTGATGGGATAGAGGCAAGTCTGTTGCTCATGAACAGTTCACATGTGGAAAGATTGTTAAACGAAATTTGACTTTCGTTAGGAAAATGTGTTAGGTACGTACAAGCCCCGCCCCATTAGTTTTTATTAATATTTAAATGTCTTCACTATTTTTTAACTCGGCCTTCAAAACTTGGTCAATTGGTTATCATCATTGTTATTTTATTTATTAAAAAAATACATTTTAATTAGAGCAGATTTCACAAATTCATACGAATATTTCCACGTTTTAATATTTTCTACGGACAAAAGTATAGACATATTAGTTGGAACCTGAATTTTAAATTCCTGGAATTTTCCAAGAAATATTTTCTGTTCTTGTGAATATATTGTTAAAAAATAAGTGTCACAAATTATGAGGGCATATAGTACTGACCAAAATGAGTAATAGTATATTATTCAATGAGCATGTAATGTGGGCTATAACTCAGGAGAATGAAGTTTGCAACGCGAGCCGAAGGCGAGTGTTTTAAATCATTCGAATGAGTAATAGCCATTACATGCGAGTAGAATACTATACTTTTTCTACGACTATTCAATAGCAATTTGAACTTTTCTGTCTGGATAGGGATAATTAAAAATTCTTAATTATTATTGTTTGTATATTTAAAAGTTTATAATTTATAATTTTTTACCTTTGTTACAAGATATATACTGGTAATACCATGCGCTTTCATTATTTTTTTTAATTTCAAGGGGAATGAATTTTTTTACTCCAAACCTTAAGATTTTCGTTTCAAAAATTGCGCGGCGCAGTTTTGATAAATTTTCTATATTTATTCTATAATATCTGGCGGCATACAAATTTATTCATTCTCACTATCGAAATTAATGTTTTTAATTTAATTCATTTACATATTTTACAGCGATTCATAATTTTGACATTTTAACATTGGAAAAAACAATTATAACATAATATGAACATTGTTCTGAGCCAAAGCATGCTCGATAATATTGCAATTTTGAGTAATGGATGATTCTGATTGGTGCTCCCGTGTCATTACTCACGGCCAGTGAGTAATAAGTGAAAACTCACGGCCCGTGAGTAATATGTTTTATTGTTTAATTTAAAAAAGATATATAATGAAGGTATTACTTAATGGTCGTGGAAAAAAAAATTAAATTACTCTCACAAAATTTTAACTCACTTTGCAACAAATAATGCATTATGACGTAATATTAAATTAAAATTTTAGCTAAAGATTAAAAATTTAACGGTATAATAGTAACAAAAATCAATATATTATTTATATAATATTTAGCAATATTGGGTAACATCGCTTTTTATTGTAAATTATTTATCTTTAGTCGTGTTGAAATTTCAGATGAAAAAATTCAAGATATTTCAAGAAATCTTGATTCAAGACAAGAAATAGGTCGTCAAGAAATGACCAAGACAAGAAGTTATTTATTTCTTGTCTAGAAATTCAAGACAAGAACTGATCCTCCAGATAAGATTTCTTGTTTTGTTGAAACACTTTTTACAATCAGGCTACAATATAATGTGTCACTCGTATATAATATTTTAAATGAATTAAAATCTTAATTGTACCACCTACTCGATGGAACCCACATATAATTGAATTCACAAATCTATGTAAATGTCATTAAATAGACCAACTGGCCACTGAGTTCATTTAGCCTTTAGGCATTATTTGCGATTGCTTATTTGCTTGATGACAGAACATATTATCATCACTCAACAAAAAACTGATTAACCTGTGTGTGTTCATTATAAATTGATTAGAATGATGTGCCCTGACCTCTTCTAATTACAAGGCTTTGCTATTGTTTGCATGATATCTGGCATGCGGTTTATTGACTATTTGCCTAGAGAATTTTAAATTATTTCATTTCGAAAACACTAGCTACTGTATGTATAATTAGTCAAGAGTTATGTCAACATCATCAACAACCTGCAACAATAATGTTTATACGAAACATGTTAAGTCCTTTATTAACCATTGCATTTTCAGGACCGAATTTATAGTAGTGGAGACCACGCAGTGATGAGAAAGTTGAGGCTTTCTATCTATAAAAAAAATCTGTTGTGGCCAGCACGAGACCTCTCGCCATTTCCATATTAGGCTATATAAGTATTGTAATGCACTTCGCTTTCGAACCGTCGTTTTATAACAAAATATTACAGAACTTTACCCAAATATTGTTTTTTATTGTATTTAACATGTCTTCTGCACACATATAATTCTAATTATATATATTTTTCATTGTATGAGGAAGTTCCTAAATGTCAGAGATTGTTCCAATTCATTAACCAGATTGGCGGTATTTCTGATGGATATATGAATTTTAGAACAAATTTACCTATAATTTCAAATATTTAATTAATAAATCAATAAGAAAAATTAAATATACTTCCCAAAAAAAGATATCAGAATGTCACTAAAACTGTTGATATGGAAAGTATACGATCTGAAAGTGATATAAGTGACAGAGAGTTCCTCGCAAGTCGCAAGTGACTTGCAGTTGCAGCCTCGCCTCAAGACAGGAACTTATACGAGAAAGGCCAAAGAGAAGATGGAAGGACTGTATAGCACAAATTTTGAGAGAGAAAGAACTGTGTCAAGACGAAGCGTTGGATAGGAATGAGTAGAAGAGAAAAGTAAGAAACAGCGACCCCTAATAATATAGGGAAAATTGAAGAAGAAAGAAGTGTTAAGTGCAATGTTCGTTCGTGTTATAATTTTATTGGATTTTACAATCTGTTGAAAGGAACTTTCGGTTTGTAAAAAATACTGTTTGTGTTACAATTTTACAGGCTAGAACCTTTTTCAAGGAACTTTTGGTATGGGATTTGTACAAAATACATCGAATTGACGGAAGGTTTTGTGCTGGCCACAACAGATTTTTTGTTCATAATTTTCAAAATTTTACTTTTCAACGCGCTGAATTTTAAATTTTCAAATCGCATTTAGTTTAAGTTTTTGAAATATTTCCATTCAAAATTGGGGAAAAAATTCTGTGTATTACATATCTAAAAATCTGTTGTGGCCAGCACAAGACCTCTCGCCATTTCCATATTAGGCTATATAAGTATTGTACTGCACTTCGTCGTTTTATAACAAAATATTACAGAACTTTACCCAAATATTATTTTTTATTGTATTTAACACGTCTTCTGCACACATAGGTATAATTCTAATTATATATATATATATATATATATATATATATATATATATATATATATATATATATATATATATATTTTTCATTCTATGAAGAAGTTTCTAAATGTCAGAGATTGTTCCAATTCATTAACCAGATTGGCGGTATTTCTGATGGATATATGCATTTTACCACAATTTTACCTATAATTTCAAATATTTAATTAATAAAACAATAAGAAAAATTAAATATACTTCCCAGAAAAAGATATCAGAATGTCACTAAAACTGTTGATATTTGACAATGACATGTGTCATGTTATAAAAATTGGAATTTGTCAACTTGTTTTCTTAGTGCCTTAGCCTCTGCGATTAGTGTACTATATAAATTATAGTGTTTTTATCTCTAAACCTATGCAAGATATAATAAAATTTTTAAGTGTATTAGATGGAGAATTTTATGTTTTTCAATATTTAATAAAAAAAACTCCCAAAAAATTATATTTAGAAGAATTTTTCTAAGAAACTACTACTTCCGGTTGTTCAATTGTTACCAAAACCTTTTCAGCTCTTCCCAGGAATGTCAGATTGAGGAAACTGCAGTTAAATATTTTTTAAGTCTTATAGTTTTTGAGGAATCGTGTCTACAACATCCAGACATACACACACACATACACACATACACACATCCACACACACACACACACACACACACAGACACATTTTAAAAATGTTATAATCGGATTCTAGGGACCTTAAATTGTGCTTATTCAGTTAAATCTGGATATGCAAATTTTAGCATGAATCCAATACCTCCCTTAGCGAGAGGTAAAAACTGATAGCAAAATATACTGCTACTCATATTCGCAAATATGCAGTTTTAAATTAATAATATGAATAACGATTGATTGTTTACAAAACCAAATTTAAATCTGTATTAAATTACATACAGTTTCCTTTTATGTTTTATATTTCCTGAGTTATTTGAGATGACATCAATTTTTTTAATATCGAAAATAATGACATAATAATATAATGTAAATGTGATTTTCTCTATATGTCGTAACCTGATATGAAAAATCCTTATTATATATTTTATCTTATTTGATTTACAAAGTTTTATTTACATAACATTTACATGCTTCATATGATTAAATGTTTAATTGTAAAATAAAGCTTCGCTAATACAACTCAGTAATTACTACTATGTACATTTTAACTTTGCTGTGTGTGATTTTGTTCTAAAAATAGAACAGTTCCTCGCAAGCAACAGGTGGAAGCTTTCGATTCTCTTTTATTAAAGAACTTGAAAAATCCAGCAAGCTTTGTATCAATTAACGGGACAAAACATCTGAAATGACACTGCCTACTCAGAACGGAAAGTACCATGTCGGGAAACTTTTGTTATAACAGTAATCGCCTTTCAATCATCTCAGCTTTTTATTGGTTTAAGCTTGAAACACTTGAAGATCGCTCATTGAAAAGATTTCTTACAACTTTGGAGTAATTAATTGAAGGTTTACTCAAGAAAGATAATTAAAATTTAAACAAAACTAAAAAGTACTTTAGAGTTTTGTAGTTCTTTTGTTAGTCTGATATTTATCAAGTTAGTTATTTTATTAAAGTTATTTTTCCTTCTATAAATCAGTTATAGGTTATCGGCTGTTCATTATACGATACCCATATAACTACAAGTAACCGGTTAACTGACTAATACAAAAAAAAATTGCTTATGATAACGAAAGTCCGTTCCGACTATTTGTTTCTTAAAAATATTGTTTATCTTTAAAACATAGGCTCCGGGATTTATAAAATAGATTATAAAATATAAAGAAATAGAATGAGTGCATACCTGTAGAAAATTTAATAATTTTTTATTCTTACAATAACATAAATCGAAAAAAAGAATATTTAAATATTTTTTAATGAATCATCGTGAAAATATTAAAATCGGATTATAGGAACCTTAAAACGTGGTAATTTACCAAATCTCGACCTGCGATTTTTAGCACGATCCCTATACCTCTGTTACCAAGGGTAGCAATAGAGATGCACTCGATTTCGAGCTTTGGCCCGGCCCGGCCCGAAGCCCGCCTCGATTTCGAGTCGATCATCGAGCCGGGC